>VXAY01005118.1:2079659-2223863 GCA_013399855.1 Oxyruncus cristatus
TTTTTTTTTTTTTTTTTTTTTTTTTTTTTTTTTTTTTTTTTTATTACAGTGTTGTCCATCATACTTACAGCCCTTCTAGATGTGTCACGGAAGCATTACAAGCAGAGTTGTTACATTTCTTTCTGGAAGTGTATTGTTGCCTTGTAGAGTGTTCACAAAATCCCCTAAATCCCTAAATATTTTGAAATATCTTGGTGTAAATGTTCCTGAGACACTGCCGTGTATCCTATAGGACATTCAAAGGGGTGATTCCAGTTGTTTTAAAATTTAGGCTAATAGCTGGACCACCTTTCTAAAAGTCAGCATATACTCTTTGTACCTTGGGGTGATGACGGTGTCCGGGTTGATTTGTCATAAGTTGATTTGCCCCCAGTCTTTCCATCCTCTAAATATCTATGGGCCTGTTAAGGAAGCAAATTTGTTTATTCTTATTGAATTTGTTAATTGTATGAAGTCAAGCATGAATGCATGTGTAACTTTATGAAAGTGTGGCCTAGAACTGTAAGTTTCTTAACCTAATCCCAATAAATAAAACTAAAAATCAAAGACTATAATCACAATTTGGGAAGGAATATGCACTGATCAAAGTAAAAACAGCAGCTCCATTAAAATTTGTAGATTGAAGAGGCTTCAGAAAATATGGTCTGGTCTAATGAGAAAGAAAATTATTTTTTAGTCCCCCAGTTATTTCTCAAGGATACCATCTCATATTTCCCTTAATATTTTCCAGGAGATGTGTATACCTTCTCTCTGTCAATATTTCAAAATACACGTATTTTTACAGAGAAGTATCCTCCCTCAGTGCAACAAATGAGGGGTTTCCCCATGCTTTTCCTTAAAGACTAGGCTGTGGAGTTGGCATTTGGTTCATAAGCTTTTGATCCTAGGGTGGATTGTATCCAGAGTGTGCACAGAGCATTGGATATCCTTAATGTTACAGGCTATTCTGAGTTGGAAGGGACCTACGAAGATCATTGAGTCCAACTCTTAAGTGAATGGCCCATACAGGGATCAAACCCATAACCTTGGTGTTATTAGCACCGTGCTCTGACCGACTGAGCTAATCTCGGGGTCATGAAGTAGCTGTTGGGGCACTGCTCAGTAGGAGACTCTTGTTCTGAAACAGCAGCTTTAGAGTCTGTCGGATTTTCCTGGGTGAGTCTTTGGAGAGAGCAGCTGAAGAGTTCCTGAGAATCAGGAACTGTTTTCTCTCCTTTCACTGCAGTGGGTTTGCAATGAAATTAAAAATCAGTGATAGATTTTTTGTTTTTCGTCCCAGAGCTACTTCAGCTGCACCATCATTTCACAGCAACATAATACTGTAAAATATGGTGTGTAATTGCTCATTTCAAAATGTTGTCTAATGGCACTGTAGATCAGGAGAATGTCCTCTGAAAATGGTGGAATTATTCTCATTTTACTCATTCAGAATACAGTTAAAGAGACAGAAAGGCAATGAAATATAGCAGTAATTAAATACAACTAAAGACAGAAATGTTTCAATCTTTCCTTGCTTTCAAGAAAACAGGATGATGTAGGCTTATGGTCCACGAGTGAAGCAGTCCATCTCTGGGGAGGTGCCCAGAAGCATGACTTACTATGGCAAGCTTCAGGCAAACCTGATGGCCTATATCATCAGCTGTACTTTAAGATACAAGGAAGAATCCAAGAGGCAAGAGAAACCAAAGAAAAGAGGCAGAGGTTCAACCGGATCACAGTTGCAGACTGAAGTCTGCTAGAAAGAATCTGAATCATCTCAGAAACTTCTTTCGAAAGGAAGGGGCTTTGCAACAACTTAGAAGAGTGATACAGTCTTAGGTCTTCTCTACTGTTGTGCTTTACAAGACCTGAGTGTTTCTCCCCAGGCAAGCTGGGGCAGCTTTGTGTCTGCTGCCCTGTCGCCTGATTTGGCAACTTGAAGAGACTGGCAGGCCATTTTCTAAAACAACCCATCAATCATAAAGAGAAAGCAGAATATCAGAATCAGGATATCAGAATCAAATGCAACATGAAAGGAGTGATAGGAAACATCAACGATTCCTGTTAAACGGAGCAAATGATAATACTATTCAGAGGATAAAGCTGAAATAGCACTGAACCTTTTGACAGTTTTAGGAAGCTAATCAGTTGTGTACGGAGAATATCTTTGCAAAAGTTTCTAAAAATGTTCTAGGACCCCTGAACCTTATTGAAGCAGGAGCTTGGCTCACTTGGGCAGAACAGATTATTATTTAGGCATTTTACAGAATTGTCTGTCTTCTATTTCTTCTCACACATAAGTCTCGAAGTGTGTTATGGGGTAGTCAGTAGCATTGTTCCTGCTGTGCTAAAGGGCCAAATAAGCACTCAGGGTTGATAATTTGCCTGGGGTTACCCAAAAGCAGAGTAGAGGACTCTAGAGTTTTTTACATTATTTGCACAGTTTCCTGAGAAAAATCCACCCGGGCAAGGTTGGCACAGTATATTAGCATGAACAGAGATCACATCAAAGAGTTTAACACCTCAAATTGACAAAGGTGAAGCAGGAGAACAGAGGGATGCATTAATTTTCTTCTAGTCTCACAGCAGGTTAATGGGAGAAACACGACTCCAAGCCAGGTGCCTTGCTTTGCTGACAAGCAGCCCACCCCCAGGCCAGGCTGGCTCAGCCAGGGTCTGTGGTCACACTCTGTCCTCCTGAGATGACACCCTATTTTCACCTGGAGGTGGAAGAGAGAACTGATAATATGAGATACATTTATTTTGCACAAGAGTGAAGTTCTACAAACAGAAATCTCTGACAAAGGAGAACAAAATAAGAAGAGAATTTAGAAATGCTGTACCATGTATTTCACATGTGGCAACTTGTACTTCAGAGTTAAAACAATTTTGCATGTGCCCTTTTAAAAGCATGAGGCTGCATGCATGAAGAAAGCACCCATTTCCCTTATGTTTTGAGCGGGGAGCCATATGCTTCAAAAGCAGAAAAAGAACAGTTAGCCTTGGAGCATTAAATATGCCCATCTATGTAGCTGACTAGCTTTCTCACAGAGATGAATGTCCCAGAACAAAGCCGAGGAAACAAGGCTTAGAAGTGTAAATATTCGTAGGTGCATGGGGACATAAATGAGAAAATTTGACGATTTTAATTACTTGCATTTACTTTCACCTGCTGAGTTCCCTGGCTGACATCAAAAAATACATCTGTTGGGTTGCTAGTAGAGTAGGCAGAGGGGATAGGGACAGGATAGTCTCAGTTCCCATGTTGACAGTAGAATCTACACTGTCAACATATTATCTGATGTAAAAATAACCCTAATAGAAACAGGAGCTTTCTGGTATCTCCCACAAACATGGAAAGTACCATGTAGGATTAGCTGTCAGCTCAGCAGGAGCTTCCAGGCCTCTGGACACTTGAATCACATCATCATTACAGTCACCTCTAGATTCCCTGATTGAGGTTTCCCTATTTTACTTGGCAGGGTTACGGATTGAAGGAAGATTAAATGATAAAGTGAATCATATGACAATGTGTGAATGCCTACACAATGAGAAAAAAGGGTGACGGGAGGAGACCTTTTTATTTCAAGAGATTGCGTGGAAAAACCCCACAGATATAGGGCATTATGGCTCCTCACACTTTTTTTAGTTGCACAAGGTTTGTGTGTTATGTCTATTTTGACTATGACATCCTTGGGGTAAGGACTGTGGGTTTTTTATGTCACCTAGGACAGCATTGCCCTGATCTGTGTGTAGTCCTGGAATGACAACATTAATGATGATGACAGTTTTTCATGGCAGAGGCTACGGCAGGCTGTATTTTCAAAGAGGTATAGTTTGTCTGATTTAATTTAGCTTTCAATGTTCATTTCAGTCTGGTAGTTTTGTGCTTGACTGCAATCACAGAGCAAGAGGTAACAATCCATGGCCTCATTGATATCAAGCCCTGGACAGCACTCAAAACATCTAGCCATTTAACAGACAGATGCAAAACCTGTAAACCAGTGTGATGAACCATCTGCTGTGCCTTCCCTACTGTTCCTTCTACTATTTTGCAAATACAAATCTGCAGATTCTAACAGAATGTCAGCCTTCAACTCTGCTGTGTGAGAAAGGAAAGAAGAAGTAGGAGCACTAGTACTCTTTTTCCATGCCATTTATTAGTTTATAGCGTTGTTTCTTACATCTGTTTTTCTTTGATTCCTCTATAAAATGGCCACAATTTACTTTTAATAGATGCTTTGCTGAAAAATGGTGCTTCACCATTTCACTAACCTGCTTTCAGATTGTTGTAATTTTGCTTTAATTTTGTGCTTCTTATGATTTACAGTGAAGTAACAGAGAAGGAACAACCCTGGAATTTGCTTTTAATGCCAGATACATTCCAGGAGCGTTATTTAGACAGCACTCTGAGAATACATGTTATTGTGGTTGCTTTCCTATTTAATTGGGTGCGAATAGAATGCAACATCTGATTTGGGAATACCTTTATGTCAGTATAGGCCGTTTTCTGACTCAGTTTGGTGAGTAGACTGTGTGAGTCTCATTGCTTGAATAGGTGAGTGTAAGAGGCTTCTGTGTAAGAGGCTTCTGTATAAGAGGATACAGTTTGTGTTTATCATTTTAGCTGAAAAGATGGGGAAAGTAGAATGAGGATCCACATCTGTCAGCTAATTTTTCTCCTCTTCTGAACTTCTTTTATTTTTCAGGTGATGGAAATTAAAGGACAAATGATTCATGTGCCAGAATCAAATTCGATTTTGTTTCTGGGTTCCCCATGTGTGGACAAGCTGGATGAACTGATGGGCCGAGGCCTCCATCTTTCGGACATACCTATCCATGATGCTACTCGTGATGTCATATTGGTTGGGGAACAAGCAAAGGCACAGGACGGCTTGAAAAAACGAATGGATAAGCTGAAGGCAACGCTAGAATGTACACACCAAGCCCTGGAAGAGGAGAAAAAGAAGACAGTAGATCTCCTTATTTCTATTTTCCCTGAAGAAGTGGCTCAGCAGTTGTGGCAGGGGCAGCAGGTTCAGGCCAGGAAGTTTGATGATGTCACCATGCTCTTCTCGGACATTGTTGGCTTCACTGCCATCTGTGCGCAGTGCACGCCCATGCAGGTCATCAGCATGCTGAACGAGCTCTACACGCGGTTTGACCATCAGTGCGGATTCCTGGACATCTACAAGGTAATAGCTCAAGTCCTAAGTTAGCGATATCTAATGGAAACTGAGACAGGAAAAAAAATCCCAGTAGCTTTCTTCCTAAATTGCAGGCTTTCCCTCATATTTCATAAAAATATGAAGGCAATAGTTTTGTTTTACGTGAAAGAAAGCCCCCAAATCTGAAATGTGCCCATTGAAAATCAAATAGTTTAACGTGAAACTGTCACCATGGTGCTCCCATGGGAATATAAGCCTCGTATTCCCATTTTCCTACAGAAACATGCATCTCCTGTATTATAACCTGCTTTCCTTTAAGTGACCTATCAGCCACATCATCCTAAAGATGAAGAAGTGCACAGTGATGAATCTTAGCCCCAGCTGCAGCTCCTGAGAGGCACTCAGTTTCAGCTGAAACTTGAATGGTTTAGGGTTTAGGCACTTATCTTTCTCCTGAAAGAATTAAAATTTTCCGTAAAGAGCAAAACATTAAGTGAAGAAATTGTTGTAAGAAACTTCAACTTCCAATGAAAAACAGGAAGAGGACAGCAGATGCCCATGCATAGCAAATGTAATGAATGGGGCATAGCACTGGTGTGCCATGCTCCTTTACTACTCTGCAGAAAAGGCGATGTCACACATGTTAGTCCTGTTACAGACCTCATCATCACTTCTTTTAAGTGGATCTGGTGTCCAGTATGTATTTTAGAGAAAAAAGATGGGAGGTAGAATTTAATAAATGCAGTGAAGACATTATCCGTGTAATTATCCTGTGAAATCTACAAACAATGTGTTTTGTATATGGAATGCCTTTAATTTTGAGACAGGAGAAATAGTGCAAATGTCTTTATATATCTTAATGCACAAAAGAAAAAAAATGTGTTGCAAAATTTTATATTGACTTTATTTAATCTCTCTGGGGTTTGCAAACTAGCAGTTTTCAAACTGTTTCATAGAGTATTTGTTGATAGGCTGTAGAGAAAAGGTCTCGCAAGGGTGCTGTCCCTTTCATTTTTAGCCTATAGTACACTTTAAAAAGAATTGAAAAATAATTATTGCACACCAAATAATAATTATGGCTGAAAAGTTAAAATATGTACCCCAGATAGAACTGAAAATGGTATAGATAAAATTTGGTAGGGCACTATATCAAAGTAAACAATTACACTGTAAATAAGTTTTGTGCTCCTGGGCTAAGGGTTTGTATTACTAATGCTCAGAAGCCAAAGACTTTGTTAGGAGAGGACTGCAAGGGAAGATATCAGCCCTCATTAGAAAATTGTTACAGTGATACAGTCAAAAAAAGATGGGAAATTTGATCTCAGTTTGTATGAGTCTTAAATTGCTGCACTGGATTATGACCCAGCTCTGAGAAAGGACTCGAGGAACTTCTGACCCACAGTCAGGGAGTGATACCCAGTGACCCTGCTTCACATGCTGTGTGTTCACATGCTTCGTGTTCACATGCTTCACATAGTCACTGTGTTCCCAGGTGATTAATTTTAGCTGTTCTGAGGTATTCAGGACATTCTTTGTTAAAAACTATGGTTGCGAGGCAATAGGCTATAAAGTATGCAAAACTCTATGACCAGACTGCAAGGAAGGTTGGTTGAATCCTGTGAGAACACTAAGAAGGAATATTTATGGAAGGTCATGAATATTATATCCTTTAGACCACGGCTTTCTGCCTTTCACCTAGTTTTGTGCTACTTTAGATAGAAAGATGTTACTGTATCAAGATACTGTCCCAACCAGTGAAAAAATTGCTGAGATAGGCAAGATAAGATTTATGCGTTCGAAAAACGGAATAAGTACTCCCTTGTTGAGACTACCATGCAAGTTTATGAGCAAAGGTAATGAATAAAACCTGTTTTTCTATGGAAGAATGGCTTACACCTCTAAAACCGTTTCTCCTCTGTTACTGCCTTAATATGGGCTGTTACTTCTCAGATTCTTTCATCCTGGGTTTTCCTTATCTCCTCCATGTCCCCTGAGCCTCCCTACATGTCCGTTGCTTCCCACCACAGCCCACATACGAGCAAGGCAGCGTGAACTGTGGCTGTCTGTACCCTTTTTTCTCCTCTCCAAATCCTTTTTAGTTTGTTGGTTTTCTTTTTAACCAGAAGTCTAAAAAAGCTACTGTGTAAAAAATGAAGTGAAAGTGACTCAATTGAGTAGTACAGAAAGACAAAACTCTAGCAATGAACCCTTTTTCTTTTCCTTAGGGAATCAGGCTTAATATAGAGTAACAATTCTTCTGAAAAAAAACACTTGCATTTTAAAATGAAAATAGCTTGTGTGTTTATAACTTTTCTATTTGTTTCAGATGAAGTTCTGAAAGCTAAGTGTATTACTAGGAATTATCACCACCACAACAACTATGATTTTAGAAATTATTGTCAGGCAGTGAATTTTAGATACGTAATCATCACTGTTTGTATCCACAGCCTGCCTCAAAGATATACTTGAGTAACTAGGCTACAGAAATTTATCATGTGACCTAAATATACATCAAAAGAGATCAATTTTCAAATTTGCTTGTTTTTAAGCAGCATGGCAAGAATAATTTGCAAAGATTATTTGGTGAGTACTTCTGAATATCAAATTCACCGTTTTGTAAACAGAAAGTTAAGCAAAATTCATTAAATAAATTCCATGCTGTAAATGATTTACCCAGCTTTACTGTTAAAGAATTTTGAATTCAGAACCTCAGTGCTTCTAATCTTATACTCAGATAATGAATACAATATTTTCATCTTTCTCATGCTATTCATCCGAAGATGTTTATAGAGAAATATGACACAGAAAGAAGCATGAAGATCCTTACATTAAACAAGTCAGACATAAAGGGCAAGTAAATGACCTGTTGGATACAGACTAAGAAATGCTTTGAGAAGGCAGAAGGGTGATGAATTAGATTTTGAAATTTTTTGGAAATGAAAGTAAGTAACTATCACTGATGAAGTAAGGACAGGTTATCCAATAGATGGAGGCACAGGTAAGAGTGACACATACAGATGGTGGACTCAGAAAGTGAATTTCACAGCAGCATTTTGAACGGATACAAATCAGGACAGATTACATTTGTTCAGGCTGAGGGAGAACATTGCAGTAATTGAGATGCATGCTGTTATGAGCCTGGGTGACAATTTTAGCAACCTAGAAGAATCTGTGTTTTAGAGAGTGAAACTTGAGAAAGAATCTGCTGGCATACAGTCTTGATGAAAAGATCAAGAGGGACACTTTTGTGGTAATCACAGAAGGGAGAGGAGGTGAGAGAAATGAGACCTGGTAATGCATTTGGAAATTGGTGCTGCTGACTATCAGAGCTAATTATATTTGACTTGGTTTTCTTTTGGAGTTGAGGAATGGGAGAAAAAGATGCTGTCAAGCAGGGAGTGCAGTGTAGACACAGAGGCTTGGCATGTCTGTGGACATGGAAGTAGAAACATGGATTCCAGGAGTAGAAGTAATGGGAGAAAGTTCTCAGTAAATTTTGAAAGCTGTTGCTTTGGGTAAAATATGTACTGGGTGGCCTGACTGTTTTGGCCTGTTTTTCTCTGTATCTGAGTTCCTGTTGTTTATGAGAGAAGTGCTGGGAAATGATGCTTCAGTTAAGCCATCTATTTGTCAAATAAGCTATTTAGATATACTGCAGCCATGTCTGATGGCATTTAAAACTTAACCATGCAAACTGAAATCTTCCCCGCTTAAGATTCCTAAAGCTTCTGCTTCTCCTTGATGTAATATATCTTTGACATTGGTTCATTCAAAATATTTTTTTCTTATTGAGTCCTTCTGCCTGTGTAGACCTGCTTTCTCAGCTCTTTTCCCTTCAGTTTCCTTTAACTACTGCATAGATTAAAGGTAGCATGTACTGTGGATGTTTTTTTGGCTTTGTGTGCACTGGCTGTGTGGCTATATGTGCTGGCTGGATAATATCAAGCCAAATAGAGCAGAACCAGGCCTCATACTGTAGGTGTTAGTTTCTCTGACCTTTCTCTGAACAGGCCAGCATTTGTCCTTGAAGACATTTGTCCTTGAAGGCAGATTTTCCCAGACAATAAACTTCACTTTCTGTCAAGTGCTGAGTCCCACTTTCCACGTCAAAGCAGAGAGTCCTAAGCATTTTTGACAATGAACTATTGACAGCTGCCAGAATTTCTTTGGTTTGTTGTCAAAACTTTAATTGAAAGTTTATTGAGTATTTATTGAATAAGACAATATAATTACATAGCTTGATTTTATAGTTAGAATCCACAATTTTGTTATGTGAATTTCTGCTTTCTTTTTGGCTTCATTATTTGGCTAAACTGGCACTCTTCTCTGAGGGGTGCCACACACATGCCTCCAAGTCTTTTACCAGCTTCCTTGAGCCTTTATTCCTGGCAACACAATACAGTTAGTATGTTAGATCTTAATTTTCTGATTTTATATGTCAAACTCTGGCTACAGCCTCAATTTTTTTTCATTGTAAAGACCTGAGACTAAAAAAAGATGGGAAGTCTGGACTGCTCTGCAATCATTCAAGGCTGATACTCACCAGTTTTGAAAAATGTTGTTTATATATTTTGGTTGTGATATAATGCTGTTAGAAACCTGATTTTAAAATCACATTTTCTGAAAATATCACTTTACATTTTTGTATTGGTAGTTAAAGTTGCAGAAATCTGTATTCATTTTACAGAAAATACCAGTACATTCTCAGTGCCATGACTATCCCTTCTTGAGAACTGATACATGTACATATTCATATATATGTTCTCAAGCTTACTGTCAGTACTATAATGACTGAAGAATGCTGCAGTGACCAGAGATATGAGCTTCAGACTATTTGTAAGGTTTTCAGACTTTATGTTTTGTAAGTTAAAAACCATAGTCTCCCAAAAACCAAAGTTTTAATGCAAAACCTATGGCCACTGTTTTTCTCTTCTTTCCATCACTTCTGCAATTTTTAACCTTTTAAATTTAGTGCAACTACGTGGCCATTTTGAAAAGGTTTCAAATTCTAAACTTCAGCTCAGGCATCTGCAAAATGCAGGACATGTAATTAAGATATGTAAAACGATAGTGGTGTTCTTACATGAGCAATGAGATAGACAAAATATTGTGATATACCTTTTCTTTAAAATGGATAGGTGCAGTTTTGGGGATTACCAGTGTTCTAGGTGTTGCTTTTTCCTAATAGATTAAAGTCAGCGAGTTTTGAATGTGTAATAGATGAAAATGGTTAATAGCAAAAAATTTCCACTGCCCAGAAGCTTGCTCTCTCTGTGGTGCCACCCAGCCTGGTAGAGCTGCTTTCAGCACCTTGCTCTGTTTGGTCACACCACAGAGGGTTCCTGAACCTTCTTCCTTTTCTTGCTTTGAGCAGGCTTACGACACTGACTTTTTCCGTCTTGAACTCTCTGCCCATATGTGGACTTGCGGGGCATACTGGTGTGTCTCACTCCAATAGGAAGTCAGGGCAAAGCTGGGGCAGCTACTTCTTGGGGAACTCAGAAGTCTTTTTGGGATAAGGGGGAAAAAAAAAAGCACGAAAGGTTCCATGGATTTTCCCTGCAGATCTGGTGTATCACTACCCAAGAACTCCAGACTATTTTAAGGCTTCTCATTACTTTAAGTATGTACTTTTCCCCAGCCTTGTGAAGGATTTACACTTTTTGTCTTTA
This sequence comes from Oxyruncus cristatus, assembly GCA_013399855.1. Classification (NCBI taxonomy): domain Eukaryota; kingdom Metazoa; phylum Chordata; class Aves; order Passeriformes; family Cotingidae; genus Oxyruncus; species Oxyruncus cristatus. The sequence continues at coordinate 2,090,479 of VXAY01005118.1, forward strand.
GGGAGATCTGCAAATGAAGCAAACAGACATGCAGGCTCCAGAAGAGTTATTCTTTGCTTTATAAACACAGAGTCCTGCACAAAGCACTAAAACATCTGTGCGTGTTCCCCTGCAGTATATCACCCAGGAATCCTCTAAAAAGCATAGGACTTCTGTTTCTGTATATCATTTCTTCTTCAGCAATACCATACTTGTATATATTTCCTTCCTTTTCTCACTCTCTTTTCTTTCACCTGAAAAGCTCCTATTTGTTTGTAAGTGTCCTTCTCCATTTCTCTCAAATTGCTTTGAAGCTTTAGAGTCTACATCCATGTTACGGGTCCTGGGAGTACTTTTTAAGTCCATACTTTGTGTGTTAGGCCTGGCCATAAGCTGACCTTTAACTAGAATAGGACCGAGCAGGATATTTTCCTTGCTCCATATTCAGGAGCAAGCCCCCACACTGCAGCTAGACAGGAACCATGGCTAAGAACATGGCCTATTACAGCATATGGATCTCCCTGCAGCTGTGTTTTGTAAAATACCTTCATTAATACTTAAAGCCTTTGTTTTCTTGCGTCAAGCTTTTCCGCCTTCTAAATTTTGGTATTTCTGAGGGACTAAGAAAATTAATTTCTCTTTCCATCAGCTTTGGCTCGTTTCATTTTTAAACAGTATTGTGCCAGATTTAAAGTATACATAGTAGAACCATGACAGCATGTGGGTTGACCTTCATATACCAAGATGCAACAGTTTCATTCATGCAAATAACATTCATAATTGTACCTTAATTTTTTAAATTGTTTAAATGAATATGGAATATACTTAAGTTAATAGGAGCTTGATAACATACGAATTTCAGGAAAAATAAATTAAAACTTGTGTAGCCTTGAGGGAGGTGTTATGGTTCACTAGTAGTTTAAATACTGGGGATATCTATACCAAATTAAGACCACTCTTACGTCTGGAGAAGGACAGTCACATTAAACTCAAACGTGTCTTAAGTCATACATGATTATTTTAATGTTTTCTTACAGACATATTTAGTCTGATTTTTGCAAATTCATACTTGCCTACAGAAGGGATAAATCATTTATGCACTCTGACTTTCTATTCCACGACTATTGCATGCAAACCTGATGCTGATGTCATGTAAACTGCAAGTCTTTTAGCATGTTTCTCTTTTATCTAGTGAAAAAACCCCCCTGTCTTTCAAAGTACTAGATAATAATTCTATATAGCAAGTACTATTTCTTTTTTCTTCCATAAAGAAAATAGCATTCTCAATTACAGTGAAGATGAAAGAGTTCCTCCACTGAAAGATCTGTGGTTAAGACTGCTGAGTAGGTGCGATAGAAAGAGTTCAAACACAGCTTTTCCCGCAAAATGCTCCTGAACTTGCCAGTATGGAGCATCATTAAACCCACTAAAAAATAAGATCCCCTCAAGCCCAGTAAGACCTCTTACTTCATAACTAGGCCCTTGGGAAAGGAGCTGGGTTTTATAGTTAAGTCACTTCTTTTAAAAAATGAGCTTTACAAGATGAACAGCTTTCTGAATTTCATAGGTGTACACTTGGAATCCATTCCTGTTTGCATGGAAGAAGTTTTCCTGAAGTGTTTCCAAAAGCAGAATATCATGTCATAAAAGTGTTGCAAAGTTACTTTGAAACTTGGGCACAAGATTTCATTGCATAGGAGTTAATTTTGAAAAGTTGAGACAGAAGCTAAGGGAGTGAAACACTAAACAGAAACTGAAGGAGATTCTTGGGTCCGTTTGGAAACAGCTGTGTTCTCAAATCCTATCTTAAAAACTTTAAAATCCTCTAAAAATAAGAAATTTTTTTATAATATCCCAGAGATTTTGGAAATATATAAATAGTAGTGTAGAATTAATTTCAGCAAAATACCCCAGACCTTAGGGTTTTAAACTGACAGATATTATTAAGCTTCACAGTGTTGCACAATTCAACTGTTTCAAAGTTTTCTGACAAATTTGTGCAGTGGAGAAACATACAGAATATTCCAAAATGTAAACTAAACTTAGTCTTAATGTCTATTCACACAACAGCAAGATAACAAACAGGTTTTAGTTAATTTGAAAAAGGACAGTAGCTATGCAGACAGAAACGTAGATCTAGAGCTACTTCAGTATCAGGTATACTTAGCCAAGCTCAGAGTAGGCCCTTCTGAACTGGACTTGCACCACTTCCAGAGAAAGAGCACACACACTTCATCTCTCAGGGAAATAACCTTATCTGTTTTTTCTCTGGCGTGTTTATTAATTACTTCTTTCCTTAGAATCCATATTTTAGATTAAATGACTTGTTCAAGTCTTTCTGCCATAAGCTGCCCAAAATAATTCATGTCTGCTCTCCCTCCGCTTAGTGATTAATAACATCCCCTGACCTGCGTGCCAAAATATTCATGCCAAGATCCAGGACTTTTTGAGCTTAACAGGATCTTGTGCTGACAAACGGTATCATAGCACTAGCAGTCAACACACTCCTGCAATCTTTCTCCTGTTTTGGTGTACTTTGTGGGAGCAGGAACATGCACACTGGGGTGCACTTTCAAAGGCTTGGAGTCTTCCCATTAAGCTAACAAACTGAGACATATGCGAGTTTCACAAACTAAGGCTTTGTAGTCTGTGGCCATCCCTGGTTTTCAACCATTTCTCAGAAAAAGCATGCTGATGACAACCTGGGAGGGGTCTTGCATATCAAATGATAGTCTGGGCATGGAAGCAGGCAATTAAGCAAAGATACACACATTAGCATCCTGCTGTAATAAATGGGGAAAAAAAAGAGGTTTCCAGAATTCAGGATGGAATACATCATACACTGGAAGTTCATTTTTCTCTTCAGTTACTATAGAAGGAATATAGAAGGAGTATAGCTGAGTAGATCAAATTGGAGGCTTCATTTTTGTGTGACTGACACTGGATAATGTGGGTTAAATCCTGAATGACAATGTTTTAAAGTTATTACTGATCTGCAGTGATATATCTGGAGAGTGATTTGGGTAGAATTAAATGTGGGAGATGTCAATGACATCTTGAAGTAGAATATGGATATCAAATAAATTGTTCCTTGTGATGAGGGCTGACATGGTTGCCCTAAAATAAAACTAAAAGAATCTCAATTTTCTTCAGTCTTTGTTGCATATCACTTAAAAAGGTATCCTGCTTGTTGTTGAAGTAGAAGTCATGGACAGGAATAAGGAAGCACAAATGATAAGTCTAAAGCATCACTTTGCCATATACCATGGCCTTTTTCTTTTTTCCTACTGTACAACTTAGGGTAGAAAACAGATGAAAGAAAAGCCCTTTGAGAGATACCAGTAATTTCAAAGGTTTCCTTTAGAATTATACTTGCAAGAATTTCATCTTAAGGCTGAATTTTGCTGTATTCCTTTAAAGTGAAGGATTTTCAGCTTTCATAAAAGAAATACATAGTTTTGAGGTACTATGTAGTTCAGTCTTGGAGATGAGATGAAATGAAATATGGATAAACAGGATAATGAAAATTTTGTGAAGGCAGAGGTATTTACTGATAACTTCCAGGTCAAGGTCCATTCCCATCCTGAATCTTGACTTCATGCTGGGATGAGACTTAAGAAACCACCTCCTTATGTATTTATATGCTGCCATGGAAAAGCTAAGATGTGCTCCGGTAAGTCTAGGCTGATGACTACATATAGAACTTACTCTGATTTGCTCTTTAAGAAACCATTTCCTTGGAGAACAAGGCATACCATGTAATTAAAGCTTGGGTTACAGTAGAAACTGCCATAACTAGTGCATTATAATGGTCTGTGTTTGATAATATTAAATGTGGGTACTTGAAGAAGCACAAGAAGCCCCATGAGCTACTTATGAAGTGTCAGGTACATACAGCAGACTACTTTCTAGCATTTTTGTTATGAGATTTTACACCCTAAAACACAAGGGTTATGTTCTTTATCACTGTGTTTGCTGAAGCATCTATGAAAATCCCTACTATCTGAAGATATGTTTGATTACTTTAAAAAACTTGCATAATTCATTTTTATCTGAGTAAGACCTTGTTGTCAGTAAGTTTCTCAGATTTCCCTCTTTCCTAATCCATAAAGATGCTGATGTCATTTTTTATTCTTGCTCTCTCACCTCCACCACTGCGAAGAGCCCACCTCAATCTCCTCAAGTGCCCTGAAACCATCTCTGCTCCAGGCTGGACAAGCTAATCTCTCCCAACCTCTTGTCACAGGTGCTCTAGCCACCACCATCTTGCTGGCCCCTTCTGAGCTGGATCCAGTTTATCATTCTCTGTCTTGTACTGAGGGGCCCAAAACTGTGTCTTGTATCTAAGTCTAATGAGAGCTGAGTAGGGGGTGATAAGCACTTCCCCTGATGTCTGTTCCTACAGCCCAGGCTATCACTGGCTTTGTTCCCAAGACTCATTGGTGACCCATGTGCCATTTGCTGCACACCAGGACGCCCAGGATCTTTCCCAAAGAGCTGCTCCTTGGGAAGTTGGCTGTATCAGTTCCAGAGAAATTCTTTCCCATGGACAGGACTTTGCACATATCTTTATTGAATTTCATGAGCTTCCAATTCATCCCATCTGTCCCTGTCCCTCAGGATGGCAGCCCTGCCCTGGAGCAAATTGACCATTCCCCCCATTTCAGTCGAATGCAGGCTGATGAGGGTGCAAATAGTGTTGTTATCAGGGAAAGAAGCACAGATTTTTTTGTAAAGGGCTGATATATCTCAAAATTCTAGATAGTTTTTTTTTACATACTTGTATTTTGAAAAGTGTTAACTAACTACTCAGTACGCATTGCATGCACCTAGAACCATATATCTGTATTTGGGTAGGAGAGCAGAAACATGCATAGGTAACAGGCAAAAGCAGAGGCAGGTTCAGATGGAAAATAACACTCTTCAGTGCAGGTAAAAAACCCCAAACCAACACACCCAAACCAGGAAAGTTATTTTTCTCAGAGAGAAAAGTTAAGTGAGGGAAGGCAAAGAGTATTAAACTACAATTACATAAACCATTACCCCTTTCCCTGATGCTTATTTCTGGGTTTTTTTTCACTCTCAAGCTCTTAAGGAGGAAACTGATATAATTGCAACTGGTGTTCGTTATTATTTCAATATTATAAAATGAAGTTTTATATCCTCCCAGCAGTAGGATAGTTTCAGGCTATTGGCAGATTACTCATAAGTGATCAAAAACAGTTTAGCAATGATCTTTTCTTCAGCTAAATATAGCACATACACTTTATACAGTGTCTGTAAACAGGGTGTGGAATGTAGAGAAATTGTTTAATATTCCAAGTTTTCTTGCCAACTTAAAATTACAATGATTGAGACCACATGTTACTTAAGCAGAAATAAATATTTCTGGTGATTAATGTAACAGAAATGGGTGAGACCACAAGCAGGATTTGATACATGGGGAACCACAGCTGAATTGGAAGAAACATCTGTTGCTCTATGAAAAGGAGGGTAAGAAATCAAGACATGGATGAAGAATATCTATATCTGGTTACTCTATCTAAAGTTTACGTGTATGATACATTTATATACATAATCTATATATGTCAGTGGAATAAAAAAAAAATTGAGCAGCATAATATATTTTTCCTCAAACATGTGCCACTGAAAAGCTTCCTTTTCTCAAGGAAGAGCATCCTTGAACAAAGGATAGTTAAGCGATTCGTACATATTTAATTTCCAAAGTAATCTTGTATTCACTTGATCATCTGTGTATAATATGAAGGCATCCAGGAGTGTATAGACCATAGTTCTTTATCCTCAGTTGAAAGGCAGTCCAACTTTTTATTTCAAATTTTATTAATTTTGCAAACAAGCATTGAACAGTCTGTAAGGGACAGTGGCATAGACTATTTTAGGTTGAATGGGTACTAAATATTATAACATGAGTAAGATAATAAATAACTATGAATGTTATGAATTAAGAATAAGTGACTGTAAGACAATTAACATAGAGGACAACTTCTGTAAAAAGTATTGTTCACATCTAAAACAGACATACAGTGTCTACTCAGCACTAACAGAAGCTTGGTATATAGAAAATGACTTCCCAAAGGCAGAAGATATTTTTGTTTGCTTCCTGCTGCAAATATTATGCATTATCACTCTTCAGTATTCAGCTGGCTCACAATATCTGTCAAGAAATTTTTCCTGAATTGTAGAGTACACACAACTATTTCAATTAATTATTTATTTTATTATTTGATTTATTGAGGGCCTGACTGAAAAACATTTGGGCATTTCCAGTGACTAGACACAGAATTACAAAAGGCTTCAGAGGAGGCCTTTGTATAGCAATGCAAGTAGCTGCAATATTTCCTGCATGATTTGTTTGTTAATTAAGAATAAAAATCTACTATACATTTTTTTATAGATTGGTCTAATTTTGAAATCCAAGTTCAATCTCACTTCTCTTCTATGGTGCAGTATATTATTTCACAATTAATGAAAGCTCCAGTGAAGCTGGCCATTGTAAATGTAAACCAATGAAGAGGGCTGAAAAGTAGGTAGCAATAGGCCAAGCTGTTAGCAAGTAGCTGGAACTATTAAGAGCAATAAGAAACTATCATTAACTAGAAAAAAAATGTGCTAAATCTTAATAGTGGTAAACTGTCAATCATATGCAAAAATGGTTGTAACATTCAGAACAGAATATATTTCATTTTTTAGAAGAAACAGGATAATGTATTCCAATCTTACAGTGAAAGCAAAATACCTTTTCCTGCATATATACCTAGCAAAGATATAAAATTTGCTACTACTAATGCACTATAACAGTCACATTACAAAGTCAAAATCTCAGAAGTTAGTTTATCACATGGTAGAGGTTTCTTCTGGAGTTTCGTTACTGAATATCATCATCTTGAAGAACATCCAGTAGATCTGAGTGCAGCAATTTTTAGCTACCTTGAGTAGTGCCTTCCTTTTCTTTTAATCCTATTGACATTTACTTGAATATTTATGGAGTAGGTTGTTCTCTGGTGTGCACACTTTCAGGATCTACCCAGCAGATACTTTGGAGTGAACTATAGGCAGTGCTTTTTATTTCTAGTCCAATTGCTACTCCTCAGCTGAGGCGAGAAAAATCTCCTTTTGCATGTGCGTCTGACTCACTGACAGGCCCAGCCTGAAATTCTGAAGTGTGATGTATCACTCTTACTGCAGTCTCTATTTTAATGTCCTCATATACTCCTGTGATGTGCAGAAAGGCCAAATGCAAAGGTTCTGCATCTGGGTCAGGGTAATCTCCAATATTAATACTGACTGTGGGAAGAATGGATTGAGACTCTCTCTCCAGAGAAAGACTTGGGAATACTGGTAGATGAAAAATTAAACATGAGCCAGCAATGTGCACTTGCAGTCCAGAAAGCCAACCAATTTCTGGGAGACCCCACCTGGTGTGCTGCATCCAGCTCTGGGATCTCCTACATAAGAGGGACATGGACCTGTTGGAGCGAGTCCAGAGGAGGGCCATGAAAATGACCATAGGGCTGGAACACCTGTCTTGTGAAGACAGGCTGAGAAAGTTGGGGTTGTTCAACATGGAGAAGACTCCAGGAAGACCTTTTTGTGGCCTTTGATATATAAAGGGGGCTTATAAAAAAGATAGAGAGGACCACGATGAAGGTGTTGAGACACTAACAAGATGCCCAGAGAAGTTGTGGGTGCCCTGGAAGTGTTGAAGGCCAGGTTGGATGGGGCGTCCAGCAATCTGATCTAGTGGAAGATGTCCCTGTCGATGGCAGGGGAGCTGGAACTAGATAATCTTTAAATGTCCCAGCCTGAATCATTCCATGACTGTGACTTCATGCAAGTGGACCAAATCAAAATGCCATGAACAACCTGAATTACAAGAACACCTGGAACTTTTTGAAAAGAAAAGGTTGGGAAGAAAAAGTGCAGATAATTGGTAAATTTGTCAAATCTGATTTTGAATAAGGACGGAACCACGGTTAAAGTTAGACAGAGATACTCATGGTAGAAATTTCAGCTTAAATGCTTAGTTGGGGAAAATCTTAGTAGTGACTGAAAACAGGGTCACAGAATGGTAAACCATTAGACAGCCCTGTCAGTACTCATCCAGCTTCAACTACCAGGTCAGTCTAAACAATCCTAATCCTTCCCTTGGTTCTCCAGTGTTGCTGTCAGAGGAACTTCATAGTCACAAGCACTTTAAAGAGCAATGGCATTATTATAATTTTTTATGTTAAGATTAACATGAGGCAGCTTCAGTTCCAATTTACTGGTAGTACAGTACATTCAGTGCGTGCAATTCAGCTGTTAAATTAGTTTACACATTTATGGAAATTTCCAAAGGGGAAGAAGCTAACAAAATAACCAGTTTTGCCTGGAGATTGTGGGAATAGTATATGGTCCCAGATCTCTACTTGTTTACAGTGGTGTAACATAATTTCAGTGGAAAAGTCCTTCTGAAATTTAGTCATTCAACAAAGAGTGAAATTTATATTTCATTTTTGTATTTGTCATCACGGACTTGGCTCTTGCTGTAGTACCCCCTTTGAGTCTATTCCTACTGATTGTGTTAATCCATGATTTTTAAGAATGACAATGGATTTCTGCTAGTTCTTCTGATTTAGAGAATTTTTTACCATTTATTTCGTAGCCATCCAGAATACCATTTTAAATTCTGATACTTCTCACTGTGCTTGTGTATTTTCTTGCCCAGTTTCTACATTTTTCACCAACCATTGCAGTATACTTGCCCATCCATTTGTCTTTGGAAAGACAACTGCCTAAACTGCAAGGTATTACCGGTCTCTGCTTCTTGTGGACAGACATCCTGAGATACAGCTTGGGTAAAACAGGCAGGCAGATTGATTGCTCCTACATGTTTTTTTTCTATTAGGAGCTTCCAAAAGTCACGAAGGAGCTTTAACAGCTGTCTCAGCTCATGAGAAACCCTCAGCTCCCTATATATGTCCTCCTGCACAATCCAGCTAATGTGGCAAACTTGGCAAATGGGTCTACAGCAGCTTCTGTTAAGTTTGGTGATGAGAAGTATTTGCTTATACTGCTGTTTTGGATTCATGCTCTTGGTACATTTACATGTAATACTAACTGTTTCTATTGAGATACTAATTCCAGTTTATCAGGACTGGAAATTAATCTAAGAAGGTCCAGGTCTACTATTAGTAGATTCTCTACAGAGAGGGGAATCAGCTGTATTTATTCTTTGAATAACTCCTTTCTCAGTACTTGCTTTCTTCTCACCCTAGCCTTTGCTGAAGCATTTTCTGACATTTCTGTAGTGTTCTGTTCAGGGTGAAAGGCAGATTAGTTATGTAGCAAACCCAAACTAATTCTTGAGGTCTGGCTGGGCATGTTAGCGGACTGTGTGTGAGAATGTTACAGATGTATGGGCAAGCAGACTGCACAACACAATGCTGTCAATAAAGCTGGAGCGCCTCAGGATTTCTCAGGCTGCCTTTAACCGGAGCCAGAGGGCTTCTGCAATTCATTCTGCTCCCACTTCCTCCTGAGGGACAGCTTTCTTTAAAGAAAATCAAGGTTAAGAGAGAGGTAAGGCCTGTCTGACGAGAGCAGAGGGATCAGTCTGCTGAACTTCATACCCTTCAGGTAGGGAATTCAGAGTTAGATAGCCTGTACACTAGAGAGAGGCATCAATTCTTTGAAAATAACAGAGAAAGGTGCAGTCAAAAGTCTGTAACAATAGCATCTATTTGTAAATTATCCCTACAGCAGGAAGAGCTACCCACTAATGAGAAGTTATATACTCTTCAGTGTTTTTTATAGTGATGTTTTGCTTTTTCTAATTATCTTCCTGATATAATTTTCTAGTGCAGCAAATACTAATTATGAATTATAATTATGTAGCACTGTTCTTACGCAACAGCAGGCTCAGCCAAGATAGTGTGAAACAAAGCTGCAAGCAATCTCTCATTTAGGAAAAGGCAGTTTTCTGTGTTACTGCTATGTGAAAATGTTGTCATGTCTCAGCTGATGGTATACGCTGGTCTACATTATCTTCTTTGGTTATAATGGTGACAAACAACTATGCAATTGCAAGTCAGGTTTTGACTGCACCTGTTTGCAAACTCAGGTAATTGTGCTCCCTTATATAATTGCTTATTTATGGATATTTTGCTCACATGTTTTAACCAATGCTATTTGATTGCAACCTAATGGTAGGGTTCCCTTCTCATTATCATACTTTAACATTTGATTTGTCTAATTGCTGCAGGTGGAAACAATAGGTGATGCGTACTGTGTTGCAGCAGGGCTCCATAAGAAAAGCCTTAGTCATGCTAAAGCCATTGCCCTGATGGCACTGAAGATGATGGAGCTTTCAGAAGAGGTTCTCACTCCAGATGGAAGCCCTATTAAGGTAACCCCTTTGCTCTTTATTCTCAGCTAGTCAGTAATACATGGACCTGATTCATTACATTGTGTTCTGTTAGTAGAAATCAGTTTATTGCTAGGAGAATTTACAATTGCATCAATATGTCATGGTCTTTTTTTCTGTACATGTATTTCACTGGTGCTCATCAACAGTCGTGTAAGCTCTGCCCTATTTTGGTAAGCACAATAGACCACACGGACAAGCTGTTGCCTTGTCAGATGCATTGAATGCATATTTGTGGCTGAAGGGCGCTCCTGGAGCTCTTCTTCCAATTCCATATTGTGTGAGAAGAAGACGATTCCCATGATTCAGGACTGTCCTATACTACAAGCTAAAGTACAGTATGTGATGGCAATAAAGAAATTTGCTTCAGGAGTAAGCACCTGATCTGAACTTCAGCAGTAGTATAGTGGCTCTCAGAAAGTTCTGCAGCTTTGAGAGGCCACATGCCTCTTTTTAGTTGTAGACCTGTGTAAAAGAAGAATGTTTAGACTGCCTGTTCTTTCTCAGTGTTAATTTGCTCCCTTCCCATGCTACTCCAGTTCCTTTCCCTAAGTTTGGTAAGGAGGTAGCAGGAGGAGGAAAAACAGATGTCCTCTTATACCATTTGAAAGTTCCACTGCTGTTCTGCTTCTTTTGGTCCTATACCAACTCTGTAGCTGCTGGCATTTGGATTTGGTAATGTTTAGATAGGAGATGGAGATGTAGCAAGGAAGAAAAACCACGGAGATAGACGTGTGCCTTTCTTTTCCAAGGGGCAGATTACACATTGTTTTCATTATGTGTATTCACTCCTATTTTTGGTTAAATTGTTCTTCCCATAATACAAACCTTCTGTTTTCCAAGAGAATGGGAATATTATGGGAGTATTATGTAGAACAGTATTCAACACTGTCTAAAGCCTCTAACAAAAGCTCTATGTGGCTGGATGAGAAGGCCAGACAGACTTCCCAGGGGATGATTTGTATCATGGTTGAAATTCACTTTGTAAACTGTGGTTCCTTTAGTCTGTTAAAAATGAGGGTTACATCAAGAATGTGTCCTTTTTTTTCCCCCAGGAAATGGAAAGACAGTTTTGAAGGTTTAAAATTTGACAGAAAGAGATAATTTTTAAAAAAATGTATTCAGAGGGTTGTTAAGATGTTTCTTGAGCAATAAAGTTGTATACTTATGAGTTCCAAATCTTCCTTATTTATTAGTTAGGTCATATCTTGAACTATATTCCTTGAACTCTTTGTGTATGGTGACTCAAGAGAGATTTAATCCAAATGATTTATTCTGCCCGGAAAGGAGAGTGTGGATGCAAGCCAACCAAGCTAAGAAATTCCATGAAATATGGCAACACAATATTCAGATGAATAGGTATAGAGTTTTGGATAAAATATTTTTAAGTATTAATGCCGCTTCTGAATTTTTTAAAATGTCACAATAAAATATTTGAGTATTGAAAAATGTCCAGTTTATCTTTTCACTTTCTCTTACTAATTGCTGCAATTGTGAGGAAATATTGAAGGTGTTTTATTCTGAGAGTCACATTTTGTGACTGTTTTCATTACCACTCTTTATTTTTCAGAAAATTTGTCATGTTTTCACTGGCTATGTAAGAGAATCTATAAAGACAGACTATAAAGATAGTGCAGAGCTAAAAAGCTTGCATAGAATAAAATGCTAGGAATAATCAAATATTTTCAAAAAGTGCTAGTAAACCTCCTTTGGAATTCAGAAGAAAAAAGTCAGTTCATCATACTTAAACTGAAAATAGAGGTACTGAGAAACTTGTCAGCAGTTCTTGGTTGTCCTGTCTTCAGTTTTAGGTGTAAGGGATTTCAGGACAGGAGGGATGGTAATATTTTAGAATGTTGCTGTTACCTTTGTATGTAACCTAGAAATTGTGTTTAAAAATAAGGCTTATCTTTCACAGAGGCATTTGGATTTGATTTTAAACGTATTAAGATAAGGATTCCTCTCACATGGATATTTACCGTGTAAAACTATTGAAATAAGGACTTCTGGAGAAGTCTACATAGTTTGTCCTAGTTTAGGTGTCTACTCTAGGATGAGGTGAATCACACCCTAAAAATGTGTATTTTTTTCACTTGTCTGTAAGGGAAATCTATGGTCTTAGCCTAACTATGGATGTCTACTCTGTAAGCTTCGACACTCTGTCAAATGAGTCCTCCTACAAATGGTGAAGAATGCATTATTTAGCGGCCATGTCAATTATCAAAACAGTTAAAAACATATACGTTATTTCTAAATTCAGTTTGTGTGACTTTTACCTTCTGGCCAATGTTAAATTGGCCGGAGTGATCCCTGTTTTTGTTAGCTGACAGTTTTCCACTTTAAAAACCATGAAGGGGTCCACTGTGTCACAGATTCCCATTACATCAAATGCCGCACGTGCATAAAAATGTCTTAAAGCGGCATCAGAGTAAGTTCAGTTTGGATGTAAGGAAACTGTGGTCAAGCATTTAAACAAGCTCCCTGGGAAAGTGGTCATGGACCCAAGTTCATACATGTTCAAGAATTTGGACAATGCTCTTAAATACATGGTTTAACTTTTAGGTTGCCCTGTGGGAAGTTAGAAGTTGGACTTACCTAAAGTTTAAGGAACCCCTAAGTATCTGTAAAAGTTGCTATGGACTCAGCTCAGAACCATTAATAGGATATTTACTGCATGACACTCTTTACAATTAAGCCTTGTCATTAAAAAATTGACATATTCATTTATATTAAAATCACAGTACACAATGTAGTCTGTAAGATATTTATAAGTGGCCTGACTTTTATTGTACTATAATGGGGTTACTTTGAGATGGTCCTGTTGATACAGATGGCAAAACAAATGCAGGGTTTTGACTATATTTTGACCTTAGTTTTTATCTCTGCTTCATGTAAATGAGTACAAGTCACTTTTTCTGAGTCCTTGACAACTGTATTGGATAAAGAATCCTGATGCATCTTTTATTTTGTTATACTGAGAAATCTACATCAGTATTTGAATATTTGAAAAGAACTTGAAATCAGAGGGCAGTTTTCCTCATGCTCAAAGCTTAATAACCTTGACAGCTTTCATGAGTTGCTGTGATTAAATTCTGACTTTGTTCTTCAGGATAGTTTAGAATCCATTTTGAAAGAGACAAATGCTTAACTGCGACAATTTTTCAAAGCTTAATTCCTAAAAATAAAGGACCTCCTGATCTCAGGAATAAACAGCACTGTTCTGTTCTGTTACTGATGGTTGCTCAATTAGATATGTCTACCTTTATGATTATGGTTTATGGAATATGTTTATTTTCTCAATTACTTTGAATATATTTTGTTGTCATCCCAGGACTGAATTCACCAGAATGCAAATATTTATTTTTTTGTAGTGCTTGAAATGTTCATCCATGTGATAGCAGTGCATCTTAAGTGTCAAAGTCTCAGAAAGTTAGGATGAATAAGTAAGTGAATGAATTAAAAACTGCCATATCACATAAGCAGGAATTTAGAATAAGATTTTCACCTATAAAGTGCATTAGCAGATAATCAAATAAAGATTGTTATCTGGGTACACAGTTACCATATGTAACTATTTATTGTATTGATCACAATAATAACTTTTTTGTACAGTCATGAACACTTTATGAAAAATCTGCCCTTCAGAGCAATGCTTGTGTGGCCAGCAAACACTGATGGACCTCAGGATGGTGCCTAGGTGTATGAAGCAGGTCTGGTTTATATCCAGATGATGCTCCTGCCTCTGAGTCAAAGCTCATAGCACGCTGATGAGAGCACCATGTTGTGCAGCTCACACATGCTCAGGCATTCAGCACTCCCAGCGGAGCCAAAGGCAGCAGAAATGCATGAGCAGAATGGAGAGCCTGACCCTGCACTTCTCATACCTGCGTGAAAAGCCTGTGATTCGAAGGGTAGTGAAAAACTGTTGTTTTGCAGAAAGAAAGAGCGAGCTGCATTACAGCAGCACCCACAAGTCCTGTTATCGGTGTTGTAAGAAGTACTGGTAACACAAAATGGGCTCATTATTCCCCTGTGGGTGGTGGAGAAGGCTTCAGGTACGTGTATGATTTTTTTTTTAAACTCACTTTCTACTTGAGGCAAAATGCCATTATTTTAGAATGAGCTAAGGCCTAAGTACAAAAGAAGGACTACTTTTGCCACAGACACGGCATGTGGAATTGGATACACATTTTTATCCTTTCAGTAAAACATTTTACTCTGGAAGCACTCCTTTGATATAGGTTCTGTACAACAAATTATATGTAGTGCTCTATGATGGTAGTCTGAAAATACTGATTTAAAATTACCTCCTACATTTAAGTGATTTTTACTCGAATTTAGGATATGCTTCATATTTTACTACTCTGTTTTTGTTGGGTTTTTTTTAGATAAAGTGGAATTACATGAATTTTAACAGCTAGAGATAATGCTGTATGCAAAATTCTCTGTGGCATTGACCTTCAGTGAAAAGTTGCAATGCAGATCTCATTTGTTATGTTAAAACCCATAGAATATTATTGCTGGGATCACTTTTTGTCGTGCTTCAAATCTTGACTGATAATTTAATTGTTAAAACGGCTGCTCTGGCAGAACGTACCTATTTTGGACTAATGAGATTTCCCAAGAGAATATTATCTGCTTATTTTTGTGGTGTATGAAGGTGGTCCTAACAGAGTTGTGAAGAGGTACAGAACTGGGAACGCACAAGTTAAAAATAAACTATTAACATAAAGCTGCTGAAATTAACTACAATTAACAGATTTGCTGTGTACAGGTATTCCTGTCTAAAACATAAAAATTGGGCCCTACCACAGTAATTCAAAACACAATTTAAAATGTTTTGCTACAGCAGAAAAATGTCATGTGTCTTTCAAATGATTTATGATACAGTAATATGAGAATTAGACCTGTAAACACTGTAATCACAAACTGAAGCAAATACATACCCTCATCTTTCCTTTTTCTCACTTGCTAATGACTAGTTCATGAAATAATCAAACAGAGTAGTGCTGAAAATTTCTCGCTGATACTGGCTTCAATTCAATTAATTTATTCTCAGGTGAGGTAGATGGGACCTTGTATTTGCATGGCATAGTCTAGTCCTCGGCTCAGTTGTTTCTTTATTATCATAATACAGTGCTTGACACTCTTGAAGCTTCCAGCTTTCAGATATACATTGCCAAAGCTATTCTACTATTTGATTTGTAAGCTGTGCTCAAACAGTGCAGTGTGATATCAGCACCATCAACTCAAGAACCAGTCTTCATTTATCAGCTAGAGAAAGAAGAAACACCATGGGAGAAGGACCATTTCACGTAAAGAGTGGGGTTAACATAATCTAATTTCAAGGATTGACAGTGTGAACAAGTACAGCTAAATTTGTTACTGTAGCTTTAGTCTCTTAAAGAGGGAGCTATTCTAGTCTGTCATGCTTTCAGTATCTACTTTGTAATGAAATATATGAATTAGTATTTGTCAGGTAAGTCCTATCTAAACGGTGAACAGGATAGATGATCCCACTGAAAGGAGCTGGACTGAAACACAGGTTCACAACTTTGTTCGATCACAGGCTTCCCATTTGAATTTTAGGTGTGATCTAGGCTTTCCATTTGAATTTTAGATGTGATCCAGACTTTCTATACTTCAACTCTCTGTATATAGGTGACAAATAGTGCTTTAAAAATAGAGCCTTTCGTGTAACGTGTCTAAGCTGTGGGACTTTACAGCCATTACAGCTGCGTTAGTTTTGGTTTATGTTGTCTGTTTAAATACCTGTGATGATGAGGACTGCAACAATGAAAGCCTGACTGTGATAAAATCTCTAATCTCTGCTTGCCAGGTGGTAAATCTTAATTAGCATGAACTCTGCCTCATGAATAAGGGCACGGAAGAGTGAAAAGGGCTGTGTGGATTGTAATGGCTCATGGCCACAATGAGTGGGATACACTTTACTAAATAACATAGAAAGGGGCAATGGATTTTAGTGTACTCTTCTGCTGGCTCATTAAGTATTCCTCTTTGCATTCCATTACTATATCACTTGGGTCCAGAAAACAAGTAGAAAGTGCCAACATTTGCTTGTATATATGGGATTTTTTATTTTCTAAGGGAAGGGACTGTTCCCAAAAACAGTGAGGGAGAGTAGCAAGTGTTGTTTGTGTAATCCTTTTCAGTGTTTGTTGCCTTGCTTCTTATTCAGATTGCGGCATGCTAGTTTTATAACAACTCAATGGTCCTCACCAAATGTACGTGTTTACGTAAGCAGTAAAAGGTGGTCTCGTCTGTTTTTAAGTTGTGAAAGGTTGACTGCTGATGCAGGCGTTCTCATCAGCCCTATGTGAAAAGCTGCTGCGTTACTGCAATCCTCCTTGCTTCATCTGTGGTCTCCTAGCAACTTTGCCTTGTACCTAATGTCTACATCAGACTCTAGAAGGTATATAATATCCTATTTCAGGCTGCATAACTTCAAATCAGAAGTATCCTTGTGTTAAAAGAAAAAATCAGACACGCTTCCACAGAATAAACGTTTCTGTTAAGAGACTTGGGAGAGTTCTTAGTTTCATGAGTTTACCAGCATTTGGACAGCACAACAACTTTGGGGAGCATTCAGAGCTAAACGCCCCACAGAAGCCTGGTACTTTTTCTTGAGAGCCTACTTGGGAGATGGTGACTCAAAGAAAGTTCATGATTTCACCTCCTGTTTGGCCCAGTGCCTTTGGAAATGTAAAATGAGAGGAGCTGATGGAAATACATCTGTCCAGACAAGTGGGAAATTGCCAAGTTTTTAAGACTAAGGGAAAATTCACTTTCCTCAGCCCTCCAATCATTTTCACTCAAGTGCTTCCTGTCTGCTGATTTTAATAATTACCAATTGCTTTAAGAAAACAAACAAGCACCCATTATTTGCAACTTATTTTCCTTTGACTAGTGGGTGCACAGCAGCAGCTTTGTGGAAGAATCTGATCTGAAAAATGAGACTGATATTTATTCTGATGAAGAGGGTATTTTCCCAAAAGGTTGGTTGTTCTTTAATATGGCATGCATTTCAGGTGCTTGGGTAAAGTCTGCAGTAGATTTTCAAAGCTACTAGGGATTGATCCTTTATAACATAAGAGTCAGCCTACCCAGGCAGAAGCATGATATCAGAATTGGCAACCCGGTGTAAGCCCATCTTGAGTAAACTAGAAGGCTCTGAAGATACTCTTTTTCTGACTGCTGGAAGAAAGAGAACGACAGGATGAGCAGAGAGCTAATTAATAATGTGAGGATCACTGAGTAGAGGTTTTGTCCTTAGACCTGGCCACTTATGTTCTCTTACGTTTACTGTCTGACAAGTAGGAAGCATAAGCACCATTTTATCTATCCTTGTCTCTGTGGCAGAGATAAAGCATACTTGTAGAAACTGGGGTAGTTCCCCAGGGCACCTTATGAACTTTTCCATTGTTTATTAGTTCACAGTGACTACTACACGTTCACAACTTTTAGTGACTCACAGTATTTAGATTTAGCTAACTATAGAAACGCCTCTGTAATCTAGTCATGTTTCCTGTTCCTTAAGGGTGACAAAACCTTCCTATGATGGCTTCACCTAGCTCATAACTTTGTACTGGTGCCTCACAGTGAACAGATACTTTCATTTCCTTCTCCAGGTGCTATAAGTAAATGCACAGGGAAAACCAGCAAGGATTTCACAGTTTAGATCTCTGCAGGGGATTTGTGGCCACAGGATGTGCAGCTGTATTGTGGGGTTAGATTTAAGGTCATGGTGTGACATCTCCCACGGTTCAGCAGTCACTGCAGGCACAAACGCCTCCAACTAATACTCCAGATGTCTGGCTAGTAGTAGAGCTGGTTGGGAATTTTCCATAGAAAACACTTTTTGGCTGAGAATACTGAATGCTAAAAAACAAATCATCAGGCAAATTTACCACATTTTGGTAAATTTCTGATCAAAACTTGCTTTGGAATGCTAAATATCAGTAGTTACTGGGACAGTGACCTGGGAGAGGGGAAAAAAAGACAAAACACAATAAAGTATTGGAGTTGTGTTCTTTGTGAAGAAAAAAAACCCTGGGTTCTCAGTTATCTATTATGGAAGGTATCCTATGATACTGTTTTGCCTCTGGCCTGGTGCTGGGACGCTGTGCAGCTGCCACGTTCTGGCTTTGACTATTACAGTCAGAGGAGGACCTCGATGCTGAAGCTGAAATTTTCTATTTTTATTATTGTCATTGATTCTTTATTAAGACAGAAAATAAGCAATAGTAACAACAGAAACACAACCCATCAGGTGAATAAATAATTAATCTGTGGTGTATACAGGAGTTTCAGAAGGTTGACCGTGTTGCATCTTTACAAAAGGAACAATGGACAAAAATCTAAAGTTAGAATTGCAGCATATACAATGATATTATATATGTGTAATAGAGACATAAAACCATATAATTTGAAATTATTCATGAATATATAAAGAACTGGCCTAGGGAATCCAGAGTAGCTGAGTGCTGGAATTTTATTTCTCCTAAGCCCTAAATATATGTTCTCTTCTTCCATCAATATGTCTTCATGTCATATAAAAATTAAAAAGACAGGTTCCCACTATTGACTACAAGACTATTTTTAATTATCTCCTCAGATGAAAAAGAGATGAAAAACATTACACAAAAACTAAAAAAAGTAGTGATATAATACACAAACCTACAAGGACTCACAGATTATAAGCAGTAATACACTGAGAAACAAGCAGAGACCGTGCATAATAATAGTGCTTTATTGGCTTTCATGCAGTATGATGACTTAAGGATGACCAGAAAATGCTGCTGGGCTTGAACTGCTACCTCACTGGGTTAATAGGCACAGGTGATCCCAGAGGCCTCTGAGGGAGATGTAGAGATGAAAATGCCATGCCCTTTGCAGCTGCAGAGGTGGTTGCTACCTCAGGGTCTGTGTTTCCAACTGAGCTGAGATGCTGTCAGGAAGCTGCTGCCCTGTACTGTGACCGAGCTGTCTGCACCTGCTTTTTGTTCTAACTGCTTGAAAATAAGTAAGTCTTTTCCGTCCAGTGCTACTGGTATTCATTTACAATTGTAATCTCAATTGTGTACATTTTCTTTTCAAAACTGGACAATATTTTTGTTTCAGAAACACCGTTGGATCACTGATATCCAATTTCTATCTCTCTTTGAAGGGTCCAAACAGTGAAGTCCCCTAATCCAAATGGTTTACTTTCTCTGTAGGCACAGTGTACCATAAATTGCAGGTTTTGGCTGTGTATAGGGGAAATCTACCTCCTTTTATCTGACCCTCCACATGGGCTAGGTAACATTGCTATAAGGGCTCCTCCTTCTTTCACTCGGATGCAGACTGGAGAAAAAGATTCAAGAAATGGCCTCATCCTATCTATTCCTCCTCTACTTTCCCTTTTCTGCTACTGCATGAATAGTTTTGCATAAAGTGTAACTAGAAGTTAAAAAAAAAAAAAAGGCAAAAAAAATTTGGAACTGAGCTCTGTTTTATACTTCATGACTTCTGTTACACATTTAAAGGTCATAGTTCTCCTCTCCATGACCTGTTAGTTCTCTTGTCCCTTTAATATAATTTAACTGGGAGGATTATGCTCACTGGAGGAAAGAGCCTGCTTGACGCAAAGCTTTTTCATGCTGCATGGAAGAGCACCTCGGTAGTCCTTGTCTTTTCTGACCCTGGATTGCAAGCAGAGCTTTACATGGAGTCCCAGAGGAGCTGCCTGTGGGTTGTCTCATTGAGATCAGCATCTTTTTCGGCCCACTGGGCAATCTTGTAGACGAGGTAACCTTTATGCAGATCTTGCTCAGTACTCTGACGTGCACAGTTAGGGGATTTTTGGAAGCAGCTGCCAGCATCTACTGTGCAAGGTTAAGAAGAAAGTGTAGTTGTCAATGGCAGTTCTCTACTTTGCTTCCCCCATCCTCTCCAGCACACACATTTCTGAGGAGAAAAGTCAAAGTCTGCAGTTGTAAGCACCGGTTAAAAATCTCAATCACATAACTGTTGTTGTTATTCTGAGCTAAACAGTGAGTCATTACACTGTGCTATATTTGAGTGAACAGTTCAGATGGGGAGTGGATGCTGGAGGATTATACTTGGCCTTCTGTTTGAAGCTGACAAGTTCAGCAACGTTGTTAAACTGTTTCAGAATAGTTTAGTTCCCTAAGGAAGAATGCATTTCCTGTCATAAATAAATCCATAAACTGAATGTGTAATGGTATTTCTGCTTCCTTTCATATGAGACATAGAGTATTTTGGAAAAAATGCCAATACTTCAGAGGAATTTGCAACAGCCTTTTCTGTTCAAATATCTCCCTTAAGTCTAGACTAGGGTAAAAGTAAGTCAATGTAAATAATCATCTTCAGAGACTTTATATTGAATAATCTCCACTTTTTTTTTTAACACAACAATCTCCATATTTCTATTGAATTTGGTTTTGCTTTAACATTTGAAAAATAGATGAGAAGAGAGGCAAAAACATTAGTTTTGAATGGAGAAGAAGGGAAAATAAGGCACAAATAATATGAGGATGTTCAGTCCTAGTATGTAACCTATGTTTGTATGTAACCTATGTAACCTATTGTGTCAATAAAAAGGGGAAAGTGGATTAGGATGTGCAGGGATTTCTGCCACCTGGCAGAACTTGGAGGGGTCCACGTGATGATTATCCTGAAGGAAGATCTGATTTTTATCTAGCTTTGGAGCTTTGTTTCCGGAAACAAGAATCAACCCTGAGGAGGAAGATGGTAAGAGATGTATTTCTGAGATCCCATTTTTCCTTACTGCAAAATCTCCACACCATAAAACAAAGGGCCCTGGATAATTTCTTGCTGGGATATAGCTTTCCTAGAGTAAGCAAGATAATTCGAATACTGGTTAAAACCTTCACCATTATTTTAATTTCTAAAATGCCAAGAACTGATTAAAACAAAGTTTATGGAGAGTCATAGAGTCATAAAACAACCCTTTTGCAAAGGGTCTCAGAAGTTCAGGAGAGGAAGCCCAGATGACATTATTGAGCACCTTGTCCAATTGCAGCTTGAACACTTCCAGTGATGGGCACTCCACCACATTCCTGGAGAGGGTGTTCCAGTGATTGATTGTTCTCATTGTAAAAAATTTCTTTTTGTTGTTGAGATGAAACATCTCCTCATACAAATTGTACCTTTTGCCCTTTGTCATCTCCTTGTGGCCTCTGAGAGCTTCTGTCCTGTTTGTAGCTACCTTTTAAGTACTCAAATACTGTGATGAGTTTCCCCTCTTGGAAATCTCTTCTCCAGGGAGAAAATTCCTAACTCCTTCAGCCTTCCTTAATAGGGCAGGTTCTCCAGCCCCATGATCACCTTCATGTCTTTCCTTTGGACACTCTCCAGTCTGTGTCTTTCTGGAACAGTGGGGGCCGACACTGGACACAGAGCTCCAGTGCAACCTGACAGAGGCTGAGCCGAGTGTGATGATGTGTCTCCATCACTGCTAAAGATGCTCCTGCAGAGGCAGCCCAGGTTCTGATGTGCCTCTGTTGCTGCAGCAGTGCCCTGCTGACCCCTGTCAGCTTGTGCCCCAGGACCCTGAGATCCCTGTCAGCAAGGCTGCTTCCCAGCCCCAGAGATCTGAACCTATACTGAGCTCTTTAGTTATTCTGTTCCAGGTAATGTGATGATATATTGTTAAAATTTGATGTTCATCTGGGAGACATAACTTACTCTTTACAACAGCATAAATTTTCACTTTTCTGTGGAAGTATTGACACTTCTTACATTAATTTTAATGGAAAGTGAGTAATTAAATCCTATGTGCCTTTCTAAAAATTTATCTTTTCTATCACCTCTCTATAGAATACCTGTTTTTCTTTCTGTGACAGCTTACTTTGTATTAGGTCTATTTGTGCTGCATTTTGAAAATGGATGAAAAAAAGTAGTAAAAGCCTTTACCAGAAGAAAAAGAATCCTAAATATAGGGAGATTTTTTTTTTTAACTACCATTTAGTTCTTTGGGAAAGGGACTAACTGCTGTTGTTATTGCTTTACTACTGTTATTTCTGCTTAGTGACGCCCACTCTGTAGCCATGAACAACACTTTGCAGAATTAAAGTTACCATTTCTTTTGGAGCATCGATACGATTCACTTAAAAGAAACAGTCTGTTACAAAACATTACCTTAAAGAAGTATTTTCTTTTTTTTTTCTTTTTTTTTTTTGACTAATCTATGGCAGTGGCAACAAATATATAATATGAAATGACACAAATGTTCCCCTGTTGTTCCAATAAGCGTGTCCGTGTTTTTTTGAAAATAAATGCTGTGATCTCAAGGTGTTGTGATTGTCAAAAAATAATTGAGCTTCGTGGTCTGAAAATCAGGCATCTGTTGTACATCCCAAGTAGAACCATGAAAACCGCTACACGCTACAGACTTTAAAGTAGGTAGTATATTAAAAAAGTTGTATTTATAGTTCCTGCTTATAGGAATTTGATCTTTTATTTATTTCTGATTTCTATTTGCATCGTACGAGTTTCTTTTTATCTTTCTGAGTTTGAAGAGCTGGTTGTGTAGGCCATCTTCACTACTTGGCTATTGCACCTTCTTTACAATGTAATGAAAATGGGATCATCTCACAGCATACTGGTTGCTTTAGCTTAGAGAACAGCTTCATTATTCGGATGTCTTTTTGACCAAAACTCCTATTCACTTAATAAAAATAGTCCAGGTTTTATAGATAATTTCAAACTTGGTTAGCTAACCAAGAAATTACCTATTTGTACATATAAGTGATTTTGGAACTGAGTTCAGGTCCGTTTACTTGAGTAGAAAATCTTTTGCATTTAGCTACCTTTGTTCAGACTCTGATTTTCTGAGTGAAACTCAGGTGAAATTGTCATTTCTGGCCATCAGATTATAGAGACTGGAAGGAATATATATATATATAAACTGAACATTTTCTTCTCTTTATTACAAGTCTATTTGTCTTCAAGAATTTGCTCAAGGTGGTTCCACTGCACCAACTCGTAAAACCGAAAACGTGTGCAGTGTCTCTGAGGCATTAAAATCAACACAAACTGTAATTGCTCAGCATCTCTCTGGAATTATATATTTTACTTTCACAGAATGACTTGAGAAAATGGTGGGGGGTTCTGAAGGTCTAATCAGATCCATGAGAGCTTTTGTTTATAGGACACTTGGCTTTCTGAAGTATTAAGTAAGTTTAAAAAAAAAATTGCATTTAATTAGCAACTGTATCTTCAATTACTAGTGCATGTAAGAAACTGGATCTACCTTAGTTGTATTGAATCACAAAGGGAAAAATTTACACCTACAAAATTACCTTCAAATTTCTGTACATTTAGCTGATGCTTGCGAGACCTAAATTGATCTGGTTTTGGCTCTCTAGAAAACTATCTGTCTAGACTTACTGAAAGAAATACTGAGAACTGTTCACCATAGAAAATTACTTGATAGCAAGTTCATGTCCTGCAGACACTTATATTTAGGTTCAAGCAACAAAGACAGAAATGCTGAATCATCAGAACAAACTGAAATCCCTCCTTTGATATACATAAATTTTCCATATGTATGTGGGTATACATATACATGTATTTTTTGTGAAAGGCCAAATTCAGCAAACCCACATGTGACTGATCTGCATACATGAGTGTAGCTTTACACACTATTGTTATGACTAAGTGTAAGACTAATCACTGAACAGATAATTTTGTTTCTTTAATTAGTTCAGGTGTTTAATGATAAAAATGATAAAAAGATCATTACAAAACCAGTTAACATCAAAATATATTAGTTTAGCTACTTTTTTAAATTATTAACAGAAGTGTTCAAGAGAATGTGAGTTTAGGTAGTAATTTTATTTTTTTAACACAGCTTTTGCAGTAATCACAACTTCAGCTTTGGAGCCTGTGGAAGCCTGAGAAATCCATAAGGTTTCTGTAAATGTATTGCTGGATATTTTCTAAGGACGTCACTTTAAATTCTTAGCTTATGTGCACCGAGACAACATGGAAATTAGTGACTGAGTCTTTCCCTTTTCCTGTAGAAACTCTTAAACCCTAACTAACTTAATTTCAATACATGCTAATTTTAACATAGACAAGGTATTGTAAGTTCTGAAGTTTTCTCTATCATAATTAGAGTGACATTTTCACAGGGTTCAGCAAGTCCTTCATTTAGCCCCATTTGTCTCCAGGGTACCATCCGCTGCATACTGAGCTTCTCTTCAAGTGTTATGCCTGCTTCCAAGGCCACAGTACTGGACTAGATGGTCCTTTGGTCTGATACAATGCAGTTGTTCTTACATTCTGATCTAATTTATTGCCTGTTCCTAATCACAGATCTCTGCAGCTAAATGTCAACTCCTTTTTCTGAAGGAATGATATATTTAGTAGCTAAGATAGCTCATATAACAAAGGCAACAAAAGAGAGTGCAAAAAAGAATTCTGTCTGCAATAACTGAGGCCATGGTATATATTTCAGTCTGTTTACCCTACAGCTTTTATAGAACAGAATCGTAGAAACCATAGACTCGTTTAGGTTGGAAAAGACCATTAAGATCAAGTCCAACCATTAAGCCAGCAGTGCAAGTCCGCCGATAAACCATGTTCTCACAGTTTGCTTATACACTGCCTTTTGCTCCTCAATGAACTCACAGGAGGTTTGTGAAATTGCTAATTAAAAACATATTGAGGAGACTGTGACATCCTTCTATTCTCAGGGCTTTCATTACTTCTGAACATTTGCCAAAAAAATTTTTAACCTTTTTGTTTTTCCATGAGCTCTTCCTTGATTTTTACCATTTGTTGCGTTGTGTATATTGGTTACGTAAATTATGTGACATTCTTGTTCTCTGGACAGAAGAAAAACTTTTGAGGCGTGAGAATGAATGGCAAATAGCTAAGTAATAAAGCCTACTCTTGTTCACATGCGAAGACTATTGTTTATGGGAGATGAGATTAATTTTGTGAAGCTGTGTTCAGTAGTGAACACAGAGTTTTTTGGTCTGATTTTGATGACTACAAAGAAATAAACAGCCACTCAGAAACAAAGTGATTGTTTGCACACGTATCTTTTGCAGAACAGAGAAAGTTTGTTCCTGTAGTAGAACTGTCTCTCGACTTTTGTCTTCACAAACTTACGGGGCCACACTCTACAAACTGCAATCTATTACACAGTGCAGATTTTCCAGTCTAGTTTTCAATGACGCTAACCATTGCATGCTGAATAGTGGCAGTTTAGGGCTCCACTTACCTTAACTTAAAGTGTGAGTAAGGTATATATCACGCTTCTTGCTTGTTTTGGCAGTTCCATTAGTAGAGCCATCTGAGGTTTCATTTTTTCTTTGTTTTTGGGGAAATGTTTTGCACATAATAAATCAAGACTTATTGTAAAATGCATTAGTTTTAATGATTTTTTTAGAAGATTAGGATGACATTTCCGGTAAGACAAAAAGGCAGTAAGAGCAGCCAGTGTTTAAGAGGAATGAGGAAAACCAAGCTTAGTCTCCGTGGCTTACATGATAAAAAGGTGAACATCCCACACTCCATATGAGGGAGTACCATTAAGCCCAAAAATAGGATAATGGCTGTTCTTGAGATTGTCATCCTTTTCTCATTTCAGTTTTTTTTTCTCCGAAAAGATGTTTAAAATTGCACTGTGTACAAAATTAAATGTTCTTCTTGCTAACCCTAACAGCAAACAACATCATTGCACACTCATGTAAAACTAGTATTAAAATGAAATCTAAGCTTTAAACAATGTTTTGCAAGAAGAAACAAAAGTTTTTTTCAAGGAATTGTAAAGTGAAAAATAACTGCATGTTTTAGAACTTTGTCTATGTTTAGTGGACATCTGAACCCCCCCAAATTACTTTGGAGCTATGACCATATTGCATNGTGTTTAGTGCACATCTGACCCCCCCTAAATTATCTTATAAATGCCTTTGTTTGGAGCTATGACCATATTGCATCAGATGACTGCTTTTAGTTTGGTCTTCTGAAGACTGGAAAGCAATAGGGAAGCCTGATGGCTTCTTTGAAGTTCTTCTCTGTACTCTACCCTTCTCCTCCCCGAAAAAAGGAAAAGGAGCAAAAAGCCCATAAATTCTGTAGAGGTGGTTGTACACCTCTGCACAGAAAATCCATTTACATAAGAACCAAACAGCGGGTTTACAGGCTGTAGAAAGCAGTGACATTTGTGGAAATTTCTGGGAGGTCTGTGATACCAGATTTCTACTGCTTCCTTTGCAAGGACACCAGCAAAGAGCAAATTTTAACTGGAATTGTGGCTTCCTCATCAGGATGTGTGGTTATGCAGATGTGAATATGGGGGGGTGTTTTGTCATCTAGATAAAGCATTTATTTTAATTGATTCTGTTTGCAAACCTTTCTAAGTCCATCTCCTGATGTATCTTGCACTGTAATGACAATGTTATGAATAATACCCTCACCTCTGGATGCAACTACTTCCTGGGCATATTGACAGTTTAGTTGGACAAGGTTTCAAAATAAGAATGTGACTTGTGTTCTCTCATTAGTTTGGGCTAACAGAAGATGATACCTTTGTAGCCCAGTACTGTAACATGAATTATAGTTATTCCGTGTTTGCTGTGACACATCTGAAATTCTTACTGGTGCATGAAAACCAGATGTGCATCTTTGTCTGTTGCTGGCATGTTTCACTATGGGCTTAGCATACCAAAACTTAACTTTCACTGGTCCCCTCGCTCCGCACTCCTCCTCTCTCTTTCCTTTGTTCTGCCTTGTATTGGAATTTTAAGTCATTTCCTCTAGAAAGATTCTCATTTACTTCATGTGGTTATGCTCAGAAATATTGGTTATAGTCTTTAGGTATTTGGTAGTTATAGCTTTTTAAATCCCCATAGATTAATATGTATAAACATATATTGTCATCCTTCCCATGAGTGCCTTGAAAGAGGCCTGTGTTTTATCTTCTATCACACCCTTAACTGCCACAGCTTCCTCTCTGCTTCCCAATAGCTGTTCTCTTTACACCCTGGCATCCTAACCATCTCACAGCATACTGCCCACTCATCAACTTGCATTGCCCTCTGCTGTCCTGCACTGCCTTTGACCCAAATCCTTTCCCAAGCAGCCTTTGAGTCAGTGAGAGTTCATTGAAAAGGTTCGAGTGCTGCTCTGTGTGTAATCCAGATCTGCTGCAGTGTGCTGTCAGCTGTGGGTGTCAGCACAAGGCTAACTGGGTGGGAAAGTAGTCAGCTAAATCATGTGCTTTGATGCTACCTTCTGTTTTAAACTCTGTTGGACTGTACTGAGGTGATGTCAGAAGGACCACTTGTGACCTCCACAGACATGGCACATTATCAGAACTGTTACTTTTTAGAAATAATTTCTGGGGAAGGTTTCCGGATGTCTCCAGGCTAAGCAAAACTGATTCCATTCCTATGAAAAATATTTAAAAATTCATTGTTTGCCAGTTTTTCAGTTAATTACTTCATAAAGTCAAGGGACTTTTGCTGATGAGTTAGAGGTCAGTTTTATCATTGCTTTGTTCCTACAGCCAGGATGGCAGACCAAGGAAAAAGGAGCTGCAGTCAAGTAAGCTGCCATTAATTAGTGCTTGAGGGTTGCAACAAAACTTCCCTTCAGTCTAGTGAATGTTTGAGGAATCCACCCCTGAAGAGCTTTGAAAAAGCTTGAAAAGATTTGATAAATGCACCCAATTACTATGACCAGAAATATGCTGGCAATTAAAGGAGAGAAAAATATTGGAGTTACCTGTTCAGGTTTACACCAGCTAGTTTGAACAGCCATAACAATCTAGAGAGGGCATCACAGAACATGAAGGTCAGCAGAAGGTGATGCATTTTCACCTCAGAAGACCCCATCAGAACTGGTTGGGAGCAAGGAAGGCTGCAAAATTATCATCTGCATTTGTCACGTTCTGACAGTGTTTTGTGGGTGTCGACAGCTGCTGTGTTTTGTGCCAGGACAGTAACCTCATGGCCCCTTGGGCTGACCCAGTAGCATTGCTGTGCCTCTGTGGCTATACTGAACAAGTTTATGTCAACATAGCATGGAGTCTCTCTGCTTCACTGAAACACACAGTGCAGGTAATAGCTTTAAAGATACTTCAAATTTTAAAAAAAGCCTTTCTTGGTTTGGCAAAATTTAGAGATACAGAGAACTTGTGTTTGCTTGACAACATTTCCTCATGATTAGTGTGAAAGTGTCCTTCCTTGTTAGCAGGTTCTTCACACATAGGCGTAATTTTTAAAAAATCTGCATGCTTTTTGAGGTACACTGTTCTGTGATTTAGACAGACATTATTGGAATGTAGACTTTAAAGGAGGAGATTTGCTTCTCTTTGTTCAAATCTGTGTATTAAGTTCAGCTGCATGAATTTCTGTGGTTGCTGATATGAAGAAAGCTCCTGTTTATTTTTATATTCTACATAATTCATTTACTTCAGAGAAAAGGAAAGAGAAAACTCCTTTTCCCACATTACTTTTCCCACATTTCTACAATGGGGAGTTGTGTCCGTGGAACACATAGCCTGAACATTATTCATCTTTCCCATGGGGATTATTTGAAGTACATTAAGATTCTCTGAATTTGCTTACAAACCAAGATCAATTTCTAAGTAAGATTAAATGAAGAAAAATTGTGGTAATTTATCAGACACAGTCCACTGTAGTAGCTGCTTATAATGAGCTTTGAGACACACCATAATGCAGTCTTTTGTACCAAGTATCTTTTGTACACACACTGCCTACCTTTTATGAAGTAATTGGAATTTAACATGCTACAGCTTTGAAATGTATGAAACCAAACCCTTAATGTAGGAAGCTTCTGGGATTAAAACACTTTTACAATGAGAAATTTTAAAAATGTTTTGACTAATTTTATTCCAGGATCATCTGCAGTGTTTTTATATAAATGAATCTCTTAATTTTATGGGCTTTACCAATCTAATTAAAAGTGTCATTGTTTTCATTTTACATTTCAGTCCTGAACATTTCTAATGCAGCCATGACATTTTTACTTAGTAATGAATTTATTGCTATAGAATGTCAGTCACTGATTAAAATTTTTTCAACTAAATTTTTAAATGCATGATCACAGGATTGGATGGGTAATGTGATGTAATTAGTTTTTCTCTCTTGACCCGGTCACTGATGATACAATAGGTGTGCCAGCTCTTCAAGTAGATCAGTACAACAGAAAAGGATCGGTGGATTGATGGAATTTTTCCTTCTATACTTCATGTGTTTTGAGATTTTTACTTGGACTGATTTCATTCCTCATGCTAAACGACTCCACAGATCTGAAATGTTGATTTACACCCTAGTATACCCATAAGAGTTTGTCTTGACTTTGGTGTACATTTTGAGAACAGCTACGGCTCTGATTTCCTCTGACAGGGATCTGGTTCATGGAGACCAAGCCATTTTGTAAAGTTAAACATTATACCATAAGTAGGGATAACTGGGGCGTGTGCCTCAAAAGTGCTTTGTTTCTTTGAGTCAAATCCACCATAGAATGTAGCCTTGTTATACACTGGAGGTTGCTGCCTTTTAGTGAGGTGATCATTTTTCTCATCTTCCTGGAGGCTGAATGTACAGCTGCCAAAGTATTTCCTGTGAAAGGGTGTGATTTGATAGTTATTTGATAGTTACGCATATGAAGCTTAGCTGTGATAATTTGTGATGAGGAACAGACCAATGCCAAAATAACATGACTAGGTATGGTTGCAGGGTATTAACAGAACTGACAGTCCCATCCCTAAAGGACGACTGTCTAAAAAAATCATGCTACATTTTCTGCCAGGATTGCACTGATTTGCTATGCATGGTGTGTACTTGATACTGCAAAGTATGTTGTTGACATAGATCATCATTATTATGAAAAAGTTAAAAATCTGAGTTTATAGCATAAGTAAAATTGGTTGAACATAGTTGCTGTACTCTTTAATTTTTTAGTTTTAGTGAAATTCTAAAGACAATGTGAACTGAGTTACACTTAATTTAAAACTGAAATTCAGACTTTTGTTTCTGTAAGTGGTTTAAGGACATGAAAAATTTTTCTCCTACCCCATCTGTTTTTAAGGATGAGAGGAAAACAGGCTTTGCAGCAGTCATTTGAAACCCTCAAATGTATCACCACTTTCTAATTAGTTGTCCTTAAAGGCAGTATGATGTTAGAGTTAAAAAAGACATACGTATATTAATGCATCCTCTCCATCTTCCTGTCAACATCCTTACAATGTGTTTACAAGTGTTTTGCTAATGCCATAATGAAAAGACTTATATGATATAATTTAACACACTTACCTCAGGAACCTGTTACTGCCATTAATATAGCCTATTTAGGCCTATGTAAGCTGGATATTCACCTTTGTCTTCATTTAAATTTTATTATTTATACTTGTGTTCCCATCTGCCATATCTCCCTCTTTGATTTTAACACCTTGCAGATATTTGAAGATTATTATCATGCTTTCCCTATTGAGTAACACTTGGTCGAGCTTTGAGTACAGATTTTTAGTTTCCCACTAAAGAAATCCTTTCTGAAGAGATTCTTGATCTTCTCAGAAATCACTGTTGTGAAAGTGTGTAGGTTTTAACTTAGTAGACGCGGAGCGGTTGATTAGAAGACTGTAGGAAGGAACTATGATTGTCATATGATGTTCATAGCCCCAGATTATGTTTTTTATGTGACCAGATTGCATGTTAACTCAAGTTCATTTTGGTCTTCACTCAGAATTTTCCAATTGTCTCTCTTGAATTGTGTATCTTAAGTTTGGAATATATTTCTGGATGCATTCAGTTTGTGTGATTGGTTAAATTCCATTGTGTCTTGTTTATTGCAGATCATTAACAAACACAGTAAATAAAAATAGGTTATGCTGAATTTTATTTATTACATACAAGTATGAGTGAGATTTCATTTACTTTATTTCATTTTTCCACAAATTTCAACTACAGTTAGATGCAAATAAAAATTATTAATTTGTCATATTCTAATCTTCACACTAATCTCCCTCACAGAGACACTCTGATGAAGAAAAAAGCACCAGAAAATAAAGGGTTTCTTTCAAAAAAAACCACATCTTGCATGCATTTGCGAGGAAAGGAGTAAAGAATGGAACTAAGAGCTAAAGAACTTGTCAGCTCTTGTCAGCAAAGGTTGCACCAAGAGAGATTCTTCACTCACTTCTTGGGTGAAGAAGTTGACTGGAAAAGTTTCAAATAAAGCCTAATCAGACAGAAGCAACATCAGGAGAAAAAAAGCACATGATGATAACGCTGGATAAGCAAAATCCAGGGCTAGGCATCTGTGTCCTTCAGCTGCTAAATGCACCCAATTACTGTCATTAAAGGTTGGCTGGGCAACAGTGACAAAAAAGGAAGTTATAGATATGCCGTACTATGATCTGCTACTGCATCCAGAACTAGATGTGTTTAATTATTTAATTAGTGTTTAATTTTCAAAATAACATGCAAGGATAATTGAGATTTAAAACCCCTTTCTTTTTTTGTTTGGTCCTTCTCACCCACACAAACAATAGCACAAACATGCTTTAATTTGTGTCTATATGTTTGTGGATTATAGTAATATAAATTGGTTGATTAAAAACTAGTGAATATGGGCAGAGATAATATTGACTAACAATGTTAACATGCTTGAATTTTTGCAGTTACAAAATGTGTAATATACATAATACATATATTATAGTAATTCCCTTTAAGATTGCTATTTTTAGCAGAATGCACAGGCCAAAAACAAATGTATGTGTTCCCATGCTTTGTTCTTTATCGGCATGTCTTTGAGAGGGGGACGAGTGTGAGACACAGTTGCAGAGATCACTGAATGAAGTGAAGGAAAATTGTTAGACTGAGCATTAAAGTCTTTTTTCCCATAAGTGATTCACCTTCATCTAAGAGCAATTTGCCTCTGGATTTTGTCATGGTGTTGACATCATCAGGCCTTCATTTGCTAATTGCTTTGAAAATAAGGTCAAAATCTTTCTAGTTGTGGAAATACTAGAACATTCAAATTCATCCTTAATCATCTTTTTAAAATTGCTGAGTAGACAACAAATTTGTCTGAAGCAATTGAAACAAACAGAAGAATAGTATCTCATTTCCATTCATGGCATATCTGACATTCAATAATAATCAGATATTGCTTGTAGATTTGCAACTGAAATCTAGGAATAGAAAATCTTACATTTTGTATGAGTTACAGAGTGGTTTTTCATTGATTTCATTAAACATTTTATTTAATAATTTCTTTCTTAACCTAGATTTTCAGTGAAGGTAACAGAGCTGTACAGAATACTCTCTGAGTTCTGATCCTAGCTTTGTTATGTTTTGTTTTGGTTTTTTGGTGTCAAGAAAGTTTGATTGACTTGCTGAAGTGCTGTCTATACAGAAATCAGGAGACTCTGTAAATGCTTTGCTAATACTCTGTTCAGTGCACATCAGCAGCCTTTCACTTTATGCTCATTCCCTTTGTTGTATGAAGTAGTTATTCTCAACTCAGTGGATTTGCCTGTCTGAAAGACTTCAAAAAAATCATTTTATGTGAATGTGTGTTTTGAATTCACTGAGGAGGAAATTCACTTTCCCTGCACAAAGCTGAAGCTCTGTGATGGTGAAGTACAAAGGCCAATACGGAGTTTTAATAACTCCCTTCCCAATTATAGCCAAAGTGAAGTCTTAGACTCCTGTTTATAGGATCCATGCAGTCACAGAGCCTCTTTTTGTATGCAATTGCCATTCCCTCTTAGGCTAACTGTTACCTTCCAGCTGCGGAGACTTGCTCCAGGCATAAGCATAGGGTAAATTCTATGAAAATCATTGTTGTGATCTAGGTCTTACATTGTTTTGCATTCAGTCCATAGAAACTGAAATTCTTAAAGTGGTGAACTAGCAAAGGAACACATTATCATTTTGTCAGCATTAACATTTTAAAATGAGGTGTTTAAGCATGATCTAATACGGTGATCTGTCCAAACACTGGAACATATATGGTATAAAGTATTTCTGTATGCCCCAGCTGTCATGCGGGAACTTTCAATATTTTACATGCTAATTTATCCTTTAGTTGAGCATGAGGAACAGTGGTCATGCTGCACACCTAGTATTCAAGTCTCTATGATGGTAGCAGTGCTCCAAGATTCTTCACAAGGAAGCAAACTCTTTTTTAGCTGTTATAACCTGTAACACGTAACCCCAAGCTGTGCATAAAGAATGTTTTCTTAGCCTTTTATCTTTCCATGTGGTCATTCCTTGATTTACTCTATTTCAAAAGAGGGCGTATGTCAACTTGTTTCTTTCTGATATTTGTCTATATTACAGAGTCACAGAATCCCACAGAATCAATTAGGTTAGAAAAGACCTCTGAGATTGAGTCCAACCAACCTGACCAAACCTGGCCAATCACCACCTTGTCAACTAGACCATAGCCCTAAGTGCCATGAACAACTTAATTGGATATATTGTTTGTTAGATTGAGGTGCTAAAGGACCTAGTCTCTC
Organism: Oxyruncus cristatus; assembly: GCA_013399855.1. Lineage (NCBI taxonomy): Eukaryota > Metazoa > Chordata > Aves > Passeriformes > Cotingidae > Oxyruncus > Oxyruncus cristatus. The sequence continues at coordinate 2,124,435 of VXAY01005118.1, forward strand.
CACTTTTCCCCACCTAAAAACAGGTATATTTGCAAACCTCATCCATTGCTTTTTTTTTTTTTTTTTGGTCACGTCTACAGTGCCCATATGGAGGACGGAATTTCATAATTTTTTTTATCTTGATTGTTTGCTATGGTGCTGATTGCCAGAAGCTGGGGGATCCAGTAGAAATTACACACTTAAAATGTATATCTTTGTGCAAAAGGTATTAAAACACCTTGATGTGGCAGATGTTTAAATGGCATAGGCAACAATTTAGGTCTCATTGATAATGTAGAAACCTTGGGAAGAATCTTGATCCTGATACATTGTTATTGTACATAGGCTAGATAAAGTTACTTCTAGTAGTAAATCTGTAAGATTCTTATGGGTCAGTGGTTATATTTTAAAGCTGCTGTGTAGCAGATCCTTGTTGATTAGTTTCAAGCTCTTCCCAAAGCTGACTTTCATCTAAGCACACATTATGATAAAAACATGAAGCATGACTTTTCCATTGAAAGGTCCTTTCATTTTACGATTGAAAAGATTGAAGGCTGGATTCAAAGATCATTATGTCAAGATACCTGAAGAAATTTCTGCAGTTCTACAAACAGAGTGATCTTCTGATGGGATCCTATCCATCAACACCTGTTTCTCTGATGATTTTTGCACTAGAGTATAGCTCATTTTAAGCAAAGAAGATGAAATTGTGTCAACTTTGCCAGTCCAAGAGTTGGATTGATCTCACTTTTCTTTAGCTGTCTATGCATGAAATGTCCAAGCTAAACTTACCATTAAATGTCCCTATCTGTTCAAGCAGAAAAGTTAGACAACTTCAGGAGTGACTGATGCAGCCCATCTAAGGTGCCAATTTTAGAATGTGAAGAATTACAGCCTTGAGGTTATTTACCTCCTTGGTTTAGCAGGAGTCTAGAAATCTAACTGAAATGAGCTGGATAACTTCTAGGTGGTTGAAATTAGGTGACATCTACCTCAAATGACTAAATAAGCAAAAGTATCAAAGATTGTTTGTTAAGGTTAAAACCCTTAGGTCAAACTTTTTTTTTCTTTTTTTTTTTTATACAGTTTTTTTATTCTCTCAAATATTTTGAGCATGTGTCATTTATCCTTGTTAAAGTATCACCCAATCCATTCAGTATATGTCATATGATGGCACTGTGAGACAAAGATGTCCTCCTACACTAGGGATCAAAGAGAACTTTCTGATGAATTTTTTTTCTTTTTTGGGTGTCAGTGGAAAGGAGGCTGGGAAAAATCCTCCACTTCTATGTGGGCTTGTGTGAATGATTAGCTCTTTTTTAAGTGCCTGAACACACAGGTTCACATAGTAATTAAATTCCTACTGTGGAAATTACTATTTAAAGAAAACAATAAAAGTGTTTTTGATTAAATGCTCCATCAGAAGTGAAATGCAAAGGTTTATTGGTGAGTTAGAAGCAGCTCATGAGCATTAACTTTAATGTTTCTTCACTGGAATCTTAGGGGAAGGATGTAGGTCTTCTGTTTAGCAACTCTAAATAGTCTCACTTGCATCATGTAACACCCACCCCCACCCCCTGCAGTAAATAAGTTCAGGTCAGATGATTTCTTTCAGATAACCCAAATCCTCTTCTAACTTAAACCCTGTGCAGTGCTATAGTGACCTGACGTGGTGCCCCATGACAGAATTTGGCTCAAAAAACTTTTCCACAATATAAACTTTTCCTTTGATACTAGAACTAACGAGTCCCCCAAACTAGTCTGAGTCTTTGTTTTTGATTTTCTTAATCTGATTTTATCTCGTTTTTACCTCATAATGATGATGAAGATGATGAAGACTCGCAGTATTGTAATTTTCATCATAGGGTATGAAATATAGAATCATGAAATAAAAAGAACCTCTGGAGGTCCACTAATTCAACCACTATTCGAAGCAGGGCTAGCTGAGATCATATTGGAAGAACTTATGGACAAAGAGAAAAAGAGTTTCATGCTTCAAGACTAGGGCTTTTTTCTGTAGATATGAAAAGCTTTGTAGTTCCTTTTTCCACATTCAGTAGAAATGACTCTATGCCAAGACCGTAGTCCAGGGATGTATGTATGTAATATGCATCACATTGGTTGTAATTCAATTGTATGTCTTTTACACAAACCATATGATTGCTTTACCCAGTAACTGTTTAAAATAGATTTATTGATTCCCAAGGCATTCAATATTTATTAGTACATTATTTTATTTTTCATTGTCCTTGTATAATTTGCTGTGCCTTCTGCTTCAGATGGGTTAGATAATTATATGAGTAAGAAATCTAGGAAATTCTCATTAGAAAACAGTTAAACGTTCATTTTTCCAAATGTTTTTCAAAGAGGAGGAAAATATATCCTGTAGTTTAGTTCTATAGAACACCTTGTGAAATTCAATTGATCTAAATTTTTCTCTGAGCAGGTCTGTTCCTTGGCAACAATTCTGTAGTGAGCTATACTGTCATATGTCCCTTTCCAGAAAGACACTGTGATATTTATAAATCTATCTAAGAATACAGATAACCCACACACTAAAGCATATGTTAGGACATAGCTGTCAGTCCTGTTCTTTGAAGGAGCAGAAAGGCACATTGACTCACCAGTGTGTGGCCCTGATTTTAGACCTCTGAGCTATGTACAGTCTATTTTACGTTAATATATTTCACAAGTAAATGTCCCTGTGTAAGGCATATGTTGAGATTTAGAGATAGCGCTGTTGTAGAAGCTGCTAGAAAATATTAGAGCAGAAAACATCTTACAGAATTTGGCACGTTTTGAAAGGATCTGGCAGTGTGTCATGGACTAATAGCTAAGATTGGAAGAGGTGACTTTTTCCTTTCTGAAGGACCCTGCAAGGACAGAAGGGAGAAGACCCATACTGAAACACAGAGTATCACTCAGCATGTTAGGGCAGAAAGTTAGGAGTGCTTTTTTGCTGAGAAATAGTACTGTACAGATATCCATGTACATTATTGGAACTGACATCAAAAGTCCTGGTCCAGCTTCCTATTGCATTTCAATGCTTTGCTGGCTTGGGACATCCATGTGCCTGGAACTATTTTCATACAGCTACTGCCCTGTACCAGCCCTGAGCTCTTCTACCAGCTCAACCCAAAGCCTTGAAAAAAAAAAAGTCAGTCCATCACATTATTGAGGCTTGGAGAGCTCCAGGCTTGCTGAGTGGGGGATCATTTCTGCCTGTGGCAGCTTTCCAAACTGTGTCACCTACTTCCCAGCCTGCCCTTGCTCTTTCATCTGTGTCTGCGTAAGGCAAACAATTCTGTGAAAATGGATTTTGTGTCCTTCTGGATGCAGTTAAACTGTGAGGCAATCTGAGACTTCTCTTTCTAGCATGGAAGTACGTTTTTCAGAGTATGAGAGCTGTTTATTAAGGTCGTTCTCTCCCTGTGTGTGGTGGGAAGAAACAATGTGTGCTGAAATGTTATCATAGTTCATATCTGAGGAGGAACTGTGAATAACAAACACCTTTTCTCTACAAAAAGAATTTCTTTTGGCTCAGGAAACCCCTGAACTAAAAATTGCTTGTTGCACAGAGAGAATTTTGGAAATGAGCATGTATTTTTGCCCTGTGCTTATCAGAAGACAGCTTACATGGTCACCTTTGTTTGAATTAGAAAATCTGCTTGCATGTTTTGATATCAATTACTCTTTACTGGCAGACAAAAAAGAAAGGTACTTACAGGCTCTTCTTTTTCCTACTCTACCTTTCAATACTGTCCACAAGAGACTTTTCAACTCAGAAATCATTCTTCAGTCACACCCTTATGCAATTCTTCATGCTGTTGTCTATTAGTCTCTTTTCTTCTGAATTAAGCACAGGTTATGCTTTTTAAAACAGATTTGTAAGCTCTTAACCAAGACTGCAAATCCTTTTACACAGCACCTTGTATAAAAGAAGCTTGAGGAATAGTTAAAAAAGAAGCTTGAGGAATAATTAAAAAACCAGTTAATTTTTCTTTCAGGAATCATTACAAGCTTGAACCATTGTTCTGTGGTCTAATTAATAAAGGAAGTATTTTTAAGTCTTGTAATGTAATGTCTCAGTTTTGACTAATAGGAAGTAAGGGTTTTAATGTCTTCTATTGATTATCAACATGCAGACATATATTGGCCAAAAACTTTAAGATTTGAGGAGGTTTTATAACAAGTACTACTTCTCATATTGCAGAATAGTATCTTATCACTTTTAATTTTTGGCCTGGAAATTTTATGAGGAAATGAGGAGAGGGAAGGAGAATGCATTTTCAATAGGGTTTCAAAAGAGAAAAAGTTCAATATCTGTGAAAATAAAGAAAATTACTGGATTTTTTTTTCTTTTTTATTGTGTGTGTACTTATTAACAGAAAAATCTGTTAAGAAATAAATAAGCAATTAGAAAATTTACTTCAGGCATGCCAATGCCTTCCTTTACTGCTATTATTTTTGCCTCTTCATTGTAAAGTGAGTGTAGATGGACTGAGTTTTCAGTGTTGCATTTACTCTCATCTCACTTGCAATAGTGATGGTAGAATGCAGTTTTCACTATGGTGCCTAAGGAGACGTTCAGGCTATTGAAAGCAATTCAAATGGCATACCAGGTAAAAACAAAACTTAACAAAAATCCCAGCTCTTTTAGGTATAAAAGAGGAAAGTCATAATTTGGCAATGAGGAGGTGTAAAGGGCTAACATACAACTCTTCTAGGATTCAGTACATCAGAAAAACACAGTAACAGAATGTTCAGTTCAGAAAAAGAACAAATATTTTTGTGTTGTTCGTCTCTGTTCCTGTTTGTTCTTGACTTTTCTCTCACAGTCCAGTCTGGACTATCAGTTCTCATTGATACCACTTCTGGCACATTTCCCTGTTAGATGATGACCACAGTTTTAGTGCTCCTTATCTTACAGGCTCCCCAGGGAAGCGGTCACAGCACTAAGCCTAAGAGAGTTCAAGAAGTGTTTGGATGATGGTGTGACTCTTGGGGGTAGTCCTGTGCAGGGCTAAGGGTTGGACTCAGTGATCCTTGTAGGTCCCTTCCAATTCATCAGATTCTGTGATTCTGTGTGATTCAATGGTTCTTTATAACTATTAAACAGAACCACTATCCTTCCTGTCACTCAGGTATTAGCCATTTGTGCCCTCTGTGCCTTATCCTGTAAGGAATATCCAAATACTACTACTTCCTCCTTACAAGTTTTGGTAGCTTCTTTTGCTTTCCACACAGCTATGTATTTCCTCTATCCTATGCTGATCAATGTAGTCTGCTTTTCTTTTACAACTCTGACACGTCAGCTTTTCTCCACCTCACTATTACCACAGCTCTTACAGAGGTCAGATTTGTTAATATTTTTTCTCATTTTTTCATTCTAAATCTTTCCAATGCACCCAGTTCAAGTTGCTCCTCTTTATTTAAAAGATTTCTCACAGGTCTCTTGCTCTTTTTCTCACCAGTTCATGTTTCATTCACAATTGTGCCTTCCAGCATTCTGTTCTAGAAATATCTTTTGCCTTGTCTCTTCACTGCTCCTTAACGATTGGGGCACTGTTATCTACTGGTTATTTTTGTTCATGGTTGTCTTCTCTTTGTGATAGTTTCCAAAGAGCTGCATTTCCATTTGTATGCATAATGCCTCTGAACTTTCAGTTTCAGTTACATGCTGTCCTTTTATCATTAGCTAAATGCTTTTATCATTAGCCAAATAATTAAGGACATATAAAGGAGCAGTTGGTATAGATGAAGAGCATGAATCTTATTAAAAATGCTCCATTTAAGTATAAGACAATTTATATATAATGTATATTACACATACATTACAAATGTGGCACTTAGTGTCATAGTCTAATAACCACGGTGGTAGTGAATCAAGGGTTGGACTTGATGATCTCCAAGGTCCTTTCCAACCTGTCTGATTCTGTGATTCTGTGATTAAAAGGAATAAAGTTATTATAGGCAAATAATGCATCCTAGTGTTGTCACCTAATTTATGCTTAATATGGTCTTTAATGGTAACTGTTCTGGGAAAGCACTGATAAGGGCTGCATGTACAATATAGCTTGGGAACTATAACTATACATTTATAACTGTTATTACTGTTCTAAATTATCTACTCTAGGCAGATTTTCTTTTCCTGAAAAGGTAATGTGAAAGGTTGATGTGCCCCAATAAGTGTCTTGTTGTTAATAGGTTGATCACACATTTTCTTCCTTGGTAAAAAAGAACCTTAAACTGTTAACACAACATGTGTCAACTCAGTGAGGAAAAAGCCAGAACAATGCATCTGCAGATGAAATCAAACCTGGGAAAGAAAATTTTATGAAAATGTATTTCACTTAAAAGTAATATATGACCAATATAATGGTTATTCTCAGTATAAGAAGGCACATTAAGGAACACTTCATGGCAATAGCACCAGTGTTGCAGGCTCTTTTCTTATAGAGCACCATATAATGAAGCAGAAGTGGAGTTTTATTGTAAGCCATTCTTGGTGTGATTTTGTCTTGTATCAGGCAGTTGTCTCTATTGTGTGATGAGAAAATGTGCATGAACTTTCTTTCACCCAATGAAAATGTCAGGTTCTGACACTCTCATCAGTAGCTCTATGTAGCTTAATCTGTGTCTGTGACAATATCTACCTTTTTTATTGTAGGAGCATGTTTTTTAAAAATCTTTTAAAATACTACGGAAGACAAAATGTTATGTACTCAACCAAACAAAGAGTTTTAAAACTCTCTTTAGATACACACTATATTATATAGAAAAACTATTTCCTTTCTTTTTTTCTCATCCCTTCTGAAATTCAAGCAGTTCACAGAATATCTAACCTGTGTACTCCTGACTGAAATTTTGAACGTCCATGTACTTTTGTTCCCTGACACAGTTTTTCCGTGGAAGTTGACATAGCTTTAGCTTCATTCACCTAACTTTACAAAGGAAAATATTTTATATTAAGAGTGATGTATCAACTTGTATTTTTTCAGCAAGGCTGATTGTGTAATATCTGGTTTCCTTGGCACTTGCAGAGCAGAAAAGTCATAACCACAAAGGCCATTTATTTCCCCAGTGTCTTTTTGAGACAATCATGAGAAAAGATCTTGAAAGCATTTATTGTGTGTGAGTGGGGTTTGGGTTCTTCAAGAGAGACTAAACTTTTGCTACCAAGAATTTGAAAATCCTGATGGCCTTGGACTTCCTTTGGAAGTCGTCTGTCACTGAAGCACTGACCGATAAAAAACTATGTGGCCATGTGAAAGGAAACACGTTGAGAATAAAAGTAAAAAAAACCAACCACCAACAACTTTAGCTTTCACTGCGTATACTGCAAAAGTAAATTTTGGGGTTTAGTACATGTTTTGCTATCCAATTTTCTTTCCACTCTAATGTATACTAAAACAAACCTAGTACTTTTTCATACAGTTTTAATCTGACCTTCACACGTGTTTGAATGTGCCCTAGAAGAAGTCACAGCAAGTGGTTTATTTGTGATTTTGAAATAAATGTGCAAAGTAGCAGTGGAACAAATAGGTATCATTACCTCTGTTCTTAAAGTTGTGTGCAAAATAACTAATCTGTCTCCCATCTCACAGGAAAAATCCGTTGTAAACAGGTTCTTTATTATTTATTGAAAGCTGACAGCATACTTGTGTTGTGTGAGCAAGACTTTCTGCTCATAATCTTTTGCTGAGGGCAAGTAGTGACCTCGCCTGTATTGAGAAGGGCTGTTTGCTCACTTTGAGAGCACTTCTTTTCACTGATGATTAACAGTGGAGTTTAAATATATGTTGTAGCAAAAGCAGGAAATCTTCATGCCCCAAAATATGACCAAAATAATATATGTGTGATATGATTGCAGACATTTTAACAGCCAAGCCAAGTCTGGATTGTGTTTGGCTTCTGGATTCTTCACAGCCCAATGGAATAGAATATTAGAAGGATTTCAGTAGCTGCCTTCCAAACCATAATAAAGGTTTGAAAGTTCAATTACATCAAGTGCTACTTATTCACAGCCTTAAAAAAATTAAAAAAAAAAAAAGGAAAGAAATAGAAAAGAAAGAAAAACAAGGAAACCCCCCCACCACCGAACAACCTAGTCTGTAATTAACAGCATTATTGTGAATATTGAAGGTTTTATGTTGCCTGTGAGAATGTTGTAGGTAGTATCACATGAATGCAGAACATGTTCTTAGTTTATGCATGGGCTTAGTGTATAGAGATATTATTAGCTTAGTGTATAGCAGATATAATTGTATACCCATTCTCTGTGACATTTAAGAGAGGAACATAATTAAAAGTGCTTAGCTGTATGGTAAAAGTCTCGGCCACATGGGAAGAAACATAGTCAGTGAAATAATGTGGGGTCCTACATGTTCATAGAACTTCATGGACACTGATGTTACAAAATGCTCGCATTTTGTTTACATAAAAAAGGGGTAACAGTTATTTTTTTGTTAAAAAGTAGGGATTGGCAGACAAAAGCACAGTGAAATAACTGTGAATTAAGTAAGTCAAAGGATGATATTGAGTATAGTATTAGGTGAGTCACTAATTCATACCCCATCAGATTCTCTGGTTTAGTAGCTGTTATTTGTTATCTTCATATGATATGTTTTACAGCAATCCAGTTGCTATGAGCAAGAGTATCATCAGAATATAGAAATACCTTCTTTAATTTTTTTGATATTATAAAGGTGGCGAGTGAAAAAGACCCTTCTATCTGTAAAAAATATTTTCTTAGCAAACAAAATTGGTAGCTAGAATGTATGCAGTATAAATCTCTGTTTATTCACTCTGAAAGCAACTTGGATGGTAACTGAGCTTTGCACATCAATGTAATTGCCGCATCTCAGACAGTTGCAGGGGATGATTGCTAGAATAATCACATGGGGGTTTCTAGTTTGCTGTGGATTTATTCCTCCTTATTTTGAGGAGGACACAGTTACTTTAAAAATCATTGGTGCCTCAATCTTCAGCATTCTCACCATTGCAATATCTGTCTGTCTGGCAAAGTGAGAAAGACCTTAGACCTTGAAGAGTTTGGAAGAAAAATATGACGATAAAAGTACCTTATTCGTTTACTCCACTTTACTACTATTTCTACCAGTTTGAGAAAAATTGGGTCTTACTTTAAAGCCTGTGTTAAAAGTGGTGGTGAAAATAACCCTCAGTAATGTATTTATTTGTGTAATGAGGTGTCTGATATTGCAGTAACTCTGGATGATCCCATCTTGTTCATGATTCCTGTTTTGACTGTCATAGTCTCCAGCAAATGTACACAGAAGAAGAAAATGGTTTCAGTAAAAAGATAACCATGTTTTTGTTCTTTTTTCTTTTAACTGCACTGATGTAAGGTAGAGGAACAGAAGAGTCTGTTTTCTTCCACTTCACTCTTTCTTCTTCAGTTCATTATTCATTTTAAAGCGTTGCTGTGACTGGCTTATGAATAGTGCTAATGACATTACTGTGGGCAGCACAGGAGAAACAGGCTGACATGGATCTCCTGTTTTTTCCAGATGAGGATAGGCATTCACTCAGGTTCAGTGCTGGCCGGCGTCGTTGGTGTAAGAATGCCACGCTATTGTCTATTTGGGAACAACGTCACCCTTGCAAGCAAGTTCGAGTCAGGAAGTCACCCACGCCGCATCAATGTCAGTCCCACCACATACCAGTAAGTCCTCTTAGCCTTTTCGTACTGTCTGTCTTCCGGCCTGTTTTGAGTTCAGTCATGTAACATGCTCTGTCCTCAACACATGAACTTCAACAGAAAATCATCAAGGCACCAGGACAACTGGAAAGAGGTGTTGCATGGGGATGTTGGTGTTTCTTCTGCAGGTTTGCATCAGAATGTGCAAAGAAGACAGGCAGAGGAGGCAAGGAGGCACAACAGAACAGCCAGCCATTCCTGCCTAAAATAACATGTAACAGAAAAAGAGGGAGATATTTCCCAAAGCACCATAGTTTTGTGCACTATTACAGCTTTTGGCTAAGGATTTGGGTTCCACCCACTGAACACGGTTCATGAAAGGAAGAATATTCCCATTGGCTCAGAAGAAATTTTGCCAGTAAGGCCAAGCTTTCAAAAAGTCTTGCTTTCTTGAAGAAAAAATTTCTTATTTAGCACTTTAAAGAGACATACTGTTAATTTTGGAAAAAAGATTGAAGATGGCAAAGGATTATTCCTAGTTCTTTGAAGAAATTATGTAAATAGAGAGAAGGCTTGATTAAATCTGGTTATGAGGAACAGCTCTTAAATAAAGTGTTCCTTATTGTTCAAATTTGACAGTTTGACTATTAGAATTTCTACTACTTGGGTTACAGTTGAGGTACTCACTTTTTTTGGCAGGAGATCTCAATCTTGCTCTTTTCCAGTGTTTTATATCTGAAGTAATTTTCTGAAGTAAGGTTTTGCTCAGGTGTTGAAACTGTGTGATAAATCTGTATACAGTTGTACAAACAATATTGCTTTTCTTTAGTTTTTTTTTTCCTATTCAGAACTGTGAATATCAATTTTCTTTCCTGTACTTATCTATGTAAATAAAAATTTTAAATGGGATTTCTTCCTCCAGAATTCAAGTGTCTAGTGTGCTAAAATATGAATCAGTCAGAAACTAAAGTTAAAAGTAATTAAACTAGTGCATAAAACAGCATTCTTCTGAAGATCCCATTCACCTGAGAACAGATTTTGAGAATGAAGCAAGTGTAGCAAATTGAACAAGAGGCAGAATAACTGAATAGGCTTTGTATCATAAAGTGAACAGAAATAGATTGATACAGTTTTCTGGTAACATACAAGACAAAGAGAGACCCAATCTACTATTGTTTATAGAAAACGTTTTCATTTAAATAAAAATAAATTCAATAAATATATAGGAAATTTCTGTTTGGAACTTGGTGTCATTTGAAAAGAAATTGTCCTTGGGACCTTCCAGATAGTGTTCTACTGCCTTTGGTTCTGGTCTTCCACTGTGGGATAGGAGAAACCCTGTAAAAAATCGTTTGAATAATAAGCATGAGATTGTTCACCAATTGGGTGCCAGTTATAAAAGTTACACAGTAGCAGGGCCTTTGGTGTTAATTTTATACAAGTGCAGGTTTGTGTTCTGGCAAAAAGCAACCAAGGCCCTATGACAGGGACCTGAACTTTCCTTGAGCAGGATCACTTTTTAAAAAGGGATGTTCTCCAGCCTAAGGTGATCTTCAGGATATTCTGGAAGTGCAGTCCATACTTTTTCAGAAGAGAGATCTTAGTACTTCACAAATGAGATTCAGGGGTGTGATTTCACTCAGGGCTATGGTGTTGCTTGCTCATATTTGTGTCCTTGAGAGCAGAAACTGGTGAGCTAGACAGTTTTGTGGAAATACAACTAGTGTACATCTGGGGGACTAGTGATGCCCAAAACTCCCTTCTTTTCACCCTAGAGCCAGAGTCACTTTCAGTGTACGAGTGCCAGTTCTGTAGAGTTTGGTTAGGAGTGATATGGCACCTCCTCTATGAGACACAGATTTGTGGTAACTGTTGAGCAACCTGACTAGTTGAAGATGTCCCAGCTCATTGCTGGGGCATTGGACTAGATGGCCTTTAAAGGTCCCTTCCAACCCAAACTATTTCATGATTACGTGGTTGCATTTTTTTTTCATCACATTGCTGATAAAAAGTTTGTTCTGAAATCTAGTTTATGGACTTCTATATGGAGTCTGTTAGAATCTGTGCTTTTATGCTGCCCGTTATCTGACTCCCTAGTACATTGTAGCGCAGAGAAGATGGATTCTCTCACCTCTACTTGGCTGCCGTTAGTTATACTATGCCATAGCAAGTCTCCTGGTTTGGAGAGCATTCTTACTAAATCCTAGATAGGATAATGTGAGTCAGATTTTCTCACCCTGTATATCTTCCAGGTTGTATCCAAAAAAGGGCTGTGGGTTTTTTTCACTTCCCTTTAATTCTAGAAATCCAGTAGAAGTATGACCATTTTCACCTTATAGGACTATTATGTCTATGCTTATCTTCCAGAAAGTTACAAATTTAGACTGTTGCTTCAAAAAGGGAAGATAGTAGAAAAGTGACTGGCATTGTAGTAATGCTGTAACATAAAATTGCGAAACAAAACACAGCAAAATACGGAATTATTGGTGTTTATCTGCATTTTTGGACTCTGTAAACAATCTGCTGTTATGTGCTGAGCAAATTCAGTGCCTGATTCAGAGAACTTTAAGTGCAAGTGACAGACTAAACACATGATTACAGGTAAAGGAAGAAGAAATGCCAAGAAAATGTTTGACTGAGAGGCAGTTATCATTCAAGGTAAATGGCTAAAAGTAGTGATGATCAGGCTAGGAGCAGTTTTATGTTACAGGCTTCAGAGATTATGTGAGAAGATAAAATCAATGTCCATGGGGCAACTTGAAAGGGCTATTTCAAACCATGCCTTCTGGCATGGTTGAAAGCTTGAAAACAGACAGGGAAGAAGTAAAAAAATGACACTGCTGACACAGTGTCCAGGAGAGACGGCTATTACAAAATGCTCTAGGGAGCAGAATTATTCAGAGCTGCTGAAAGTGGTCTAGGAGGTTTGAACATAATATCCTGGTACTGTCCAAATAAACAGGTAGTCATCTGATACATCTTTATATAACTTTTCTTAAATATAATTTGCATGAGTATGTGTTCACTGTGCAAAAATAAAGTGATTCATCACAAACTGAAATGCCTTCATTTTTGAACTTTGTATTGTATTAAATGCTTATATTTATTATACTGTGCTGCTGTGTGCTCAGTTAATATGTCTATTATCTAGGAAGCACTTTTCCAAAGTAGATAATTCTGCAATCAGTATGAAAAAAGTAGAATTTTCAATTAAATGAAACTACTGACATCCAAGTTTTTTGCTTATAACATATGCAGATACTAGAAACTTGTCCCATACTTATCAGCTTTCATTTTACAGTAAAGTTTATGCATTCAAATAATAACAATCACACTTCAGAATACCTATTATTGGTTTCAGACACTTCTCTGCAAACCTGTAATCTGCCTAAGAATCATAGTCTAAAATTATAAATACAAGATATGATATTTGTTGCCTAGCAGCAACAGTGAACCTGGGGCAGCCTTGCTCCAGTTACACCTGCCTGGACAGAGCTCTGCAATGTGCGAAACAGCACCTTTTAAAAAGGTGAACTTAGAATCTGTTGAGTCTGAAATCTCACTTCTGTTTGACATATCTTGTTCTCTAAACTCAGACAGGTCTTTTGACAGAAGGATCGCAGAGCCCTGTTTGCTTTGAACCACTGAAATGAAATCACTGGAACGACACTGGTAAAACTTCCAGTGGAACATGTGGAAACTGGAGAGGAAGTAGAAGATCTCAAATTGGTCTCTGTTTAAACATGTGGACAGGAAGGAATAGGAAAAGAATCAGTTCAACGTCTATTAAATTCATCCACTTTATCCTGAATTGAATAGAATTACCCTATTTTCCATACTCAGGAAGGAAGCACAATGAAATTTGTGAGACTCTAGCACAGAAGAGAGATTAAATATTTTCTAATTCTTTGTTTCAGCCTTGAATAATTATTTTTATGAGATATTAATATAATATACAAACATTCATCTTGTTTTCCTAGTAGTGTTGCAATGTAATATCTTGGGATTTCTAAGCAGTTATCGAAAGCAGGTAAACACAATTGTTGCTATTTATCAAATAACTCCTGTTTAAAAAGAAATTATTTTTTTCCTGTTCTTTCTACCTCTGGTCTTTTCCATCACATATTTCCCTTGTGGAGAATGTGCTTCTGGAATTAAGTGTTTTGTACAGATACTTTCCATTATTGTATGCTGGGTGATACATCTGGGATCTGAGCTTAGACAAAGTTGAACAGCCTGTATCCCACATCTTTATCTTGATTTAGGAGAGAGGGCAACCCAAGTGTACCTCCCTGTTGAGCTGGGTGAGGTCACTGTGCATTCACTTGCCTAAATTGCTTCTCAGCCTTTAAAACTGATTAAACCCCACGGAATTTGTTTATGTTTTTAATTGTTATTTCACAGAAAGTTGTACGAAAGAAGTTTTAGGTAACTAAGAAGTATTTCTATAAACTCCTTATAGATTTTTATTTTAATCAAATTCTTTTTCTTCCGGTTTACATCTGTTCATACGTATTATTTTTCCTACAGGTTATATCTATATCTACATCTGTATTTTTCTGCCTCATATGGACAAACCAATGGGTTTGCTCTCCAGGACGGCAGTGCGTAGTTTCCTTTGATATAGTGCATTTTATTTCTTTTAGAAATATAGTTCAAATTTGATCTATACAGACTCTGATTCAGATTCAGTCTTTTCAGATTATTTTGGAGCATTCTTTAAAAAAGTGTTTGTTTTTGTATTGTTCAGTTTACCATGTATGCTTTCAAGAAATGTTGAGGGACAGACAACTTATGGACAGAACTGGTACACACCTTATACATGGACACAAAAAATATTGTTAGTCTAATTACAGTATTAAAAGTGTAGACAAAACGCACTGGTTTATTCTTGGGCTTCTGTTCCCAGTGCCATCTGCTTCCATGAGGCTGCACCCCCTATAGCAGGTGTGATTATGGTCCTGGGGCCTTTGCTGCCCAGCCATGCTTGTGCTTGTATTTTTATTCAAGATCCATAGGTAGCTCTCTCTATGCAAAATAATCTGTGTTTGAGATCACTGTCTGTTAGTTAACAGCATGTTACACTGCAGTTTCACACAGCTAATCTAAAGCTAACACATGTTTAGGCAATAGTCATCTGATGGCTACACAACAGCTAGAACTACAAAAAGCTCAAGCTGAGACGAATCCAGGCAAGTCCTGAGGCCACCACTATTACATCAATGCAAAGCCTGAGGCCTTTTCCTAGTGATTACACAATCCTGTGCACCGAGCCTTTTTCTCTAATGTCCTGAACAGAGGACAGAGACCCAGTATTCTTTCTACTTAGGTGGGTGAGAAACTAAAGTATTAAAGATTAGAGATAGATGCTCACCATTCTGAGCTACATGGAGTATACAATATATTCCATTATAAATCATGGCTAGTCCTTTAATAACCATACTACAATTGATCTGTATAAAGGAGAAACACCAATACGTAAACTTCCATAGTTAAAAAGGTAACAAATACAGTGTGAAATTACTTAGATAGACATAATTAGGAAGTTTTTTTCCTAGTCTCCTCGTCTTTCTGGCATGCATAGAAACTGAGGGAAAAATTCAAACCCACCAAAGTTTAGAACCAAGCGCACTGATTTTTGGCATTACAACAGCAATTCTGTATCAGGGACGGGATGATCCTAGTTGTGGGTATAGACTAGGGAATGAGAGGCTGAAAATCAGATACCGCGGAAAGGGATCTGGGATTCCTGATGAATGGCAAGTTGAACATGAGTCAGCAGTGCCCCGGCAGCCAGGAGGGCCAACCATGTCCTGGGGGGCATCAGGAAAAGCATCACCAGCCAGTCAACGAATGGAATTGTCCTGCTCTGCTCTGCCTTGGTGCAGCCTCACCTTCAATTTTGTGTGCAGTTTTGGGAACCACCATATAAAAAAGGCATTTAAACCATTAGAGAGTGTCCAAATGCGGGCTACAAGGATTGTGAAGTGTCTGGAGGGGAAGTCTTATGAGGAGTGGCTGGGCTGTTCAGCATGAAGAAGAGGAGACTAAGGGTAGACCTCATTGCAATCTACAACTTCCTCATGAGTGGAAGAGGGGCAGGCACTGATCTCTTCTCTCTGGTGAACAGTGACAGGACACAAGGGAATGGTGTGAAGTTGTCAGGAGAGACTTAGGTTAGACACTGGGAAAAGGTTCTTCACTCGGAGCGTAATTGGGCACTGGAAGAGGCTCCCCAGGGCAGTGGTCACAGAACTGAACCTGACAGAGTTCAAGAAGCATTTGGATGACGCTCTAAGGCACATGGTGTGAGTCTTAGGGTGTTCTGCATAGGGACAGGAGTTGGACTTGATGATCCTTATGGATCCCTTCCAACTCATTCTATTCTATGATTCTGTGGTTTTCTGAATGTAGGAACTCAATGATGAAGACGAGACTTTTTCTTGCCAAAATACTTTGAAATATTACCCTCTGATTTTTTTCTATGAGAGAAAAAAGAAGCTTTTAAAAACTTCTTTAAGGTTCCTACTAAGTATGATCTCATTCACACACAGACCTCCTGACTTTTTTTAAATTAAGGAACTGAAAAAATAAGGGGATAATTCTCAGATACTCTTTTTGTCTGAAAGCAACCTCACTTCCACCAAGAAAGGGAGAGAACAAGAATTTAAACAGTCTTAGAAGATAGCAGGTTAGGAGGGGATGGTGTCAGAGTTAATCACCTGGAAATCAGTGTTTAAGAAATTCTTCCTCCACTGAATCATCAACAGAGAAGATAAGCTGAGGGCAGACCTAGTTTCAGGCAATTTATAGGAATGCTTGAGTACTCTGACCCTCACAATTTTAGCACTGAATCGTAAATGGTATACCCAACCACTTGAGTGGAACCCAGAATTTTGAACCTGTGAATAACCTACTATAAAGATATCCTTTGCAATAGTGCCTTGAAAGGAAATGCACAGATGTGATTCAGGAAACACAGCGAAGATAAATGCTTTGGGATATTTTCAGACTAGTTGTTTTATGCATATTCCTGAACTGTGGAGGTTATGTAACTTCAGCTTAAGCTCTATGAATATAGGACAGTCTGGGGACATTTTTTTGTAGAGTTTAGGCTGCAACATAATTTCTTGAAGGTGAAGGATAAGACTGTGTGCTTAGGGTAGACTGTGCTTTCAGACTTTCACAACTGGCAATCTGACTTCATTACAAAAAAAGTGCTCTGAGAATGGTCCACAAGGTGAGGAAACCAACCAGAACTGGGTGCCGTCACCCAGGAGATGTTCCAGACCAGGTTTTACACTGGATCTTCCCTTGAGCCAGAGGGGAAGCGTAAAAATGGTTGTGTGGAATAGTGTGGCTTCGTGGTCACCTGGTGTCCAGCCAAGATCAGTCCCCCACCATGTGTCTGGGCCTTATCCTCACTGAACATGTGCACTATTCGTTCAGCTGCTTGGCAGAAGTATCTTTTGGGGTTCTTTGTACCCATGAAAAGGAAGACAAGAAACTTAGAAATGGCCATGGCTGACAACTGCTACTGTTTTCTTTTTAATATCATGAGTGGCCTAAATATGAGGGAAGAAAATGTTCTTGCTGCTATGCAGGGAGAATATGCAGATAACTTGTTTCCTTGGTGTATACATAAAGCTGTAAGAAATCAGAGGTGATTTCTGAACCATGATCTCATTCTTAGACTGGGAAACCAAGTGTCAGGACCAACATATTTAAGGAATTTGAAGAACCTGTTCTTTAGGTGAATGCTAACAAAAAACCATTTTAATCATGATTAAAATCTTTCTATTAGCATTATTCCATGAGCCAGAAATGTCTTTTTTTTAAAAAAAAAAAAAAAAGTATAAACTAAAGTTATTAGGACTGAATGTGATCATAAGCAGCTTCCATTAGCATTTGGTAAAGAAGGTTTTATGCCGTGATTGCTTGAGAGCTGAAATGTTATCCCAATAAAGGTCAACTAGAGAATTTCTGAGGGTGAAAGGCTGAATTGAGCAGTGCATCTAATACAGGGACGTGGAGTCTCTGACAAGCCACAGTAGTGGAGTAATCTCGAAAGGACTGAATGGTTAGTCATCCATCAGTCCTGGAGCTTTTCATTGTAACCAAATTACAATTCACAAAACAAGTGAAAATAAGATTAATAATAAATATTATGCACTTTTGTTCTATGAGGAAAACTGTGTAAAATATCAATTAATCTCAGTGTCAGCCATGACCTGAATCAATGAATATATGTATTTTACAATTTCAGACTTGTGTAACTGTCATTAAAATTAGATAATGTTAGGCTCTGAGAAGGAAACCATTGATTTTTAGCAAGGCCAGATGCTCCACAGTGAATAGTCAGTTTGGGGAAGAGTGACTGCAGTGAAAGCTTACAGATTTAGCTCAGAAAGTTTAAGATTTCAGCTGTTGTGTGCAGAAATAGAGTTTGGGAAGCAGCAAAGAGTTGTTTTGGTGTATTAAGGCTGTGGTTTGGAAGTAAAATATTTACTGTGAGCATTGCAGAGAAGAAAAGAGAGAAGCCTCTCTGTAGGGGCTTCTGCAAACATTTGTGTAATTTAGAAAAGATTACATTATTTTGATCATAAAATTGACAATCTGGAAAATAAATTATGACCTTCAAACCACATACTAACAAAGACTGCCACAGAAGTTCAAAGGCAAAAACATTGTTGGATTTATAACCAAGTGATTATTTAAAAGCTGGAAAGAAAATGCCTTTATATTTCAATGACCTCACACAGATTGTCTCAGCCAAAACCCATGAAAAATACTCAGTAATGGAAGTGCCATTATATGTGCTCTTATTCTGTGCCAGAAGAATCCTGGAAAATTCTTCTGGCAGCAGAATTTATTCATTCATTTACTTCCCAGAAATCAACTTTACAGACACTAAATAAACCACCTATTACAAAATTCACCAAAACTCATAAAGTCCTTCTCAGTGATGTTTTTGACCTTCAAATTGATTGAGAGAAAGAATAAATATCTTGGGAGAGGAAAAGAGGAAGAATGCTTTCATATATCCAACCGTGCTCAGAATCTACCTTTGTCTCGAAACTGCTCTTTTAACACAGAAAGGAATTGAATACCACTAACTTAATTTATTGGAAACAAAATGTGTAGAGTTATTTTCTTTATTTTACAAGTCCAGCTAGTTTTAGGGAAGATACTTGAAAAAGAAGCCCTAAATTTTCAGATCTAGCCAGACAGATTTCTCCACTATGGAAAAGATGACAAATGGCAGAATCACAGAATCATAAAATCAATTGGGTTGGGAAAGACCTCCGAGATCAAGTCCAACCCTTGATCCAACACTGCTGTGGTTACTAGACCATGGCACTAAGTGCCATGTCCAGTCTCATCTTTAAAACCTCCAGGGCTGGTGAATCCACCACTTCCCTGGGCAGCCCATTCCAATGCCTGACCACCCTCTCTGTAAAGAACTTCTGCCTAATATCCAACCTAAACCTCCCCTGGCAGAGCTTAAGACCGTGCCCTCTTGTCCTGCTGCTGGATGCCTGAGAGAAGAGACCAACCCCCACCTGGCTACAACCTCCTCTCAGGTAGTTGTAGAGAGTGATGAGGTCTCCCCTGATCCTTCTCTTCTCCAGGCTAAACAACCCCAGCTCACTCAGCCTCTCCTCCCAGGACTTGCATTAGAGTCCCTTCACCAGCCTGGCTACTCTTCTCTGGACCTGCTCCAGCACCTCAATATCCTTCCTGAACTGAGGGGCCCAGAACTGGACACAATACTCCAGGTGTGGCCTCACCAGCGCTGAGTACAGGGGAAGGATCACTTCCCTGTTCCTGCTGGCCACACTGTTCCTGATCCAGGCCAGGATGCCATTGGCCTTCTTGGCCACCTGGGCACACTGCTGGCTCATGTTCAGCTTCCTGTCAATCCAAATTCCCAGATCCCTTTCTGCCTGGCTGCTCTCCAGCCACTCTGTCCGCAGCCTGTAGCGCTGCAGGGGGTTGTTGTGGCCAAAGTGCAGGACCTGGTGCTTGGCCTTGTTGAACATTATCAAATTAGAATCAGCCCAGCTCTCCAGCTTGTCCAGATCCCTCTGAAGAGCCCTCCTGCCTTCCAGCAGATCAACATCACACAACTAAGTGTCATCTGCAAATTTGCTAATGGTGCACTCAATCCCCTCATCCAGATCATCAATAAGGATATTAAACAGGACTGGGCCCAACACTGATCCCTGGGGGACACCACTGGTGATTGGCCACTAACTGGATGCAGCCCCGTTCACCACCACTCTGGGCCCGGCCATCAGCCAGTTCCTAACCCAGCACAGAGTGCCCCTGTCCAAGCCGTGGGTATACAAGGCAGGTATAGTCAGGTCTGTTATGTTGTACCCCTTGAGCAGGCATGCCAGGAGGATGGCTTCATGGCTCCTGGGAACCTATATCCCTTTTTGACCTCAACCAAATGGCATAGATTAAACCCACAGGTACTTTTGATGAATAGTGTCAGATTTTATTCTGTTTTTTGTTGAAGCTGGATTTGCTGTATTTGAACCCAGTTTATGAAATACAGTACTACTATGTATGAGAAGGGCACAAACTGACCACCCTACATTAATCTGTGAGAGCTTCTGAGCGCTGCCACCTTCATACCTGCTTTCTAGCAGGAAATGTGATGGTAGTCATCACTCTGAAATGTTAATTTCTGTCCAGTTGGCCAAACTGGAGTGTTTTAATCGAGTGAAATGATATGTTATGGACAATGATCATTAAGAATTCAATTCCCTTTCTGGTCCATTACTTTCTGAATGCTGACACTGATTTTCAGAGAATGTTTTTTTGGGGCCATTTCCACAGCTGATCTCAGTCAACAGCTCCTTTAAGTTCATGATGATAAGTATATACATATCAGCTAAGGATCCCGACTTAGGAGTTCTTTAGATGTTACATAATACTGTTAACTCATTTTTCATTTGGTACCATGTTGGATCAACCTTTTCCAAAGAGATGTTTCTGGAATGTGTTTTATGGTTATTTATACCCCTCTGTTCTGTTTTGTCTTTTTTCCCCCTAGGCTTTTGAAAAAGGAAGAAAATTTTATTTTTATCCCTCGTTCCCGTGAAGAGCTTCCAGAAAACTTTCCAAAGGAAATTCCTGGGATCTGTTACTTTCTTGAGGTCAGAAGTGGTCAGAAGCCGCCAAAACCCTCCATCACATCTACCAGAGTGAGAAAGGTTTCTTACAACATTGGCACCATGTTCCTCCGGGAGACTAGCCTATGAGGCCTGCTGCAGATCAAAGACTCGTCAAAAAAGCACAAGCCCAGAACTGGGTCATGACAGGGGAGTTGGAAGTTCTTTGTATGTCTCTGCCTTGTTCTGAACAGGCAGTAAAAGCTCCATGAAATGTCAGGCAATAATCATTTCAAAAGGTGGGTGACTGCTGTCAGTAAACAAAGTGGAGATAGGAAAAAAAGTATTAAGCAATTTATTTCCACTTCCAGAGGAATTTCTTTCATAAACTTCAGTCTGGCCCCTCTATGGCAAACAAAACGAAACAACACCCCAACTCTCAAATTAGAGGTTGGTTTTGTTTTGTGCAGAAAGGATGGTGGTTCTCTGTAGATTTGCACCAGCTAAGCAGAATTGAGAGTCAGTTCTGATTATGCATTCCTACATTTAGTGTGTTCTTCAGTAAGGTAATGATGTTTTTTAACTTTATGAACAAGCATTTCATACATATACTGTAGAGCTCTTGTAACCTTCCTGGCAGGAGGAATTATAATTTAATACAAATATTGTAGGAATTTTACCTATTTTTATACATATTTCACTTTCTGGATAATTGCATTCCACATACTGTAAACTGAGTGAGCTTAGATAGCTTTTCCGAAGAAGTTGCTGTATATTTCATACATTTTACCTATCAAATATATTATTATAAAAGTAGGAAGAAGGCATTTCTTGACTTTTTTTTGGCAACAAAAATACCAGTATTTTACAGGAAAAAGACCCCACTTCCGTAAATCTCTTTACCTGATGTTTATGCTAAAGCTTTAGATGAGCATTGTCTTATATAAAATAATGTTCACTATTTGTCCTACAGTGCTGTATGTCTAGTCTTTCCAGAACAATGTAAACAAAGTGCAGAAGATCAATGTATGGACAAACAGAAAAGTTCTCTTCAGAGGGGCTTGTTTGCCCTCTAAATTATCAGTCAAACTGAATTTTGGTAGAAGCCCTGTACTTTTTTTAAAAATTTGGTCTTGTGAAAACTTATTCTGGGGAATTCCAGCAGACACTGGAAGCTCTCTGGATACTAGTTTTCCGCATTTTTTGTTTGGACTTATGCTCCTAGTCCAGGTTGATTATTCGAAATCCAATCTGCTAATAATGATTGCTCATATGGAAATTTACTCTATTGTTGGATTGGCTTGAAGGTCTCCTGCTTTATCTAATGAAGATCAAAAAACCACCAAAAAGAGGAAGGTAGTACTTTCCCTGGTTAATGCAAATGGCAGTTCAAGGTTTAGATTAGTCCAGGGCCAGTTGAAAAAAAAAAAGTCCAGTTCTTTGATGCTGTAAATTAATATAATATTGTCTTCAATTAATCGAGTTGAAGCAAGATGTCTATCTGTCCCCTAATAGGCACATTTTCAGCATTGCCTATCTCTCAGGTTTTCCTTTTCAAAATAATGGCAGACAGTTTTCCTCTGTAGGTGTACTGCCTTTGGGGTTGTACTGACGTGAGCTATGTTGTTCTGCACTTGCATATTGTTAATTAAAACTTGTGCAGTGATTCAAAGTGGCTTTGCTTTATGTGAGCCTAATCAAAGCTCACTGTAATCAAAGGTAAGACTCAAAAGCACTAGGAGGCATGAGAAACTTTGCATTTATCTAATCCAGACCAGAAGTAAGTTTGATTATGGATTTAGTAGCCATAATGTGAGGCATGTCATGAAAATAAGTAAATAACTTTCACTCTATGTCCAGATTATCCAGTTAGATCTTTCTGTCTTGAACCTGTACAGACTTCAGCATTTCAAGGACATCTGAACTTATTATGCAGGAGTGGGTTTTTTTCTTGCCTGAGGAGGGTAGGTGCATGGGAATTTGCCCAGAAACTAGTGGAAAGTGGAAAATGGAAATTCACTCACTTTCTAGAGCAACAGTGATGTTAGAGCACTGATATTAGAGCATCCTTGGGATTGGAGGGGTTAATCTTTTATCTACCCTGATACACAGCATCTGCAGCTCTATGGCCTGTCTGAAGAATGACTTATAAAAAGTGTTCAAGCTTGAGTTTGCAGAATTTCCACCCAAACTACAGATCTGAGAATTTTGTGCCCAGGATGACAAGTTTTAGCCCATTAGCTTGCACAGACACAGGATGTAACATGCATTTTTTCCCTGGGAACACCAGTGAGACATGCAAGAACCATAAATGGATCAAAGTTCATGTTTCACCACTGGAAGAGGAACACCACTTCCCAGCTAATAAATCTGTGGTTTTGATGTCTATACCTAGTTCCTTAGAGTGCAAATTTTTCAAATAGCCATCAGTAGATTGAGATTTCATTCTGACTTCACTGGCACATCCTCATTGTTCAGTAGGTGCTGATGTCAGAGTGCCAATCTCTCTGGCCAAGCTCTTTTTGTCTTCTCACCACTCATAGTCCTGTGTGATGAGAAAAAAACATAGAGGTTTGGACCAAAAGCTTGTGGCTCAACTTGTCTCTGAGAGTTGCCAATAGGAAATGCCTTAGGTTAATTCTGTAGCTGATCTTGTTTGATGGAAAGATTTTCATAGGAAATGGTGGACAAATGCTAATTCTACTAGAAAATTGGAGAAGCCATCTAAAACAGTTTGTATCACCATCCTCATCCTCTCAGAAACTCTTTATTGTATAAGGAAATTTATAATCACAGAGATGCATGGTGTCACCATCACCATGGAGACAATGACAGTGTTTGCAAATAAATCACCTAACTCCCCAAATCGGAGCAGACTTACTGTATAAGAATATACAGTCTCTGCTTTTTATAAGCTTATTTAAAGGTAGCATCCCTAGAACTTCAGCACTGATGCTAAGTATTATGTCAATGTTTCTGTGTTATGACAAGGGAAGTTAGGCTTTCTAGGGACATTTTTCTGTGTAACTGTGAGAAAAGTGAAATTCTCAGAACTTTTTGACTTCGTAGTTGCATCAGCTGCCTTTAATTATAGGTTACAAGTTTTTTCTGTTGGACACCTTTATGAAGTTAAATGAAATTTATTATCAAGATTGATGCTGTGATGCCAAATAGGTGGTAGTCAGACTCAATGTTTCTTCAACGACACTTACTTTTAGTGTTAGGGAAAATGTTCTCATTTGCATGGCATTGTCTTCATAAATAAAAGTTCTCAGAATGTTATACCTTGGGATGATGAGGAGAGGTTAGAAGTGCTGAAATGGATGCAGAAATCATATACTGTAGTTGAAATTTTCTTTCAGTATTTTCCTTCCTAAAAAACAGATGATCTTTTGCTCCTCTGAGTAAAAATGTACATGCTTGTGTTTCTTCACATAGCTGCAAGTAGCCACATCTGCTGTCTGGAGTTTCTGTGTGGGACAAATCCACCCCTCTGAAGAGAGAGGGAGGAGGTCTGCTGCACAGTGCCTGACCAAGGCAAAGGAAAACTGATGTGAGGACCCTATCTGGACTCATCCATCTCTTTGCCACAAACCTGTTCTGTGCAGCTTCCCCCTGCTCCAGTCTCAGAGAGAGGAGAGAGCATTAACTGATCACAGAGGCCTTTTTTTGTACAAAAATCATGAGGCCTAAGTAAACAGTCAACAGTCATTCCCGCAGACCACTTTTTACAGATCTTGTGTCAGATTTTTCTCTCTGATTGAAGCTCCCCATCACACAGGCTTTTCTGTGATGCAATGCATAGAGGTCAGGAACTCAGAGCAACAAGGAAATAGTGATGAAAGTGGTGGAGTGGTGGATGAATTTTGTTCTTCATCACTGGTAATAATTCAAAGACAAAAGCCCCTGCATGGGAGAATTGCTGCTAAGCCAGGACTCTGCAAGTGTGGTTTTCTCGCAGGATCCCAAAGGATATTTCTTTTTTTAATTCCAGAGAGCCAGTAGTCATTAACTGTGATTGTGGTTTTGGCTTCACTGCTCATTCCCACATCCAGTTTCCGATCTGAGTCTGTTTAGAAAGGCATTTTGAAGCCTGGAGGCTTGCCTCTGCAAACAAAACCAAAGCTTTTAAAACCTGGGAAATCTTGTATGGGAATTGCCTGTTCTGAAGAAGTTCTTGTGGTTGAGTCATTAACAGGTCCTACTGCAGTTCATGTATGCATGTACCATTTCACAATGCTATCTCTTCCTGTGCCTATGGTGTTCCCTACCAAGCCTAACAGCAGGATCAGGCATATTTAACAGCCCTCTTTCATTTTTTCCTGTATAGACCAAGCAGTGCAAAATCATGACATGTTCCATGTATTTAGAAGTATCAGCACTGCACTGTGGCTTAAACTCTTATAACTGATTTCACATTGTATATTTCTTGATCTGAAGAGATCTTTCTCCCCAGCCATTTAAAAATGAAGAGAAAAAATAACAACAAAACTGCTGTGTTGAGTTGCAAATGAGTCTGAAACCTGCATCAGTTGTTGGGGCAAGTTTAACTGCTGGACAGCTTTCAGATTCTTCAGCTGCCACAAGCTGTCACTCTTGCATGTTCATGCAGACCATCCTGCCAAGAAATCTATAGTCCAACAGCAGCATTGCAAACTTTGGACATTTTCTGGATTTTCCTCTTCAGGTCTCAGGCCACTACTTCACCTCTGCTGAGTTCCCAGAGCTCACTGAGAAGAGCTAATTCCCTGTCCTAGTGCAGTCTCAGAGCTTCTGGCTTCATTTTTGGGTTCTGGGGATCTTTTGCAAAATTTTACATGTGTAGTATTGGAAATAGCAATATGCTTAAATTAGCAACAAAACAAGAAGCTTAAAAAAGCTTGTCAAGCTCAGAAACAGTTGGTTCCCTTCCCTCAAGGTAATACATTATTCATAGCACTGTACTAGGATTGAGGGTGCCAGTGACAGTAGAGGCTGTGGATGAATTGAAGATGCTGAGTGTGCAGGAGGCTTAACAGGCAGGAGTTAATTGGCTTCTGCTACTGTTCATAATTCCATCATCTTGCATGCTGTGTCCTGCTCTTGGTCAGGCTTCTGCTATTCAAAAGACCTCCACTTTCCTTCCCTTAATACACTGTATGTCATATAGATAGTGAATAATTTCTATTATTGTTCTTATTAGCATATATTGTTGACATGGCTGCTTCTATCTAAAGAATAACTAGGGTTAAGGGACTACTCTTTCTCTTCCTTGCAGCAAAGACAAAACTGTTACAATGACATGGCAGGCACTCACATCCCTAGAGAGGGAGAAGATTGCAATGCAGATTGTCACTGGTGGATTTGGGTGAAGTCAGTGCACTAACAGTCCATGGCATGTTTTAAGCATGTTTTATCTATGCGGATAGGAGTTATTCCTTAACAACGTTACTAATTTGCAATGCATGAGCAGGCTTACAACAACAATCTGTAAACCATTTAACCTCATAAACACGATTGATCTTTCGGGGCTTGGCTGTTAATCACGCATGAAAGCAAGAAAAATAGTGAAACCGAGGAAGGCAACAATTCAGTCACAGGCAACGGGTCATTCACTGCTGCACATGCTTACTTGTTCCTGTGGCTTAGAAAGGTTGACCTCCAGTTATCTGTGGTCCAGGTTAGTATCACTGTGTCACTATGGCAACAAAATGGCCTATGAAAAACAGCATGAAGCATTTCAGTCTGCTTCCCCCTGGCTGGGGTTCACATTAGAGAGGCCAATACAGCATGTGATGCAAAGTGGCAACTTTGCTGCCAGCCTTAGCAAAAGGATCAGTGGAGGCAGATGTCAAACCAGCTGTTTGCTCCAGGGACTTTAGTTTCCAAAGGTGTAGAGTAAGACAGAACATGTTTTATTTTGGACAAAAAGATAAGACAGAATTTCAGAGAAACAAGTGTTTACCAGGGAGGCAGCGGATCTAAAGTGAATCAAGAGCGACACAGTGGCTACCTTGACTGCAGCAGTGCCTTCAGCTCTCTGGCCCACTTTGGCGTTCCAAGAATCCAGTTTCCTCTGAAGACTAGGGGACAGGTAAGTGTTTCAGGCAGTTGTCCCCTCTGCTGTAGATACAGCATGAGGCTGCCTAAATTCTTGAATGTGCTTAACTTTCTCAGTGACCACAGATGCAAATCTAGACTAGAAATCTGTTTTTTTAAGATGGCCAGGATAAATGAGATTGATGCCACTGAATTACATTCTTTTCAGCCCAGGTGCTGTTTCTCAGGTCTAGTCTTGCTGCTTTCCAGCATTTTGCATTGGCCAAACTAAATTGAATCAAGTGTCAGAGGGATAGATAAGCATATTCTGGGATAAGTAAAGGTTTGATATGGTAGCCATAGTGACTGTCAAGAACACATGCTATGGCAGTTCCGCAAATCTCTACTCCTAGAATCTGAACCCTTTACAGGTGAGGCCAGCACTGACAATCACAACTCCTGGATGCCATTAGGACTGTGATTTAGAAAGCTTTTCAGCTCTGAGCTCTTAGCCCATTTATGCAAAACCTCTGTGCCAAGTTCACCTGAACTGTATGCTAGAATGCCTGCATAAACCTTGTTAGTTGTACTGTAATAAAGATGGTGATAACATATAAATTCTAAAGAGCAGAGAGAGAGTTGCCAGGTTATCATTAACATACATTTCTTGTGCTTTTGTGAATTTGTAGGCCCAGAATTAACTTTCCATTAGCAGAAGGTCTCACATTGAGCTACTTGTTTTCTAGGTAGTTATTCCTTAGCAATATTCTCTAATGACTACACTTGAAGCAATAAATAAAGCCATGCTAATCTCTTCTGTGTAGACTCTTGTACAACACCTATCACCTTAACAAGCCACCTTCCAGCAGAACACTAAATGGCAGAATAATGCCCTGGCATATATTGTTTGTCCTTCCATCCTCTTCCTCACAGAAGAAGAACATGTAGTGGAATCATTTGATTTTATGAGATGGTGTCTTGTTAGTTTTCTAAAAATATATGTTGCTACTTACTTAAATAAGGAAGAGCAAAATCAGAACTATAGACCAGAATTAGAAAAAAGTTTTGGTTGTAAAGGATTGACTATTTTAAAAGACTGCCCACAGAGTAAGACTGGTCTCACGTCCTAGAAACAACAGTACTAGTAAGAGATGTAAGATATACCCAGAAATGATAAATATGAGCAATAAAACAGGCAGGTGTATGTAATGGATAGCTTCTGCTTTATACACAACAGTAAACAGATGCTAAAACTGATTAATATCCAGAGAGGGCAAATACTGTTTAATCTATTTTGGCATTTGCTTATTACCAGTACACCTCTAAGATGTTATTTTTTTCCTTCCCTAATGAGATTGGAACATACTGTTAAATCAATATCAGGGTTTCTGAACTTATTGCAAAAAAACAAGGTTAGGAATAAATAACTATCAAGAAGAGATTTTTTTAGAAGTGAGCCATTGCATGAGAGAACAGATCATATGGAAAAGAAAAAAGGATTACTGACATGTATATTTATTTTAGACATTTCTATGGCACTTCTGGTTGATTGAAATAGTTCTGAAACTGTATACTTAAAGCGTGGCTGCCCAGTTCAGATTATTTGCATTTGCTAAGAAGGAGAAGGTAAAATTTTTAAAGTCCCACAAGGGACATTCTTCTCAATCCCATTTTCTCTGCTTAAACACTTTCTGAAGGTTAAACCAAACTTTGCTGAGTGACCCTGAGGTTCTGAATGCCTAAAGTTTTGGAAATGTGGGTTATAAATTCATATCATTTATGTATATTTGAAATGTTGTTCATGATGATGTGTGAAAGCAAATTCTAAGTATCTAACCAGCAGCAAAGATATATTTTTCTAGTGCTAACCTGTGCTGGATGATGAAACGTGGATTTTTTCTAATCTATGCAGTTTTTTACACCTTTTTTCAAGGTGATGCTCCCAGATGAGTTGCTGTGAGTGTATGAGTGTTCTGATTTTCAGTGGAGATGGGGCATGTTACCCACCTTTATAATGTGGTGAGGGATTGTAAGGGAGAAAGCACTGTTAAGCCAATTCCATCCAATTTAACTCATCCACTGAGGGAGTGTCAAGTGAGTCTAAGATTTACTTTCTCAGTACATCTCTAAGTAAGTCCTATGTACTTGTCAGTGTTTAAGCATGTAAGCATTCCTCTCTGGAAACTTCTCTTAGGTCCTGCAAGTGGATAGGGAAGAATCTTACAGAGAGAAAGCGTCTGAAGAAAGCAAAGTATGTGTGTAGGAGAGAGAAGCTGTGCATAGAAGTGCTGCTGATGTTAGCTTTCATTTATTTGGAAGCTGGATGACCCAGAGATTATTCATGCATAATGCAAGAAAGTACTGTACATAATGTTGTGAACTCTCAAGGCATAAGGATGAATTTTAGTGTCCATAATCCTTAGATTTTTAGTGGAATTCCATTAGAAATTAACTATTATTTTAGTTTTGTTTTGTTCTGTTTTTTTTTTTAAATAATAGTTGAATTTCTAATTTCATAGAAAAATTGTGGCAGAAAGTCTAAGAAGTTTAAATGCAAAGAACGTCCTGGTTCTTTTGTATTATTTGACTTTACTGGAGGAAGGAATAAGAGTTCCTTTGTGAGTTTCAACACTGAATGCAAAACTAGATGTGAAACAGAAACCAAGAGCCATCTCTCCAAATCATCATGTTATTTACTGCTTTATTCCTTCTTAAAATAGTGGCAGTTAGCAAGCTACTCAAGGAATCCATCGCTCCCAGGAAGTGATATCTGGTTTTTTTAACATTGAAATGATCATTCTTCCTCACCACTTTTTTCCCCCTGAAACAGTATATAGGTTGGTCTCTGCAATCATGGGGGAAAGAACAGGGGAGCAAAGGGCAAGGTGCTGGCTGAACATTCTCTCACTATGATCATATTTACTAAAGCTTCTGTCTGACCTGTCCTAAATTGTGTTAATGTTGTTATGTACTTGGAGTAGCCAGATTCTCTGGCAGGATCTTCAGGCTCTGAAACAGAGAAGTGGGAAGGATGAGGGCTACCATGCTGCTCCCGAATTATTCTCTTCTGTTTGCAGTTGCAATTCTGATCCTTAGATATCTGTGGTGATTTTCACCACAATCATGGTCATGGAGGCCGTGGGAAACAACTTCTTTAGATGAATCAATAATATGCAGTCCTCCGCAGTGTGAACTGTCACTCTCCAGAAAAGAGGGATTAGAAATAGTATTGTCCTCAAGAGCTGAGAAAACTTGCAGATAAACAGTTTCTATAATTACCAGGAAAACAAAACAGAGAGGCAGGGTTGTGCAGCAGGGACATCCCATCTCATACACACTGCTGTGATAATGAAATCCAAACCCTGTGGAATTGCAGGCACATTATTCTCACATGCTTTAAAGGTCAGCTAAGAAGCTAATTTCTCAAATGGGCTCATAGCTCTGAGACAACGTAACACTAGTCATTTCTTCCAACAAATTGCAGTTGTCAGAGAAACTGGATTAGTAGATTGTGGAGCTAAAAATAGACACTATGGACTTCACAGAGAAGGATTAATTCAGTAACAAAGGTGAAGGTACATCAAAATATTGTAACATCTGGAGAAAAAGCAACAAAAAATGCTCAACTGAAAGCAAGTCACCCATAAAATTACATTAAAAATAAATCTGAACCACAAAGAAAAAGAACAGCTGGGTTTAGTCTTCATTCTGTTTTATTCACCTTCTAGATCCACCTTGTAGGTTCTGCCTTATCAGCTGTATCAGTTTGGCCACACTCCTTTCAAAGTCACATACCTCAAGAAAGTCATGTTAAAGCCATTATTTGAATACTGGAACAGAGTATTTGGCTTGACATTTCTATCTTCTTTGCAGGAGGGAGGGGGAGATAATTTGTTGCTAAATGTATTCAACTGAAAAATAAAAACTAAAATCCCCAAACCCAAATCTAATATCAGAGCTACAGAGAAAGCAAGTTTCCAAACCTCCGCATATCTTTAGTAAAAAGTGGGTAATTATTTTCTAATGCCTCAAGCATTTGTATTTTAAAGAATTCTGTTTTGTGCCATGATCTTGAAAATGCATATTGCTATATTACTACTTGCTTGGATTTAACAAACTAAACAAAACAAACCAGTTCTTCATTCTTCTTCAGTTACTTATTTTCCATAGCAGAGCAATTCCACAATCCTGCATATGACCCTGAAGGTGCAGCAGTGCACTGCCGATAGGAAACCTCAGCCTGTCTGGTGAAGGTGAAAAGATCTGCAAGGTATAGGTTGGGTCTCAGCTGAAGACAGGGCTGGTACCAGTTTAATGCAGTTTCTACTATGACTTAAGTAATTCTTTTTACTTATGTATTCAGAAGCAGACCTATGTATAGCTCAGGAGTAATCGTCACCACTTTAAAAATTCTTTCTGTAGTATGTGTCTTTTCTGCACACCTGTTATAAAACCTCTGCATGTCAGATCTGAGGCATTTACAAGTGTAGGGTATAAATAATAACTTACGTCAGCAAATCAAATCACTGTGAAAAATATTTAGAAAAGCATTTATGCTCATTCTCTTTTAGATTTCTCATAAGCTAGAGTCCTTTTTTCACATTCTGTTGTTGCAGAAGCCTTTGATCATCATTGTAAGAGAGGTCAAGACTAATCTTGGTTTTGGGATTTAATTAACATCAATGCCATTTATCTGGCATTCACTGTGTACCATTATTATCGTGGCATTAAGGTTCAGTGGTGAAACAGAAATGTCAGGATAAGCAGCACCAGCAGTTATCTGCATTGCACATCCTACGCATTATGTATACATTCCATGGCATACTTATTTTTTTACAGAACATGATATGACTGCTTAAATATTTAGAAAAATAGTTAGGAATAAATAGTACAAAATATATGGACATTCCCTGATAGCTGTCTTGAGATTTGGATATGTTAGCATCTACACTTGGGATTGCTCTGAACAAATCATGTGTCTTTGGCATCTATCCTTACTTCAGTGAAAGGCAGGGCCATCATCATCCCTTTAGTTGTTAAATTTCAGTTACTTTAGAGCCCAGAGATTAATGGGCTCTAAAGGTATTTTTCAACCAAGTACTTTAAGAGAATAGTAACTGTTTGGGGGGTTTTGCTGAGTATGGTAGAGTCCACTTCTAGGACTGACTTTACATTCCTTCTTGATTTGATATTAAGCTTACCCAGTTTACTAAAATTCTGCTGAAGTTCTTCTTTGCAGGATCCCATAGTGTTTTCAAGAGGCTTTGTATATTCTGTTTGGGCAATTCACTGGTGTAACATATAAATATTAAGGCATTTTCAGATCACCATCCTGGAGAGTCCAACCAATGTTTCACAGCCACATATAATTCCCTAATTCTTTTTGCCACTTTGGTCTACCTCTGTTGCCAACTTTAAAGAAGGAACTGAATGCTACTAAAAATTATCTGGTGATTCATGTTTATATCTTTCAGTGGGATAAATTCATGATAAGGAGATACTTTTGCAAAACAAGCTAGTATTGGCAGGAACTTCACAGCCTAGGGTCATAAAGTCATAGTTCAGTCTCTTCCCAAAGCCTTTGAGAGCAAATTGAACTTTGCATGCAATATCTCGCCTAGAAGAACTGATAACAAATTTCCAGTTGTCTGTCCCTGTGATCCTGAGTCTCCCATCTAATCAGGAGTCATGAAATTCATGAAACCAAAAATGGAAAATCCTGTACTTCTGATACTTGTTTAAACACTTTTTCCAGGAGTCATCTGTAATTCTGAAATTGGTGATTTAACTGGCAATTCATTCAGGCCCATCTTCATTTCCTCTGCAATTAAAGCTAGAATATAATTAATTTGATGCCTTAGAGTTGTAGCTTTCAACTTTTCCCTTTAATTTCAGTGTTGCCAAAGTAATATCTGAGGGCTAATTCATGTCTGAGGTGGTCAAAAACATCTTTAATAACAGAGACAGACATGTGAAGATAGCCTGGATTATTGTAGGAAGAGGGATGTTCACCTGAGTTCATGATGCTCAATTTTAGGAGTGGGAATTTTAGGAAGAGTTATGAGCTGCACATTGTTGATGCATCACTTACTGAGAGCAGACCCAGGGACAGAAGTGCAGTGGAGTAGAGTTTTAGTCTCAGCTTTATGAGTGCTGAGAATTCCTGCTTGTCTTTCAAACTTCACTGTTTTGGAAGCTGGATAACAACATTTGGTACTCCTAAAATGTGATGATTGACCACCTCAAAGTCTGCACTCCTGTGGAATGGACAAATCTCCCCTCAGTGCAAATGCTTTTTGTGTAATTCTGTAATACTGGTTTAGTGTTGTCTTATAAAGCTTCTCTGAAGAGACTTGTACAAGCATTCTGCACAAACGAGATTACAACCTTGTACTATCAACAATGGATGCTTAGCATTAAAATAATCTTGGATGCCATTAAAGACTACTAAAGCTCTATCAGAGTTTAGAGCACTGTGACATTTGTGAACTGAAACGGTTTCTATAAAATTTCTTACAGACAAAGGATAATCTAATTAATAACAGTATTTACATTTTAGTAATACACAGAGGAGATAAGGTGGTGTCCCCAGACATTTCTGTCAACTTAGCGGTTAAGAGATTAATTTTAGTACTCTGTAAATCTGAACATTATTTTAAAACATTAGTCTGCAATCTACTGGGAAGGGATGTGCAGGTCAGATGTTTTTAGGTTTTGCTGTCAGATGGCATGAACAGAAAAGCTCAGAAAACATATAAGCCAAGATCTTCCCACACTGAAACCAAGGGAGTAATTGCAAAATTGAGCCTGGTTACTTGTCCTGTAACTAGCTGTTCCACAAAGGAATCCACCTGCCAGTGGAAGCAGAGTCCAAACAAACTATCACATGCTGCATTTCAGGGTTTTTATTGGGAGTCATTTGGCAGACTTAGTGGTCTGGAAGTTCCAGTAAGTACCTCTGGTTGAAAGTTTCTATTTCAGTTATTATTGCTTCCCCAGAGCAACCAAAGACTTACCTACTTGAAAAAAAAAAACACAAACAAAACCAGTGAAGTTTAATTCTGTCATTTGTGTCTTTGACTGTGAGCAGCTGAAGTGCATGATGTATGTACCAACCAGGCCTGCGTTGTGTCATCGAGCAGGTTATTCAAGGCCACAGCAGCAGTATAACATGGATGAATTCAGTATTAATCCCTCCATGGTAACACGAGTCTATGTAAAAAATTGATGTGCCATATGTGTAGGCCATGGGAAAATTGTGTGTGCAGTTAACTATATATGGTCTTAAAAGCTTTAACATTTGTACTGCTCTTTCTATAACAATGTATGTCTTGATAGCTGTGACCCTATGGGCTTCTGGAAAAAATGTAATCTAAAGTTTATTCTTCTTGTTTTAAAATCACTGTTTTGTGAGTTACTGTTTACACAGGCCTGCATACAGCAAGGGGTCTTTCTTCATATGTTGCTGGGAAATGGAAAAGCAGATGCTATTTGTAAATCTTGCAGGCTTACAGGGATCAGTGAATGCCTTTACTGAGTCTCCTACTGATAAGCCCCTTCTTTTTTTCTAGCAAATGCAAACAGTGCCAATAGTCTGGGCCTTCTTTAAAAGAAGCTAATAATTTGTTAAATGGCCTTGTTCTGTTCTGCTTCTATTGATACTTCTTAGTTTTATCTTTTTGCCTCCTTTTGAGTAGGCTTTAGTGATATGATTCTTCCAAAGTGTTGCTGAGGACAAACAGTTTGCTTTTTTTACCCTTCCTTTTTCAAAGCCCTAAAGGCTTCAAACAAGAAGAAAGAACTTTACAAAACTCATGCAGGTATGTTGTTAGTAGGTAGCAGAAGGATAAAACAGCCTTCTAAGAGTACTCCAAACTATCTTTTAACAGCGTGCCTGCACTGTGTTGTGACTTGTCATCGTGCTTTCATAGTGTGACCTACTATAATGGTGTTTGTTACAATGAGGTTCTTTTAGTTTGTTCTAAAAGATTTTACTTGTTTGTCACCATATTAGAAACATAATGTGCACTCTATAAGAAAAGCAATATGCAATATACTCTCATCTATTTCAATGCCTCTAGTTTTAGGCTAGTATTCATATAAATGTTTATAATCAAAGTACAGGTTTTCTTGTTCTTCACAGGACCAAGCAAAGTTTTGCCTTGTCAAAATACGAACAGTTGTCTAAATACTAACAGTAACACTCTTTTCTCATGCTTCTAGTTAACTTGTGCTGGGCTCCATCCTACTGATTCCCCATCAATGCATTGGAAATGGAAAAGTAATGAGCTATTTCAGTGCATGACCTTTGCACAGTACCTGATTCATAAAGAAATAGATTCAGTATTTCATTTATGAGTTACTAGCAATCAGCAAAACAACAAAAACCCTTTGAAGTTCGGCTGAGTAAGTTCTGAAGCTCTTGCATTGCTTATTCAGTTTCGCAGTTTCTTGAGTCATTATAATGGATATATTTGATGAAACCTTTGCCATAAACACTGGCACCAGTCTTCATAAAAAACTGTTATAATTTCTGTTTCACATTTTATGTGGAAGTGTAGTGTAATGGAGAAATTATCTGGATTAAAAAAAAAAAATCATACAAGTTTTCTTCAAGACAGTTCTCACTTTATTTGACCTTGTCCTCTGGGGGGTAGCTCACTTTAATTATTTTTTGTCATATTAGCAACACAATATCCATAAAAATGTTGTCCAGATAAACTCCACTGAAGAACACTGTTTTCCTGATTGTGACCAGGATACCTCTATTTCAGAGCTAAATCACTGAAGAGGTGATCAAAGATGGCAGAATATGAAGACAAATTGAGAAATTTTACACACAAAAAATTTGTGTATATGGTTATAAAAGTGCCACAACAGGGAAGTTGTTGGGTTGGGTTTTTTCCTCGTTAACATTTGCTCGTACACATAGGAGCTGCTTATAAAATATTTATTTTGTCCCTCACAATCTTTCTTTTGAAGCCAAAATAAAAAAAAGTTATTTGATTACTTTGTATGAATTACTTAGTAAATGCAATCCAGACACCAAGTCCATCCAGATGCCAAGTCCATCCAGACTGACTGTAGTTGTCACAAAGGTAGCTAATTCACTGGAAGTCATTGACAGAGCTTGGGTTTGTAAGCACTGTAATAAGACAATATGAAGCACTCTAGTTCAGTTACATCATCGGCTGCATTTAATACCACCCGGACTGCTTATTTTTTTTCTCCTGTTGCTTAAAAAGGCAAATAATTAGCTTAAGTCTGTGTCTTTGCATTATTCAAGTTCTAGTATGTGAAAACTGCATCTGGTAGTATGTTGCAGTCTTGTTTTCCCATGACAGAGAAAATGATTTCTCTGCTTTGTGATACCTTTTTTTTATTTTCTGGAATTTGTTGACATCTCTTCAACCATGTCAATGGCTTTGTTTGGGCTGCTTGATGCCTGGAAATTCTGGATAAAAGACCATGCCAAACATGTGCAGAGCAATTCTGTGTATCAGGTGATAGGTTTTGTATGGATATTTTATGTTTACTGCTAGGGGCAGACCAACTTTTGAAGTGCACTGGGCTCACCTTATGCTGTAGGGCTGATGTGTATGGGCACAACACATGTTGACACATTGCTCAGCTAGTGCAGACACATGGTCATGCATGTCAGTGTAGCAAATCTCAAGGAAAAATTAAATTTGCAGCATTTGGAATTTCAGATGTTGGCAGGAGTACATGATTTTTATCACCTACTCTCTCTTGTGTCATGAAAACTCTCTGGAAATGTAAGAAAATAAGAAGGAAAAAAAAAAAGAAACAAATGAGGTCAATTGTGAGGCAGAGCTCATTTTTCAAATTTCATGTTCCACATGTGTAACTAACACCATTCAAATACAGTAGTCAGCACTGATCATCTATCTCATAGGAGCTGCATTTCTGGTTCCATAGATAAAATTTTTACTGAGCAGGTATAATATAACACTGCCACAGGGCAGGAGGTGACTGTCCTTTTTAATAACCACTGTTTAAAGATTGGTTGCTGAAATGATCAATACCCAAATGCCCTACTGGGACTTGGCAAGTAGGGTTCTCTTTCCAACAAGGTTTTGTGGTAGGAACTTTGAATGTTACTGTGAATCAGGACAGATCAGTGGTGGTCCTAAGCCTTTGCAAATAAAGCAGATTATTGCATCACAGTCAAAACCCTGGTCAGTACTGCATGCCAGAAACCCCGTGTTCTGAACAACTACAGGCTTCCTACCTGGTAATCCTTGCAAAACAAAACCATGTGGCTCCTGTTTTACATAATAGGAGTCCTTGTTTGGGCTAAGAGTCTGCCAAGAGCTCTGAAATTGTATCCTACACTCCTTGCTGTGCAAAACCATCACCGGTCTGATTTTTCAAGAGTTACATTTGCTGGGTAACACGTAATCTGTAAACAGAACCATAGTCCAGTACACTGATATGTAGCGCATTCCATCTAGGGACAGGCCAGTGCTTTTCCCTGACGTGCATTTGGATTGAAAGCTTAGTTACATGGGCCATTTAGGCTGCAGTTCCTCGTGTGCGCAGGTGAACAGTGAGCAAAGGACCCGGGGGCCTCGTGCAAGGCCCAGTGCAGATGCTGTGAGCCAGGATGGGGCACTGCGGCCATACCTCATCGGGTGGTCATAGTGAGGACTCACACACCCAGTGTCTAATGCAGCATTCCAGATACCTAAGGACTTATTTTTCCATACATTCTACACACATGCCTACGTATTTTATGAATCAGGTCTGTGGTCAATGTTTTGAACAACTTGTTTGCTGCAGTTTCATGGGGTTATTATCTCTTTGGTTTGCAATGTAAATAATATTGTACATCTGCTACTTTATGATACAAATGACATGTGAATTGCTTATTTTTAAAATATTACTGTTTTGGTTTATTTGCGATGCCATCTGACAGTATTGGTTTAATATACAATGTATCTGTATGGCATGAATTAAATTGCTTATATTTTGCATTGTCGAATATTTTATTTTTGTTTTTTTAAAACGACTACATTTCATCCTATGCACATCCATAAATTTTTCTTAAGTAGCTCATTATGTCTGAAAATATTGCTTCCTCTCCAGTAGTGCAGCCATAAAACTAGTATTCCTGATCAAAATCATCAGATATATCATCTAGCAATTTCAGATTAGAAATATATGTACAAATATGTAAGCATTTATAGTTAATCAGAACATCTACTATATCTTCTTTGCTTTTTATGTAATGATACATTTTAGTAATTTTGTATACTTTTTATTTGTAATTATTTGTGACTCATACACAGTGTAAATAACATGTTTCATTATGAAAGAATTGCTAGGTATTCAAGATTAAAAAAAGTTGAATTTGTATATGAAAAGAAATTGACGGTAGATTGAAATGACATAAAATAAAGTGGTGATGACTATGTTCTATTTATACTGTTCATTTCCAAATTGTCTGTTAAAGAAAAAACATTTATTTGCCCTTTAATGTTCAACCATTTATTTGCAGTATATTTACATCAATAAATCATGTAAAAGTCTATTAAAAGTCATAACGCATCATTGAAATTTTCTCTTCTGTTGATGGCTTACCTGTGGAGAGCAGAATTTAAATATACTAAAACCCAACTAAGTGAATCCAATCCAAAAAGTCAGTGAAGATATTTGTGGAAAAGAACCTCTATTTGCTCCTAGATCTTAAAGATTTCCTTATAACCCAAATCCAAATTTATTTTTAAACAACAAACCAGTAATATACCTTACAAGAAAATGCTAGATGCTTAAAACACATTTCGTGTATATCTCTTGATATGTAAGCTTTGTTTTTTGTGGACATTGCCATGTAAAAATCTTACTGAAGTCTTTGTTCTTGACTGAACTTTCAGAATTTTGAGGCAGAGCTTCTTAAGAAATTTAACAGATTGCTGGAAAGAAAATATCTGGTTTGAGTGACTATGACAGCTGATTTCAGTGATTGTTCAGTTCTTGGTTCTGTAGAACAACAGAGCAGAACCAGATTTCAGTCCCTGAGAACAGAGTGAGAAAACAGGTGATACTGCAGTGAAATCTCAGCACATTGCTACCAACACAAGAATAAGGGAGGTTGGCATGCTGTAGTGTCATCAGCTGTACAAGTGCTGCTTGTGTTTCCTACTCTTTCATTTCTTCTTCATCTTTTCTATATCCCCAACTGAGAAAATGACCCATTTTACTCTGCTGTTTTTTTACAGAAGACCATTAACTAGAATTGGTTGTAATATATTCTAGGGTAATATGCTACTGGGAGAAAGTGGAATTTCAATTAATCCAAAATGCTGGTGGGGGGTTGATTTTGACATTTTTGTAACAAGTGTGCCTGGCTTTCATGTGACTGAAGCTAAAGTTAAGGAAAGCCTAAGCTATCCTAGAATTTCAGGGATTTTTGCCCTTGCAACAGCTGATTTTAAGCCTGGTGAACATTTTCTAAGAAGGAGGTGGATAAGTTGCCTATTCCTGTCTTCAATTTTTCCAGAAAATTATTTGGAATTTTTAGATGGGAATTTGAATAAGTCTGGTATGTGGGAGTAAATTCTGGTCCACAGTATATTTGAGAATACAGTGTGTTAACCAGGAAATTGCAATTAAGACAATTCTCAGTCTTCTTAGATGGCTGAGCTGCTCTTCTATTGACATAACAGTACATTTTGAGATCTCACCGTCTCGAACAAAGTACGTTTATGTGCCTGTATAAATATAAAGAGTGTAAGGAATGTAAGGAATGCCTTCAACTTAACGCCCATATACAGTCCAGGTAATTCCAGCACAGAAGGAAGGACAAGTCCCTTGTGCAGGCAAGGACAACAATTATGAAAACTTAGAATTGCTTGGGTTTGAAAAGACATGACTATGATAAAATATCTCTGAATACTATACTGAAAGGGGATAGAAAATGATTATTTTGTGTTTCTTACAATGGCAGAATTAGAGGGATTTTGATGAGTTTACAAGCAGCAGAATAAAAACAAGTAATGCAAGAGAAAGTACTTTTTTTTTTTTTCATGAAGTGTGTAATCAATTGTGGCTCTCAGTGCCAACAGAACATTTAAGAGACTAAAATAAGAACCATTAGAAAAGCTGACGGAGGGTACCTTCAACAGCTGACTGGAAACATGTTGAACTGCATGCCATTGTCAACTCAGGATGCCACTAATCCTTTTTTGCAGAAATCTGGGAGACTGTCCCAGCCAGGGGTCTTGTAATACTTTCCAATCCTTTGTGTAGCATTCCTATGGATATTGTTGCAGACAAGTTACTGGGTAGATAGACCTTTCAAGAAAAAGTCTGGGTTTATATTTTTGTCTGTGAGACAATGGAAGAAGAGAGTCCAGGATGATCTGCAGGCTGGGGGAAGAATGAGAGGAAAAGAATTAGCAAGTCAGACCAGCATCAGGGGAAGATAATATAATGCACAGGAAACTTGCTGGTAATGTACAGTCTGGACATCAGAGTTGGTCTGGGGGGAAAGAGGTGCGCTGTCTTCTGGTAGCAAACATTCAAGGTAAGGATTATAGACGGAAAAGAGTATTGGTTGGAGCAGTAAAGGCCACCTGGCAATTCCTCATTAAGGGACAAATCAAAAGGGAAGATTTCTGCTGAAATGTCTCAGCCCAAACAAATTTCATGTGAACTTTCACAGCACTTTCCCTGTTCCTAGGAAAAAGAAAAGAATATGTGGACCAAGGAAATAAAAGAAGACACAACAATGGGCTGAGATCATATCACAAGAAAGACTAGGAGGTCTTTCATCATCTTGATGGGAAAAACACTCCACTGTGTGTTGACTCTATCTGAATACCAGGAGCACAAGCATTGTGAAATGTAATCTGAGACATCATCAATAACACCTTTAAGCAAAAAGGATTGTTAAGTTTTCTTACATGTAATATTCCCCCCTGAGTTAAGTTTTCTTACATGTAATATTCCCCCCTGAGTTCAGTACAGAGGCAGAGTACTGAATAAAGTAGCTATTCTTGCAGGTCTACACGCTACATGTATGAGCAAATCACACACTTTAATTCTGTTCTACTAGCGTCCTAAGATACAGGCATGTGTGAGATGCTCAGGTAAAGTGGAACAGAAACAGAAGTTGAGGACCGCTTTGATTCAGTATTTTCATTAAAGACCTTAATGCAGAGGAAAAAATATATCTGTTGATGGCACAAAACAGGGAGTTATCAACACAACAAAAACTAAATGAAATAAGGGGAGAAAGGAGCAGCCTTCAGACTACATGAAATAGAAGTAGTATGAGAGGATAAGTAATGTCTGCCAGGATTAATTGCCGGTATTCTGTAATAGCTGAAAACTCATAATTTAGGAATGACAGTAGAAAAAAAAGAGATAGAAGGGTATTGACCAAGAAGTGTATGATTATACCCACTAATGTCATCTGAAAAAAACCAAATGTAACCATGAGAGAACTGTTTCTGATAGATACAGAGATGTATCAGTGTCATTGCATAAGGTACTTAGGGGATCATATCTGGAATATTGTATGTAACTGTAATTATTTGCGTGCAGAAGATTACTATATTCTTGTGACTAACAGAAAGGTAAAGCCTATGGAAAGTATGATTATTTAATTAACCCGTTTGCAGTGGACTATGCATCTTTTAAAGGGCATACACATAAAACATTTTAAGTGTTCCTGATATAAAAGTATGCCTCTGGGTAGAGAATAGCACCATCAAAAGTGTTCAAAGTGCTCAGCAGGTTAAGGAGATGCAAAGTCATGCAGCTTAATACAGTCAAGAGATAGAGGAGGCTGAGTTACCAGGCTCTCTTGACAGATCCAAGTTGTGGTCTTTATTTTTTCCTGTTTTATGTGGGGCTAGAATGAACAGGTCTTCAGCCATTGCCTGTGCTCATGATTTGTCTTAAAAATGTGGGAAAGGAAGTTAAACGCCATTTTTTCTTCAAGGCGTCTTGGTTCAGCTTCCTAAATACAGACTTCTTCTCCGTTTGAGGTGCCCTAGTTCACCTTGTTTGGCCTCCAGCTCCTACACTGCCAAAGAGCTTCTGTAGATCCTGGACCGTATTCACCGATGCCACATTGATCTCTTAAATGCCATAAACCAGCACTGTATTCAGGCAGCTGAATTAATTACATGATACTGAGTTGATAATTGATTTCCCAGATAAAAATATCACACTGTTTGAAGGCTAGCTAACCAGACTAAGATCACAGGGCCTTCTTCTATCAGTGTATATGATTTCTTTACTAGCATACATTCACAAATGATAAAATAAAGCTTTGCTTATATTCTAGATATATATTAATAGAAGTTTCAATAATATAATGATTTGAATACTTTTATGAACAAGTAAAGCAGAAGTATGATTTGATTTATTTAATTTGTACTTTAAAGTATCTCTTTAAGTCCATGGAAATAGACAGTATCGTATAGTTCACATTTTTCCTGCCATCTCAGTTTTTTCTGCAAATACTTCTCCCTTGCTCTGGCTGCTAATTCTTGTACAATATTCCCTATTGTAAGTGCTTTCAGAAAAACCAGTGTAATCCTACAGTGCACAAATCCCGATAGACTGCTTGTCCTATGGTGGCACCGAAAGAACAAATCCTGTTTTTATTTCAGTTGTCTGTCCAGAGCTGACAGTTTGTTACACTTTGCGGTGGTATGGGAAGCCGAATGTAAGGCTCTTCAGCCAAAACGGCTCTTGATTGTGTTATTGGCGATCTTCAATTCCCCGTCACAAAGTCCTGTGATTGACAGGATGTGGCTGCTCAGCTCTGTTTCATAAACCTTAGATGGTCCCTCCACAGCGGCAGCAGCCTGGCGATGTGTCAGGTAAGAGACACATCTTTTGTCACACACCCGAGTCATTACAGGGCAGGTCATACAGGTTGTTATTGATATAATTTCCTTGTTCCAATGCACCCATAAATACTTCTTCCCAGTTTTAGGACTGAATATTGCGTATTTATTTCTTTCTTTACTCTTTCTTTCCTTTTAGGTACCTGCCTTGGGAAATGCTAACCTGGATATGACAAAATGCTTAGCTTCATTTCTCACCTCTTCTTCATGAGTGTTGGATGCATTTGCAGTTTCTGACTAGTCCAGTTTTTTCAGGTCTGAAGATGCCAGAGTGTTTGAGAAGTTTATTAGATTTTTTATTTGCATTACTAAGCACTTTATTATCGGAATTCCAAAATCTTATGCTAGTTATCTCAGACTTTAATAGATTCTTCCTCCAAGTGGATTCAGAGCTTCTCCACCTCTCCTACTAATGCACAGAAGCATTAAAAATCCTCAATGCACTGGAAAAATATTCTTCTTCATGAGAGGATGCGGAGGGGCAGGCACTGATTCCTTCTCTCTGATGAGCAGTGACAGGACCTAAGAGAATGGCATGAAACTGTGTTAGGGGAGGTTTAGCTTAGACATTGGGAGCAGGTTCTTCATCCAGAGCGTGTCTGGGCAGTGAAACAGGGTCCCCAGGGAAGTGGTCACCGCACTAAGCCTGACAGAGTTCAAGAAGTTCTTGGACAATGTTCCAGGCTGATGGCGTGACTCTTGGGGTTGTCCTGTGCAGTCAGGAGTTGGACTCAGTGATTCTTGTGGGTCCCTCCCAACTCAGTGTGTTCTATGATTCTCCAACAATAGAAACATGATATCTGAAGCAAGAGTGCCTAGATTGGATTGAGAGCCACATCTTCCCCCCACATATCTGGAAATCTCATATATCTGGAAATTGAACACAGCGGAGAGGAAACAGACCAGGAGTGTCTGGAAGATAACTTCCTGACATGCATGAAATCAGGCTTAAGATGGAATCTGGAACCGAGCTGAAAGTGAAATGAGTAAAATCAATCTGAAAGTGAAATCCATCTGAAATAGCAGTCTAGAAAAACACGGAACATGGAGGGAGGTACAGTATAAGCCAGGCTGAGTAGCACTTCCTAAGAACAAAAGAAGAAAAGAGATGCTGCTGTTACCTGTAGAGGATTTTTCAGAAAATTGTTATCAGGAGATGCTAAGCTTCTTTTTAAATCACGAAATAGTAATATTACGGCCCATTATATAAATCTCCTGCTGAAAACCCATCAATAGCAGTAATAATCTTGAACTCCGGGATAAGCAGGACTTTAAAATTAGCTTGAACATTGAAGAGTGTAGTTTATAAGGGGAAAAGAATAATCTCTTAATATCTGTGCTGGCATCCAAGGGAGGAAGACAATTTTTTCTACCACTAAAGAGAAGATTATTGGTAGAAAAATTAAGGCTTATTCTTTGCTTTAGGCTCAGATTTATTTTATATTAGAATCAAGAAAAATTCTTGTCTGTCTCAGAAAGAGCTATGAATTTCTCAGACACTCTGGAAAATCAAGACCTAATCCATTTTAATTGTATATAGCAGATTATTACCTGCAGGAAGTGTAATATAGATTACTACTTGGCCAAGTATTTGCTGCATGCTCCAGGTAAAAAGGAGCTTGTGTAAATGTCAGTGGCATAACTGATCTGTGACACTGGAAGTGTGTGGTAAATCAATATTTTCTTAATTACATTTTCTTGAGGCAATTATATAGTAGTCAGAGGAGGATGGCATGTTTAGTTTGAGCATAATTTATAGAAGCTTAAGTAGATCATTGGTAAATTCACTGTCTGCAAATCGTTAAATAAAACCCCACTGGAGGTTTTCCTGTACTACTCATCTACCTGGGACATGCCTGGTGGAGACTGCATGATGGGCTTTGGTCAAACCCACACATCATTATGCTGAAGTGTTACT
The DNA here is from genome assembly GCA_013399855.1 of Oxyruncus cristatus. Classification (NCBI taxonomy): domain Eukaryota; kingdom Metazoa; phylum Chordata; class Aves; order Passeriformes; family Cotingidae; genus Oxyruncus; species Oxyruncus cristatus. The sequence goes on from VXAY01005118.1 coordinate 2,169,021, forward strand.
GTGGCAAGGACCCAGAGGGATCGTGGCATTAGGGTTCACTGTCCCTCTACAGCACCCAGCAGGTACAACCACGAGGAGGGTGCAAGGGTAAGTGCTGCTGTTCTGCACAGTGGTGTCTCTTGGCTGCTGGAGTATATCTTTGTGGTATCAACTGTTCATCATCACACATCACATCAAAGTGGTTGTGAGTTAACCAATTCAGGCAGCTCAGCTCGCTGCCCATCTCACTGCCCCATGAGAACTTCTCTTCCTTAATCATAGCAGTACCCTTGCTCATTTTCTTCCCTTATGTAAATAATTAATGGCATGAAAATGCATTCCTTTAATCTGTGCGCTGCAATTTCCAGTGATGCTCCGAACAGTTAGGAAGTTAATTCCTTAATTATTCTCCAGTGTAGTCAATTTTGAAAAATGTGGGATCTCAGGAATGAATAGATGAGTGAAATGACTCACTGATTGCACATTAGGCATGCTTGAGAATTCCTTTTCTCTCCCTGCACACCTTAGTAGATGGCGTGGTGTAAATTAAAGAAATGGACCAAAAGAAAACGGTCCTAGAAGGACAAATGTGGTGGAGAAATGTGGTAAGAAGCAAAAAAAATTAAGTAAAAGCTAGGAAAACAAAATAATTGTCATGAAAAAAAAAAGAGGAGAGAAGGCTCTAATTACCCAAAGTTAAGGTATACACAACTATTCAGAACTATTTTAATAGAGCCTACTAAAGAGGTTAAGAAAGCAAACAGGTTACAAGAAGTACAGACAGTAACTGAGGAAAAGCCTGTTCTGCATAAAGACTATTCCATAGTCACATCAGACTGAGGAAAAGTAATGGAGAGGGTGACATAAAGACAGGGAACACTGTCATCCTGGTGTGAGGAAATATGCTTTTATCTTTTATACAGATTCATTATTTTTTAATGCAGCTTCATTTGCCATTTCGCACAGAAAAATGCTGTTCATAATTTAACTTCTCTTTCCTGATTTGGCTGAGATGAATTTTCTTCAAATTTCTCTGTAGCAATTTCCACTGAATATATGCATTATTTATATTATTATTTCAATGTTTACTTCCTGATTATTTACTGAACATTACTCATGACTGCATTTTTTTTCAGTTTTACATGTTTGGTGGCCATTTCTGCTACAAAAAATGTTTGCCACAGATAATTCATTTTCACAGTGGTGAAAATATAAAGATCCATTTCTTGGCACACTCAGAAACTGAAAAAAAAAGAGATTCAGGGGAAGTACTTGAGCGAAGTGAAAAAAGAACTAGAGAATAAGGTTCAAACAGATATGGCTTCAGACAGTGAAAAATATAAGTGTAGTATGCCAGGAGCCCCCATGGATAATAGAGCAATGAGGAGCAAACCACATCAGCCTGTGAAGAGAAAACAAGAACAACGGAATTCCCATCACTACTGGCTGCTTTCAAAATGGCATTGCAAGGTAGGAGGTGCCAAGGAGGCAATCAGTTTAAAGGCTTTGCCTGTGACCTGTAGAGTTTAATACAGCACTTCATCAAGTCTTGTCCAAAGAGCTGATTTGCCTAACTGATTTGGCAAATTATCTTAAGCAAAATGAGGTCCAGGGTACAAATTCACTTGCTAGAGTCTAACAAGAGGTGTCAGAAGTGTTAGTGCCTTCGGAACAGACTCGTTTTTCCCTCTGGCTTTGCCTGTAGACCAGTATGGAATTTATCTGCTATGGAAACATATCTGGGCTCTTTGCAATTCCTTACCCTGCCTGTTCCCTGCCCACTCATTGCCAGAAGGCAGAGCAGCAGCCTTGGCGGGTGGGTGGCTGCAGCAGCAGGTAATGTGAACACAGCCCAAAAACAGCACATGCTTTTACATCCTCACTGATTCTTGCCCCAAGAGAATCCGTATCACTTAGTCTGATCTTCATAATCCTGTACTTAAATCCTTATCTAATAGTTCACCATCAAGATCATATTTCTTTTCTCGGTAGCAAAGGCTTATAGAAAGAAAACCAGGTTTGACCTAAAGCCACTAGCACAGACCTCTGGAGGTTCAAGTTCATTATTCTAGAAATAACCTGCATAAACACAATAATCCAAAGCCTGTAGTGCAGCTGGATAATTTCTGCATAAGCTTAACTACAAGATGACGCTGGATCTTTGAAAAAACAAAACAAAACAAAAAAACAACAGCAAAAAAATGCAGCCATTCTGTGATCTCAAGACAGTGTACAGAACTCAGGTCTGTCAGCTGTTAAAACTGGAACATTTAATTGTCCTTCCCTGTGGGACCACAGTAAACCCAGGCACATCCAGAAGCCCTGTTAGGGAAATGATGTTTCAGGCTTTTTATTGCAAAGAACTAAAATAATAAATAGTGGGATATTAAAACAATATGCCGGGCACTGTTACATTAACAGGTTTAATAACTTTCCTCAGATATTACTTTGTCGTAATTCGTAAAATGGCCATGAGTATGTTAGCAGTGTGCATGACTACTGTGTTGGTGAGATACAGCTATTGCCAGGCACATTTGCTGTCACCATGGGCTCACAGATAATAAACATAATTACCTCCATGGTACCAGCCAGTGCTTCTCCTAGCATAAATTATTTTGCAATAGCGTGACCCATCCTCATGTGGTGTGCTGTGCTGGTGTTGTATGTCGTGATCCTATTTCAGCACAGTATTAGCTGCACTGTATCAAAGCCATGGAACTGTTGAACACAGCTCCTAGAAGATTTCAGCCATTCATTTAATTCCAAAGAAGGAAAGATTCGTTTAATACCAGAACTTCAAGACAGTCCTTGGGGTTTTGTCTTGATAATGTGCAATTTTTTTCCCTATACCCTGTTTCATAGGCATGGTTATAGAATCTGATTTACAGTTCTATATTTACACATATATATGATTTGCACTTCCACCCCCTCTCCTGGGACAGTCTAGACAGCTTTACAAGATTGATAGACAGGAAAGTATCTCAAGGGCTAAACTTTTCTGTCCAAAGCTGCTTAGGTGTTTAACATCCTTTGACAATAGGCCTGAATCTGGGGGAGTAAACTCAGTTCTTTGGGATGGCACCAATCCTTGGAGAAACAGCACTACATCAAACATATTCAGCTGTAAATTGAAGAGCGTGGTCTAGCACATAATGCATAATATCAGCAAGCTGTTAAACAAATATTAGGTTAGCTGATCTCTGGGAGCACAGCTGCTTTTTGGAGCATCCTTTCTTCCCTGTTTCCTAGTATAACTTTCCTGCTTCAACCCCCTTGTCGCCTTCTAACCAACAGCAATACTATTTTCCAGAGCTGGGATAGACAGGTACACCCTGTATTCAGCCTGGGGCAAAGCCCATTTCTAGCAACATAATCCTTATTTCTGTTAAGGTAAAGTAATGCCGCATATCTGACTTTCCATCTCTGTAATATTAAATCTTCAGAGAGATTGCAGAGAATGCCTTAGTCATTCTTTGTTGGTGAGTGACCTGTCTTCTTTCAATCTCCAGTCTGACAGCTATCTACTTCCTATCAGCATCACTGGGTGTCCACTAGGACTTACTTGCCAGTGGCATGAAATAAGGAAAGCATGTTTTCCATGTCTGGATACTGGCTGCCTTCCTGAAGAACTGCTACCAGGATTCTTGGTAGGATCCAGTCAAGAAGGTTTGTGTGTAACCTGTGCTGTGCCTGACTGGGCACCACCTCTGTACAGTACGCAGACTCAACTGGAGGAAACAGACATCACACTTACCCTTGGAGGACTTATAAGAAGAGTCTCTTGCTTCAAACTGCCTCATAGTCATCAAGGTCATGCTCACAGTTTGTGCTTCTCTAGTGAATTAAATTCTTTGCACTCTTCCTCTTATCTGTTGTGGGGGTTTATGTGTTTGATTTTTGCTTTGTGAATCTTTTAACATTATTATTAAAAGCACAAGGCTTCTCAACAGGCTGCAAAAAGGAAATTTCCAGTGGCATAAACTGCACAGGAGCCCTCAGTTTGGCCTGTGAAATGGCTGTCTGCATGTTTCTCCAGGTGGTCTACCTTTATTGTTTAAATTGGTAAGCAAAATTCTAGTTCTTCCAAAATTTTTGCAAGTATGAAATTATGCCTGAACTAGAGCAAAGGAAACCAGGGAAATAAAAGTGGATGGGGAAGAAGTAGCATTTTACTGTGCAGGAAAGTAAATGACATTTTATATTGTCATTAAAACAGTGAAAATATTTACTTGATTTTCCATTGCATCAGTAATAGATTCTGTCTGACAAAAGACTCAGATACCGATCTCAGTCCTCCCTTTAAAGTTCTAGTTACCAAATATATCTACCATGGCAAGAGTTACAGTATTTAACTTGTAAGTCTGATATAAAAATATAAAAATATGTAGCTTGCCCTGCAGTTGTAAATGTGATGGCAAGGATTTGCCTGTGTGCACACCCAGTGCACTTAGTCACTTGTTCCCTGGGGACTTGAGGAACTCCCCAGCACAGATGAGTCACAGGACTGGTTTGGTTCAGTGGACTAATGTGTGACGAAGTGCTCAGCTGAACTACTGGCTTCACTATGAAGTGTCTGACCAATTTTGACAGGTGCTCTCCAGGGGCGCTGAACACCCCTGCAGACTCCCCCCGGGCAGCTGCTACTGTGCACAGGCCCATGAGTAGGCACTGCTGCTTTGCCTCTGCCTGCTGTGTAACATCTCAGGTGTTGACTCCAGCCATCCCAAAGATGCCCCGAGGCCATTGCTGCACATCCCTGCAGCAGAATTGACCAAACCATACAGACACAGGACACCTGCAGATGCAGGAATGACCATGTAGGAAAGTACACACTGAAGACAGGACAAGCTTTAGCACAGTTTAAGAAAATCATCAGCACTTCACCTTGCTTGTGTGGGTGTTACAAGTTGGACCATAGCCCAGCTGAACACAAAAAAAGTCCCCATGAGTACAGTTTGAAGTGTCTCACTTGATCTAGCTGAGAATATTGCTGCAATAGCCCCCAGAGAATCCCATCACCAACCAGGCAACAACTATTCACTCTGTCTGAGAGATTCAATTTCCCTTCTGACTATTATCCTAGGTAGAGATCTCAATAAATCAGTTTATCTAAAAACCATTCTCTGTCAGTGTCTGCACCACTGTGGCAGAAGCCTTATCTTCACATGTAGAAAACCAATGAAATCTTTATGGTAGAGACCCAAAAATAACTGGTATCTCTCAGAAATGTAATAATAATATTAAAGTAATTAATTTTAAAAGCATTAGTAAACAATAGTGTGTGCTTTACTTCCTCACAGGTTGTTAAGGAATGCTGTAGAGTTTTACAGCAGAGACAGTTCCTTAGCAAATCTATGAATGACATATTCTTTATAATTTCTTCTCCCATTAAACATCGCAGTATCTTCTCATATGCTTGGGTTGAAATTCATATGCTCAGCTCTCAGGAAACTGCTAGTCCTCTAAAATTTATCATCCCTTTGGCTGAAGAAAGGCTGGAGGCCTGACCATAGTGGATAAAATGAGTTTGTATGAAAATAGTACCATAGATATCAGCAGTTGTCCCACAGATATAATTTGGTTAGCTTGTCTCTGTATTAGTAGCAATAAAGGTTGGCATACTGTACCAGTGTCCTATAACCTCACCACTTGGAACACTGCAAGGGGAAGAAATATACTGGATTTTAAAATACACAATCATACAGGTTTTAATTTGGAATAAGAATGAAATGAAAGAGAGAGAACTGGCACAGAATCAACTGTGAAAATTTTCCTATATTATACGTTTGCATAATTTTTATGTACAGACAGTCTTATCAATATGAAGGAGCTTTACAGGCTTTTTCTGTGAAAAAATGGTTCACAAGAGCTGAAAGTGCTGTGCTGACATTTTCTCTGCCAAGTGGGAGAACTGGAGACACATCTCTGTGTTAGTCCAGGTTATCCGCAACTGCTGTGGCATTTGTGAGGAATTCAATGAACTTTGATGTCTTCAGGAAAGAATATATTCAAAGCTTTTCGAAGGTTTTCTTTAAAGTCATGAGTTTACTGTCGGCTTTCTTATGTTTCTCCCACAGCTTCTAGTGGCTTGGTGAGAAGTACAAGGTCAGTTACCAAGTCAGCCTTATATTTACAGAGTCACCATTGCATCTCAACTGCCTCAGAGGCTTTCTCAATCAAAAAAGACAATTCCTGTAATATCCTGTTGAGACAAAAAATTATTTATCCAAAGAGCATACACTACTTCCCCCAGCTCTCTTCCTGACTTAATCCAATGAGTTCAAACAACTGTGGCTGATCAGCATCCTTTAACTGTGATGTTTACCTACATGGGTCATATCTGAAGCCTAAAGAATAGTGTTCCAGAAATGCAGAGCATTCCAATGTTGGCTAAGTACCAAAAACATAATTTTTCTCAAGTAGTCCAAGGCAAATGGTTGGATGCCAATCAGGTTGGATGAAGCTTTAAACAAACCATTCTAATAGATGGTGTCCCTAGAGTAGTACCCCATGTAGTTCCACCCACATGGCAGTGTGGAACTAGATGATCTTTAAGATCCCTCCCAACCCAAACCATTCTATAACTCTATGATTCTGTGAACAAGACTGAATCACTGGTGCTGACTTTTGGCAATGTAGTCATCTGAAATCTTTTAGTAATGGGCACTGGTTTTCTTTCTTTTGACACATTTTGATGAGTTGTGATATTTCAGGAGATGAGAGAAAATCTGCATTGCTAGGATTTGGGATCTGGGCATTCGTCTTGCCCTTCTTATGCCTGCACACATTCGTCTTGCCCTTCTTATGCTTACTGCTCCCTGCCTAGCCTGCCATGTTCTGCCAGTTGTTCTGATACAACACTTCACTTGAGGTCAAATCATCCAGTGAGAGCCTGCGTGTGCCACAGGTGTGGCAGCAGTGGGGAATGTGGGAGGGATGTCAGGAACAACCGGCAGTGTCCTTCACCTACCCTGTTTTTGGGTGACACGCCAAATCCATCACTCTACTTCCCACAAAGCACCATGATGCAGCTTGTCTTGCCTGTTCTCTGATTCCATGCCCTGTATAATGTGGTTATTAAAAACCATTTCAACATACAAGAAGCAGGTACAGCCCTTTCAGTCTACTCCACATGCAGCTTGATGGTACAGCCTGATGTGGGAAGGCAGTCTGTGTGCTTGTCCTCATTTGAGCAACATATGCTCAGGAACACAGGTTTGGAAAAGCCACCCACAAAGGATATACTTATGGGCAGATCAACCACCAAAGCCAGAGCTGGAAGTGCACCACAGGTTTCTGACAGCTGAAAAAATAGAAAGAGATATACGAGTTTTCCTATCCCTGGTTTGTGGCTTGGCAGTCATCCTTGCTGCTGTTATATCTATGTGGGTTTTAAAACGTTGTGATATTTAGGATATTTGTTAACATATTTCTCAACTTAGCAGAGATACCCTGTGTGGTTGGGCAGATAAAATGAAGAAACCTCAGGGGCCAGCACAGAAGCACCACGCGAGAATTAGCTGGAAATGCAGAAGGATGGGGTTTACTACAATTATGGCAAACCGTCTGTACAGTGGGGATTAACTGCTGTTAATTCAAGGTCTTTCCTATTTTCTATTAAGTGAATGTAGATGGAAAGCTCTCTATTTGCTAATTAGAATGAATTGCCACCTCTCAAGGTTTAAGATTCCTTACCTTAGACTGAGAGATCCTGCTTTATTCAAGGTGGAGAAGAGATCCCTCATTCACAACAGATCCTCGGTTAGTGACTGATAAAATGCTAAATTAATACTAATGGAATCCATGTAGTTATTTCCTTTAGACATAAACCGTTGTCCAGGTCTGAGACTAAGACTGGATTTGTCTGCACCTAGGCTCCCTACAGAGCTTAGAAAACATGCTCTCAGGCACATGGTGGCATTCTTGTGGTGTCCTGCACAGGGCCAGGAGTTGGACTCAGTGATCCTTGTGGGTACCTTCCAACTCAGGATATTCTATGATTTCATGATTTGAGGTGTGATAATGGCAGAGAGACCATGAAATAAATAGCGGAGCCATGGTAGAGGCCACTGATATCTGGAAGAAGGCGAAAGGTCTCCTGTCTTCAACAAAAGGCAGTTCAGGGAACTACAGGCTGGTCAGCCTCACTTAGATACCTGGGAAAATTATCAAGCAAGTCCTCTTTGAACATATTTCTGGGAACATAGAAGAGAAGTTGGTGATGAGGGTCACCTTCCACACAGATATACAAGGGTAAATTTGGCCTAAGCAATCTAAATTTCTCCATGATAATATTACTGTATTTTAAACAGTGGGAGAGAAGTCACTTACTTTAATTATAACAAGACTTTTGAAACTCTTTTTTACAATATTCTTGTATGCCCCTTTTGACATTGTGTTCTGGATGGGTGGACCAGCAGAGAGGTCTGGATGATCAAGTTTACCTGAAGCTTCTGATTGATGAGACCTCTCTGGCTGAAGACTGGTGACAGGTGGAGTGTCAGAGGTTTGTCCTAGGACTCTTCTGATTTAATATCTAAACCTGGAGGATTAGATAATGAACTCTCATCAAGTTTGCTGATGTCACCAGAATGGGGTGACTAGACAGTTTGCACAGGCTCAGGGCTTCTATCCAGACGGTCATGGACAGCCTGGAGGAACAGTCCAATGGAATCTCATGAGATTTACCAAAGCCAAATGCCAGCCCGGCTCCAGAGAAGGAAGAGTCCACTGAAGTAATGCAGGCTGGGACCCACTGCTTGGGAAAGAGCTCTGCAGGAAAGGCTCCCAGGGGTGCAAGTGGACAGCAAGCAGGACACAAGCCAGCAACAAGCCACAGAATCAGTGAATGCTGAGCTTGAAGGGACCTCTGGAGGTCATCTGGTCCAATCCCTGTGAACAAGCAGGACCACCTAGAGCCAACTGCCCCTGACCATACACAGCTGGCTTTTGAGTATCTCCAAGGTGGCTGACCTTGATACACTTTGATAAGATCTCCCTCAGCCTCCTCTTCTTCAGGCTAAACATATCTGGCTCTCTCAGACTTTTCCCATATGTCATATACTCCAGTTCCTTAATCTGGTCAGAGGCCCTTTGTTGGACTCTCTCTGATACATCCATGTCTCTCTTGTACTAAGAAATCCAGTTCTACAGGTGTGGCCTCACCACTGCTGAATAAAAGGGGAGGGATCACCTGCTTACTTATAATATTTTGTCTAATGCAGCCTTCCTTGCAGCAAAGACCAAATTCTGGCTCATGAGTCCACCAGAACCTACACTGTCGTTTCTGCAAAGCTGCTTTCCCCAGTGGATACAGGTGCCATGGGGTTGTTCCTTTCCAAGTGAAGGACTCTGTACTTCTCCTTTTTGAACTTCTTGAGGTTGTGCCAGCCCATTTCTCCAGCCTGTTGAGGTCTCTCTCAAAAACAGCACAACCCTTTGGCATATCAGTCACTCCTCCCAGCTTTGTGTCACCAGAAAACTTGCTGGTGGTACATTCTGCCCCATCATTAATGAAGTTATTGAATCATCTTGTGATAGTGTGGTCTTCTAAGAACTATGGCTGACTGCTGCATGCCTGCTGTCTCCAAAGAACCTTTTTCTCATTCCTTCAGTTACCAACTGTACTTTTTATATCCCTTTTACCATATTTCAATGTGGCATTGTTGTACCCATTTGGGTACTTTGAGTTACGTGTGTTTGACAGAGCACTTGGTGAATTGGAAAGTGGTTAAGGGTGGGTTGAAACCTGCCTTTTGTCAATACAGAAAAGAACTGTGCTGTAACTGTGAGGATATACATAGAAATTTGTAGAGCTTGATGTTCATACAAATACGTTTACCTGTGGGAGAGGAATGACTCATCTCTGGATTTTGAAAATGGAAGTGATGACTGAATTGTTTTTTGGAGACAGGCTTTTACACCATCTGCAATGCTGTCATGTTACTGTGAACAGACCTAAAATGCAATCAGAACAACACTGTAACATAGACTAATGTGAGAAATTCCACTGGCCATACTGCAGGAATCTTACTAATGGCATTTTATATGAAAAATAAAGAAGCCTGGTACTGAAAGACTTCTACTTGTTCCTAGAAGTTAGAGACTGGGATTAGCCCTGAAAACTGAGGCTTCATCTTCTTTCTGACATCCATGCTGGCATTATTTCATGTAACCATTCAGATTTCATTCAACCTTGCAGAATCCTTGACCTCAATTACACCTCTATCACAGTATTTGCTCAACACTCATCTATTGTAGGAGATGGATTTTATCCGTTCTCATTCTGCCAGCTTTTGGGTTTCCTAGCATATCTCCTTGTTCTTGCATTGCAAGACAGAAGAAACAGAAATTTTTGATCTACCTTTTCTATCACATTCCTTTATTTAGTATATTTATTTCTCATCTCCTCTTATTAATCTCCTTTCTAAAGGTAACAATTCCACTCTTTTCAATATCCCTTCGAGTATTTTTCTGTGTTCTTAATAAGTATGCCCTTATCTCAAGCCCTCTATAATTCTGTGCAATTTTTCTCAAAAAAATGGTGGCTAGTGTTGTCTAACAATTGCATTAGTTTTGCAGTATTCTTCCTCAGAGCATTTTTGTGTGCAGCCTAATACACTATTTGCTTTTTTCAGCACTGTGATGCATCAAGCAGAGGTTCTGGTGTCCTGTCTGTAATGATATCCAGCTTCCTTTCCTTAGGTGCTAAAGCCAACAGATTTCTAATTCAACTGTTGAAGGACAAGAAGTTTTAGGGGATTTTTTGTACTTACCAACTTTACATTCCACTTATCTATATATTCTCTGTCCTGCATTATAAAGTTCTTTGTCCTATTTTCATGTTCTGAATAGGCTAAATAACTTTATCAGGTTTCAGATTTTGTGGACAGACCCTGTAGGTAAAATTCTGTCAGTTCTTTTTTATCATTCTTGTTTTGTGATAATGGTTTTTTTCTTGTGCATAGTGCAAGTTCAATTTTGGTCTTGTGCTAGGGATGTTATATTCCTCCTAAAGCAAGCTGACCTACCAACTTCCTTCATTTCCTATTTTCCATGGATTCACCCACAAATAATACAAATCACAGATGGAGAAAGGAATAAATGAAAGGAGTTAAATGAATTTCCAGCTTAGTCCCCTGCTTTTTCAGATTATGCTGTAGAAGACATTAATTCAGGAGCTGTCTATAAAAGCATCTGTCCTTCATTCTGTTTCCCATCCCAATACACCAGAAAACCAGGAAAAAACATATTTAAGTTTGTAAATCTTTTTAAAATTTGGAATTTTACCTGTAGTGTTAATAAAAATTCTGAAAAACATTCATATGATGAGCAGCCCCATTCAAATGCATTGCTAGCACACTGGGATATAATTTCAAAGTATAACTTACAAAATTAAGAAATATGTTTGTTTATATGTTTGTTTGTTTTTTAAATTGAGGACTGTCATTCACTATAAATAGAAACAAGAAACCTGTTAGTTGTGGAGGCTCCATATGCCTAATAGTATATGAGAATACTTACTGAAAAACTTCCTTTTCTTCCTTCTTACATATTCATAGATCAAAATACCCATGGGAGCAGAAATATATGGCAATATAGCAATGTATTCTTTTGATAATGGAACTAACTAATTGCTGAAAGCAGGACAATGGCATTAATTCAGCCTTCCTCTCAGACTGGCAAGCAGGACCTGATGAAAAAATATCATGCCACCATGGCTCCACCATTTCTCATATATACACAAGCTTGTGTATATAGGAATAACACCTAAAAGACAGTGTGCAGCACTATGCAGATCTCTCTGCACATCACTGCAGAACTTCCATCTGAACTCCAGAGTGGGGTAGTCTGGGTTCCCTTTGAACCAATATAGTGCTTCTGAATTCTGCTGCAGCGAACACTGTAGTGAATTTTCTAGGAAGCATGATGTAGCTGGCTTTCAGGAAAAAAACTCCTTGTACAGGAGGTTTGGAGTACATGGAGAACCACAATGCTGTCCTGAAAATGTAGGCAATGTCAGGTGCAACTTAGGTCTGAGGATCTTGCACTCAGTGCAAAAAATTTCTCAAGCATTGTGTTCAACTGTTTGTGATGGTATGAGCCCATTATTATGATCTTAAGAGAAGGAAAGAAAAAAAATTAAAACATCTAACAGCAACAGTTATGAAGATTTTTTATGTAGTACTATGTGGTGTTTTAGGATCATAAAACTCCAGTTCTGCACTTTTTAGAAAAAAAATCATGGGAAGGTTTTGAAATTACCCCTTGGAGGTTTACAGTAGAGCAGATATCCACCTGTAGCCCATGGAGGATGCCACACTGGAGTAGGCTCCTGGCAGAACCTGTGGCCCCGTGGAGAGAGGGGTCCATGATGGAGCAGGTTTGCTGGCAGGAATAGTTATTAAAAGACAATAAATTGATTTCCCCAAATTGAGTCTGTTTTGCCTACGATAGTAATCAGTAAGGTGTCTCCCTGTATTTATATTGACCCACAAGGTTTTTTTGTCTATTTTCTCTTCCTATCTTGATGAGGGGAGTGACAGAGAAGCTGGATGGGGCTCCGACAGCCAAAAAAGTTCAAGCCCACCACAGAGCTCCTCTCTGTAACCTCAAAAAACTTGACATCTACCAGACATACACTTGCCAATAGATAGTGTTTTTTCACACTATTCATCCAGTGATTACATTCAAATCCAAAATCACCATACATTAACTCTTCCACAAATAAAGGAATAATCTTCCATGTATTGTACTTTGCATCTTCATGCCTATGCCTGGTGTTAGCTATAAAAGGTCTTTCTGCAGAGAGATTCTGAGATGTTTCTATCATGGATACACTGCAGGAGGTAAGAGGGCTTTGTCTTTTATATCACCAGTGTGTCATGCACAGCTGTGCAGCCTCTTCTATTTTGAAGTTGTATCTGTACCAGTAGTTACCAAGCCCAATGAGAGAAGCAGAGGGACTGAATTTCTGGGCCCATTAGTCAATCTGAACGAAAATTTGCAAGGTTCCTGGGTGTGACTCTCTTAATAAAAAAATTATAGAAAAAGCTTTTCTTATTATTCAGGAAGGTGAATAGCTGCTGAAGGTGGTCACTACTAAACTCATTTGATGCTACTCAGTTTAGGGTTTTTAATATCTTCTAAAAGTACCTTTTAAAAGCAATTTTTTAATTTTTTTTTTCCTTTCACCATGTTCAAACTGTTTAGAAGCCCCAGATACTGAGCTGGTCAGGGAATACAGGAAAGTGTCTTTGCTTTGCTCTCATTTATGTAGACAAGCTGACAGAGCTGAAAGCATACAAATACTAAAACTTTAGCATGGAATCTTGATTATCCTATAAGAAGATGCTCCATCTCTTCTGCCTTAAAATGGTATGAAACAGCAATTTAGGATCCAAATATTTGGAAATCCTGACTTTTCTTGCGGTTTTTACTTATACTCGCTTCTTCAAACCTCCTTGAAAGCAGCCCGACAGAATCAATTTACCACCAAGAGAACCTGACATTAGATTAGACCAGTTACAAAGAAGAGTGGCAAAGCAGAGGAAATCAAATCACAGAGATCCATCTGAGAAAGACGTGATGTGTGCTGTGAAGATGGCTAGCAGAACAAAACGGGTATTTGAACTGAAAACAAGACCTGTAAGGCATGTAGAACCTGTGATTGTTTCTGTAGCAGCTATGTTATGCTGGTACTGAGATAAGGAGATAAAGAAAAGCAATAAAACAGCCAAGGTCAATGCCAGTAAGCAATGAACAGGAAAATGTGTTATGAGCTTCTGAGGAAAAACTGAAAGCAAGGCCTGGGACAGAAGGAAAGAGTTTAGAGTAGTTTCCTAGAAAAGATTTCTTTCTAAGTGAAATGTTATCAGTGGAGGAGATATACGAAATGCCCTGCAATGGCTGTTCGCATTGAAAAAAACTGGTGTATAGATTTTATTGTGTTGTCACTGGAAAATAACATTATTATTTCTCTTTTGCATGCATTACATAAATTAGATTCCAGCTTCTGAGCCATGAAAAGCAAAAACCTGTTTAATATCATACTCGGTCTGAGAGGAGCAAGCCTACTGCTATGTCTTATAGCAAGCGGGAGACTAGTGGAATGTATAATAACAATGGGGATGAAATCTTGAGATAACTGAGAAGTTTTCCACATGTGACCAGATATGCCTTTTCATCCACTCCATGTATACTTATCCCCCAGAGGGGCTTCAAACCCATTCGTTTTCCACTCAACACCTCACATTTTATAGAGATAAATTTTGTTGCACAGAGGCATTCCTCACAATCTCTTTCCTCACCTTCAGGAATAATTTACCTTTCTATACTAGAGCCCAAAAGTCACTTTGACTGTGCTGGAAAGTATTTGGTAATGTTAAAAGTAGAGATGACTTTGGATAGCAAAGAATGCAGAAGCACTACACAATTTTCCTGTTTGGAGGAGAAATCTGCCTTTAGATCTGTACATACTAGGTTTCCAGCATGCCTACACTTATGTCCATCTGTTGTGTGGCACTGTGCCCATTTTCAGACACATAATGAAGTTTCAAGGAGGAGCAGGCACTAGCCAAAGTGGAGATGACAAGGATAGCCTTCACATCAGAAGGACAGCCCCACAGCAAGCTGTGTTGATTAGCGCTGTACAAGTCTGAAAGACGCTACTTTTGTAATCAATCAAGACTCTTTTTGATGGGTCAGGAGCAGAGGCTGACAGAAGTTACTGGAGACACCAGTGGGCACCTCCCGCCAATGCCTTCTGTTGATGCCTTCTAAACTAGTCTCTCTCCAGTGCCCCACAATTTTCTCTTGGATACCTTGTAAACAGCAGGGAAAGAGTGACAACCTCTTTTTGCTGGAAATAAGAAACTTGCAGCCCACTTTGTTGTAATTCTTGGCTCTTCAGCTACTTTTGAGTTCCTCCTAAGACTCCCTACCAAACAAGCAACCTATGAAAATATTTGCAGCATGGATTCAAAGGTCCTATTTTGTACATATAAAAACACAACATTCTACTAACGGAAGTAATGAGTCATACTTTAGGAATCTTTTGACTTGGCTACCAGAGTCAGAGCTGCATGGATCCAGGAAAGAACCTCCTTTCAGGGAATAATTTAGTGACTTTCATGGGATAAACCACACAATCCAAAAGCCTGATTTATTTCTGAGCAGAGAGACTTCTGCCACCATACTGACTTTTAAACATTTGGTATGCAAGCTGGACCTTGATCTCACTGTCTTCATATTAAAAGCAAAAAACCTAAAATAAGTAATTTGCTGGCTTACTGAAGATTTGTAGCAAGACTGAGGTATCACTTTTTAAATTTTTTTTACTGCCAATGAAATCTTACTTCCCGGATAAGTGGCTGCCTCATCTCCCTTTTATATCTCAAAAAATGTTAGAAATAATCTTCAAAAACTTCTTAAGGTATCTGATTGAACTGGAAAGAAAAAAGTATTCCGAGTAGTGAAAAAACCTTGACACAGTTCAGCTTGATATACCAGGAGATCCTTTCCCTCAAATAACAATTTCTCTGTTAGTATTCAGTATGATTATTTCACAGTCGTGACATGCCATGTTCACTGTTGTATGGTATCCCATCTTCTGATTTCACTCACATAGTTGGTCAGGTGTCTCTCAGTGACAAAACCCTGATGATCAGCATGTCTTTTGATGAAGCCGGGCCCAACTCAAAAAGCACCCAGAGATGGCTCATGGAAAAGACTGACACTCAGAGCCTCATGTTTTCACACCGATCCTAAGTACTTGTAGCCCATCACACTCAAATATTTTTTCTTTTTGATGAACGAATATTCTTGATTGCTCACACCTGATTAACATGCAGTGCCTACTGGAGCACTAACTCTTTTAGGGAGAAAACATCATGAGCTGCCAGAACTAACAATGCACTTACGAGTTTATAATTGAAATTATGAAAGGCATCAAAAAACTAATTTTGAATTATTTAGTAATTGTTTCAGCTAGAAAAATAATTACAGCAATTTATTGAAGGTTCTTTAAAGCAGAGATTGCTTTTAAAAAGACTTCTAGTTGACTCAGAGTAACTTGAGAGAAAGAAATTCACTGCAGTCTTTGCATGACAATTAAGGAAGGATGCACTACAGCATGGTAAAAATGGACTATTCTGAGTTTGTTTAGTAGTTCTTCTGAAGTGATCTGTTTCTGGACTGGCATTGTGTGTGGTTTTTGTGTCTGAATTATAAGTATGCTTTTGTTGAGGTCTACTCAAACTATGCTGTCAGTCAAATCCATGGCTAATCAGCAAAATGATGCCGGGTACCAGCATCTTGTGGTATCAACAACTTCACATAAAGTACTCATTAGAAGACACATACAAAAATGGGTGAAACTGGAGAATTAACACCCTTTCCTCCCCCAAAATCCACACAGAAGGATGATGCTGCCCTACCAGTTCTGATAATGGCCCCAGATTAGAAAGGTCTTTCTTTTTTACAGTTCATTTTCCCTTTCCCCTTCTCCTTTCTCCAGAAGTCATTACTGTTAGTCATGGCCAAAATGAATTAGAGGTGTAGTTTTGATTTAATTTTTAAATTCTTAGATGATTTTTTTAACGGAGTATTGAGCAATATTCTCTTTTGCTTCTGTATTTAAGTGTAGGATTTAGATAAAGGTACAGACATCTACAGACGTGTGACACAATGCAAGTATATTTTAAAAAAGCCATTAAAGCTACTCAGTATATTCCAGTTCTGCCACATATTAGGGCTGCTTTCTCTCTATAATGCAAAGATTCTTATTAACATCTTTAACCTCTGAGTCAGGCATATAAGCTCCCATTATAATCAAGGGAGATTTAATCCAGTCAGCCAATTGAGTCTAGAGAGATATTTGCCTGTCCAAATGTAGGTGCTTGCTTTTAGAAGAGACAGATAGCTCTCTGGAGTCCATATCTGTACTGGCCAGATCTCCACTGGCTACCAAAGGCCAAATTTCTGGTTTATGCAGATACATAAATTTAAGTACCTAAATCTTCAGATAAACTGTCTGAATTTGGTAACCTTCAATGTGCCTGATGTCTATGAAACAGACGTGCTGACATAAAATATTCTAAAAATCACTTTTCCTTGCAGTATACACTGTTTTTTTTCTGAGCATAAGTTAAGGGGGAGTTTGGTAACATTGGAAGGTCCCAGGAAGAGAATGGAAGCTGTTGTGCTCAGTAATGTTTGTAGATTTTACAGAAGAGTCCAAGTTCCAGGCAGCTACCACTTCTTTAAACCAGTGCTGTAAGGAGATCTGTATATACACAAAACCAAAGAATCAACAAAAAAAAATTGGAACAAATCTTAATTTTTTTTTTCACACTTGCAAAATTGTATTAATTCTTTGCACTTGTATTTATCTGAACAGTCTGCTGTCTTGTCACTTTTTCTAGGCGGCAAGATGTACATTTGTGGAAATGTCCTGCTTTGCCTCTCTTCTTCCCCCAGAGGTCTATTATGATCTGGATATTAAAATTATTAGAACTACCTCTGTCTGAACTATGGTGCAAACCAGACTAGATGCCAAAGTCAGTAGAATGGGTTATATTTAATGGTAAATGGGACACAAAGAGAGACAGAAAGAAATACAAAAAAGGAGGGAGCGAAGAAAGAGAGATTAAAATAGAAAATATATCACCACTGTGGAACCCGGTGGTGTCCTGTCAGTCCAGTTCTTCTGGTCTTCTTGGTGGTGAGGGTCCTGAAAAACATAGAATGCAATGGATTAATACACATTCAGGAGATGCCCAGGCACCTCCCCGGCAGGGAGCGGGGGAAGCTTTGCAGTCTCTTGGCGACAAACCCCGGATTTGGCCTGCCACTTGGAACACATGCAGTCCTTTGGTGGTTGAAGGCCTCAAGAGTGACTTGGGTGAATGCTTTGGGGGTCTTTGATGGTTTATGATCCATTCTCAGCTGCCTCTAACATAAATGACCCATGTACATGGTCTTCCCAGAGTTGGGGGGTTACTCCTTCGGTTTGGTGTGGAAAGATTTCTCCATCACACCCCAAAAACCCTTGTCTTCCACCACCCCCTTAGCCCAGCTAGGGCTGACGCTTAACACAGATACATTCTTCTCTCCTGAGCCTTGTTTACTTCTCCTCAGATTTGAGATTAGACAACAGTCTTATCTCAAGTCCCCAGTCACAGTTCAAGTTCCAGTCAGGAGGCACTGGGAGGGGGCAGTACCTTGGTCGTCACAGACAGGCAGTTGCTTCTCTGCAGTTTGACAAAAAGTCTTTCTAGGATATTGCCAATGTTTAAGGCATTACTGACATTTCAGTCCATCACAAAGTCATCTTTCACAGGTGAATAAATTATGTCCTTTCTTGCTCATTTCTTATTTTCATCTTTCCATCCTTCACATTTTCTCTTTCCTTTTTAATCTAATTCTTACTGGTCTGTCCCTTGGACTCTCTTTTTCCCCTGGATACCACAGGACTCACTTTTCTGAAAAGCAGAAGTGTATCAGCTTGAATGCAAACAGCTATTTCCTAAAGGGGAACTTTGCTTATGTATGTGACTTCCCCTCTCAAACATATGATGCATCTATTTTTTTTTAAATTTTTAATTTTTTTAAAGAAAACTAGAAATTTCTACTCAGTTTGAAAAAAATGTCTGAACTATCTGCAGAAAAGCAATACAGTTTTTTTTTTTTTCTGGGCTGTCACCCTGTATTTTCAATTCCCTATTTTAGCAGTTCTTTTTTATCGGGCTACAGTGTGATAGTTCCTCACTGGTACAGTGAAATGTGAAAGTATANCTTAACTATCGTCAGAAAAAAAATAATATATTTTTTTTTTTTTTCTGGGCTGTCACCCTGTATTTTCAATTCCCTATTTTAGCAGTTCTTTTTTATCGGGCTACAGTGTGATAGTTCCTCACTGGTACAGTGAAATGTGAAAGTATAGTCATCCTGCTAATATTTCTTTTTTAGCTGTTCATTAAATAGTAATGTGAAATGTTGGTAATACCATGCAACATGTCTATTACAGTTAAGGACATAAATATATGACAACAAAAAGAAAAATAATAAGTGCAACCTTTTAAATATTTGAAGAACATTGTAAAAAATATTATTGCTCAAATGCCTGAAAAAGCATGTTGTATTACACATCTGCAGAAATATCATTGTCAAATATGCTACTTGACTTATACTGAAACACTGGAATGTTTTTCTACATGAGTACATGATAAGATTTATGCATTTATTTTCCAAAGAGCTCGATACACCTGATCATATATGACTGGCTTGCTAAAAGCCTAGGAAATTAAGACTCCATGAGTTCAGTTTTTTGCTTCGTTGCTTGAAAATACTGGGAAGAATGGCTTAATCTCTTGTCTTTCTCTAGCAGGAGGAATAGAGATGGAGGGGCAAATGACATTACACTGGGTATCAAGCTGGGCAAGTCTAGCATGAGCAGGAATCACTTGACAAAACCCAAACACAAAAAAGAAAGTATACATGATGTGGAAACAGGAAAAGGTGACCCTTAAGGGATACAGAGGCACTGTCCAAGTGTGCACAAATTTAGGAAAGCCCAAAACCTCCTGGAGCTGAAACTGTAAGGGACATGAAATTCAATAAGAAAAGTTTCTACAGGTACCTCAGGAGCTAAAGGAAGATAAGGGAAAATGTGAGCCTTTTGCTTTGGTCTTCAGTGATAATATTTTCCTTCAGGAATCCCAATCCCCTGAAATCAATGGGGAAGTCTGAAGCAAGAAATTAGGTTAGGGAACACTTAAACCAAACTAGGCATATGCGAGTCACTGATATCTAATGGAAAACACCCAAAGGTGCTGTGGGAGCTGGCTGGCGTGAGACTTCTCTCAATTACCTTTGAAAGATTGTGGTGGTCATGGGAGGTTTTCTGGAATGGGTAGAAAGCAAATGCCATTTCAAGAAAGACAAGAAGGAGAATCCTGGGAAGTACAGAATGGTGAGCTTCATCTCAGTCCTGGAATAATCCTGTAAACGTTTCCAGACATATAAAAGACAGGAAGGTGACGGGGAGTAGTCAGCATGGATAATTTGTGCTCTTGGAACACCATCATCTCCTACAATGAAATTACTAACTCGGTATGTGAGGGGAAAGCAGTGGACATTGTCTGTTTTGTTTACTACAACATCCTCAAAGACCATCTAACTCTGGTTTTTGGGCAGATTTTGGACTTTAGTGAATAGAATTTGGTTTATTTCTTACTGGATGTGTTCCCAGTTAATGGTTCTCAGGCTAGGAAAAAGATGTAAGACTTTATCACCTGGTGAAAAGCAAAGGGGTGACACCCAGGTTACATGTGTCAACACCTGCCAAATTATCTCAAGAAGGATTCTGATCCCAAATGAGATTGCTTTCCAGGCATTAAATTTGCAGATGTGAGGGTCTGGAGTAGTCTGGATTTGCCAGCTCTTTTGAACACTGATTCAGTTGAGAAAAAGTTACAGATTTTGGGGCTTAAATGTAGGTAGGCACTCATCATTTTAGTCTTGGCCATGGTTTTAGGCTTCTAGTTATGCCTGATTCTCTTTTCTCTCTCATAGTATTTTAAAGCATATGGCTGAAGTTATTTTGCATCTTGCTAAATGTGTCATCCCAGCAACTCTGACACTTAAAATGTTAATCAGATCGTACTCTTCTATTTGACAAGCTAGGGATATGACATTGTGAAATTCTTGGTTTCTTGGATGCTTCTAAGTATATGCGAAGTATTGTCATTTGATGGGAACTTCAGTTTGCCATCATCATGCATTGCATCAGAAAATATAAACAGATGTATCACCTTGTGATAACTAGGAATAAAATAACAAATGGGGGAGTTTTTCTACTTTTATAGCTCTATAAAGGAGAGCAGAAACTGACTATTAGGGCATTTGCTGTCAGGCTGAAGCCTGGCCAATTGCATTTCAGTTCCTGACTGTATGAGATACTGTGTGGATTAACAGCTACTGAAACTCACTTCTCATAGATTATGTTTTATATTCTTTCCCCACTTGCTCCCTCTGCAGTATCCTCAGGTCATCTGTGTTTCCCGAATTCCCATGATGCTATCTAGTTTATCACATGCCCAATATCTCTCTTGCTTCCCCTCCTCCCAAATTATTCCCTTGCTACTGTGTTCCCTATCTGATTTCTCTTTTCAAAGCCAGAAACAATGAGATCTTGTAGCTAGGCTGGAATTAAAAGTGCACTGATTGGCCATCTGGTACTCATGGAAGGTTGGTCCATTGTCCATTAACTCTCAAAATGGATAAACACTGAATCTTAATCTGCTTTTCCTCATTATCAACCATCTGTTGATTTTCACAAAACTTGTTGGTTCTGGGCTATCATGTGATGTCTCTCCCAGTTTAACTGTAATTGAAGTTAACCAACAGGTTTAGAGGTTCCAAGTGGAGTGGGACAAGTTATTGTATTCTCATAGCACAGCAGATCCCGTAAAGATAGTTTCCATGAGGAGATAAGATAAGCAAAGCATAAGAAAGCAAAGTGAAAAGCAGAATAGCTGCATATTTAATATCCTAGCTACTGGAAATCATGCTTTTTAAAGCGAGAGACTATAGAAAAAGCAGAATTTTCTTTTCCTTAGGTCTTTATTCTGTTTAATTTTTGACTTTGTGGGGTTCTATGAAAGAAAACTGACAATTGGTAGGATTCATTTCTTCAGAATTATATGTTTAAACTTATCTGTCTATGTCATTCCATAATCAGTGGTTAGAAGAATTTTGAAAGATTAATTTTATTCCATCACAGGTCAAATGAATCTTAAGATGATGTTCACCTCTCACAGAGTAAAATTAGATAACAAGAATCCCATCAGGTAAGACTAAAAATAGTTCAATCTGATTTTTTTGCTGAAACATGAGAAAAGGCTTTTTTACTCTCAGAGTGATCAAAGACTGAAACAGGCTTTCCAGAGAGGTGTGAAGACTCTATCCTTGGACACACTCAAAAGGCAACAACTGATAGACCTGAGCAACCTGCTCTTGGTGACCTTACTTTGATCAGGGTGACTGGACTAGATCATCTGCAGAGGGGCCTTTCGATTTCAACAATTCTGTGATTCTACGATTCTGATTTCACAGGACCACAGCATACTCTGTCAGTGGTAATAAAACTGAAGTTCGGATCATTTATTTGGACAAATGGCAACTCAAATAAGGAGGAGGGTGCTGAAGAGCTTGTTGTCTATTATGAAACACTTGTTGGAGCACATCTATATTTCATTATGGAACCTAACTCTTCACACAACCATGACCTGAGGCAACCTGATAAAGGTACAGTCTGGGGGTTTCATTGTTTTTTTGTGGATTTTTTTGTTTGTTTGTTTGTTTTGGAGGGGTTTTTTTGAGAATAGGAAGTGTTTGGGTTCTCCTGTGCTTAATTCTAAGTAGGCTGGCATAGCTTGAATACCTGCATTTTTATTGCAGGTAGTAGAAAGCACTGAAACCTGAGCTCATCAGTCAGTACTAGAAACAAGAGATGAGGAGTGAATTGCCATTGTCTAAACCCAGCAGATCTGCTGCTCTTCCTAGTTCCTCTTGACATGCCCACAAAGACTGGGCTCTCACACCTCCAGGTCACAGGCTTGGAAGCAGAGCCAAAACATGTCCCCTACTCCTCCTCTTCCTCCTTGTATAAATAAGCATATATCTACATTTTCCATTCTCTGTGTGTTATAGTTGAGATATATATGTA
Source organism: Oxyruncus cristatus (assembly GCA_013399855.1). Lineage (NCBI taxonomy): Eukaryota > Metazoa > Chordata > Aves > Passeriformes > Cotingidae > Oxyruncus > Oxyruncus cristatus. The sequence goes on from VXAY01005118.1 coordinate 2,191,729, forward strand.
CACTAAACACTTGCAAGGTCCATTCCTTCAGGGAAACAGACAGAACATGACAACATTTTTTTTTCCCATAAGCAGATTGGTTTGACTTGCATGTAATGTAGCTTGAAGCCTTCCTTTCTCTAACTCTGAAATGAAAGCACTGAGTTAAGCCTCTGATCTTTGCTCATCGCATTAAGTCCATGTGTTCATCCAAAGTGGACCAACTAATTTGTCCTTAATTCAATTATATTTTCCCCCTAGATCTTTCTACAAGATCCATTACTCCATTTTCATTTTAATATTATTTCCAGTGGGACTTAATACAAAAGAAATTATTCTAAAATTAAAACCTCTGCAGCAAAATTCTTTACCAGTGCAACTCTTTCATTGGCAATGGATTAATTTGTTACCACTTCAGAAACTCTTCCGTTATTCAGGTATTTATTTTAAATCTGTGCATATGTATACCTAAAATGCCATGAAAGAAAAAAAACCCCGAACAATTGGATCAATGGAAAAAAATAGCTGAAGTAGAGAACAGTGCAATTATCTGACACGCCAAATGAATAGAATCTCAGAGACCCACAACGAAGTCACATCATGATTGTCTCATCTCTAATCCAGCAGTTTAGTAATACAATATTGCCATTACTAGTAACAGGCCACAGAGTTTGTATTAGCTGGCAAGGTTCATTTACATTTTTCTTGGCCTAGCTACAGTTTTGTGTTCATTTAATTACAATTTTTCTAATGACAACTACTATGCCTGGCTTGCTTTACTGCTGCTTGTCTATAAATGGTGCAACTATAATTTTTATATAGATGGTAGTAGCAAGTAGGCATTCCGTGTAGAATTAAATACTTCAGATTGTGACTTAATAATGTGGTGTAGAGAAATTCCAGTCCATCAGATAGCAGAGACCTGGAAAAATTGGTTTGTAGGATGCAGTGGAGAGCATTGCAAGCATGAAATGATAAGAGATGGGGTACAGGCTTTGCACTAGAGACCCCATGGTTCTAGTGCAATAGGGTTTCTCACCAGTAGTTATTTAAAGAAATGTAGGTGTAGAACAATGAAGGCAAAAGTGTGTTTAGGAGAAACAAAGAGTACAAAGGAATACGGTATCTAAAATACACTCTATACAGTTAATTCACTTGTAATATGGTATTGTAGACCAACGGAGATAAAGAAAGTGTAGAGGTGAGCTAACAATTGTAATGAAAATTACCCCAAGTGTATCATAGAGTGAAGAAAGAGAAACCATCATCACTTCTTCTTGTGAAGGACTCCAGATGCTGACAGCTTGCTAAACCTTCTCCACCCTCACTGGACTGACACCATCCACCTGTGAGTTAGAGGGGCAGTGGTAGCATGACCACAGTACCAAGAAAAGGGGTGCTGTACACACATGGAAATATGTGGATAACAAGTGCAACTGCATCATTACTGCTACTGAGATTTTTTTCCTCATATAAGAACATTACCTTTTTTTTGAGTTCCTAAAATTTGTCTTTTTGTTGGAACTTGCAGATTATCTCTTCACTAGTTTATATTAATACAGAATAGCTTAGTTGAGTTTAGATGAACTCTCATCTGCAAGAATAGGAGACTACGTACAGTGGGCCCCAAAGTCTAATCTAGTTCATTGTTCTTTGTTTAATTTAGTATAATGGTATGAATGTAGCTTCTAGGTGATGATAATTTGTTTAACTCAGTCTTTTGTGTAGAAAGTGAGCTTTAGTTAAACTTATCTGAGAAAATCTCAGTATGGTGAGACGAACTGACAGAAATATGAAGGTGGCCTCCCTCAGCCTTAATATCTGCATTTGAGTTGCCAGTGTTTAATTATTGCTTTAGCACTGTTTTTAATCATTACCATTTCAGGAAAAGAGTGTAACTCTAAATAAACTAGTTTGAGTTAGGAACTAACTTCAGTGCACTGCCTTTGGTGAGACAGAACTCACTCCACATTTTAGTATGTTCCCAAATACAAACATGAATCCTTAGTGCCTGCATCACCAATCACTCCCTTACCACAGTATATAAACATCCATCTCTCTAAGGATCCAAGCAGATGTTTGGCATGCACTTTTAGAGCTATGTAAGAAAGAATTCAAGATTGTCTTGTTTGCCTGACAACCATGTAATAATGTGGTGGAGGCAGGGGAGATATCTGGTGGACAAACTGAGCACAGTTGTTCCAGACAAACTCCAGCAGGGTACTTCCTTTTGTTCACATTAATGGAGTGTGCAGACCCAAGGTTTCTCTTCTAGTGTTTCCCAGAGAATATTTGGATACCTGGACAAAGTTTCTGTTCCCACAGAAACTGTACAGAGTATATCTATGCCTGTCCCTGATTTTTCCCGTAGCTAGACAATAACAGTTCAGGCTATGATATCTGCTGTGGATTGTCAGGAATAACCTTCCCTTTCAGAAAAGCTTTTTTTTGCTTTATTTCAGGAAAGAAGATCAGAAGTCTTGGGAGACACTTCTGAATATGCTTGCTCATTTGCATTTCTTTGTTGCTTATGTCAGTTTTGCAGCAAAGACAACCTTGGGAAAATGCTTCCATCATTTCTTCCATGGGCCAACTTTTTACTTGCAAGTTGCAGAAATGAGAATCATTTTGTGTGAGAGAGTGGAATAGAAGAAGGAATGAAAGCCAGCATGTTTCTAATGAATGAAGACTCTTCAGAGCTAAAACCTTTGTGAAAGTATACAGAAGTTGCATCTAGCATTTCTTTAAGTCTGCAGACATAAGGTACTACCAAAAGATGACGTGCCAATGTGAAGAAGCATGATTTCTAGACAGAAGGAATATCACATATGTAGAACGTGACATCTGTCCTCTTTGTTGAAACTGATCTATGCAAATCTTCCCACCTTCTGTCCAACATTCATCTATTGCTTCGTCTCCCTTCCAGCCCTCTAGATGGAAGGACTGTCATAGTGGCTTTTCCCTCTGGTCTCTAGCACAGTAGCTTTTGTTTGTCTAGTACAGTAGTCCTCGTTTAAAATTCTGGCTATGACTAAAAATAGAAAGAGTAATGTATTATTTATAATAGGAGTTAGGAATCTTGAATAGTAGTAGTATTTCATTTTGGCCAGCCACTGAACTAAACACTTTACAGCCTGACAAGTTACAAAGTGGTTATACAGATATTCAAGTGGGAGAAAAAAAAGGCATAGAGGCTCTGAACATCTGTTAGACCAGTACACAGACAACAAAGTCTAAGGCTGCTTTTTTTCCCCTGCTGTTGAACACTTGTTGAGATACAGAGTTATGTTTTTCATAGGGCAAATTCATCACATGAATCGCCCTTTCCTCCTGGATCACACTGTTACAAATGTGCCAGGAAGGTCTGCTGTAAGACCTAAATTAGTATTTCCCTAGTCTGGTCAGTACAATACAACCAGGGCTAAGGGATCAGCAGGTGATATGTAGGAGGTGATGTGTGATATGCAGGAAGTGGGCATTGCAGGACCTATGTCTCTGTGAGGGTACAGCCCTGGTGCTCTGCTCAGTGGCGTGCCTCTAAATTTGTGAGTCTCATAAGTTTGTAGCTTATTAAAAGAGCTTGAGATGAACCATAAATTCTCCTTTTCTCAGAGAGAAACTGAGGGGACTGTGAAAGTTAACTTGTCACCTCCAGTTACCAAAATTCAGGCAGAAGTTTGAAGAGGTAGAAGTCTAAAGCAATGAACTCTTACTGTATTTTGAAACAGGAAGTTCCTTGCTGGCTTGGAGAGAAGAAAAAGGAAAAAAAAAAAAAAAGATCTTCCAGGCTTCTAAGTCACAACACTATTGGGTGAGCTAAAGCTAAAAGGATAGGTCTAACAATAGATAAGTGTCTAATCGAAGGGTAGAGTTTGGTGATTCACACCATGACTTGGACTTTGGACTCACCCAGGAACAGTTGTCATTTATGTGTTGGTGGTAGGTAAACCTTTTCTTCTTTCTTTTCTGGTTTTTCCTTGACACTGAAAAGTTCCTTGTATAGATATCTGGCAACTTAGGCTGTATTGTAAAGCTATACTGAACCAATGTGATAGGAGGCAGATGGTTTCCTTGGCAACTTCAAAGCAAATTTTAGAGCAATTTCTCCCCACTCTGGTACATTTCAGTATAACACTCAGCACCTGCTGGCTGGAAAACTGTATTTGTGGCCACTTGAACTGAATAGGCATGATCAGAATTAAAAAATAAAGATGACTCTAACTGACTTCTTCAGTCAAAAATCTCATGTATGGAGGTACCCCAGACATAACCTCAAAGCTCCAGGTCTCTGACGTTCTCAGATCAAGCACCTGCCCTACTAAAGGGATGACAAACCCCTCTGACATGTCCTTGGTCATGTCTGCACTGGAAGAAGTTTCTGATCAGAATTTCGGTTTGGATCATCTACTTCCTAAAGGTCAAAAGGAATTTAAAGACAACAGCAGATTTATCCCCTTCTATCCATGTATCACAGTTAAAACATTAAAGTAAGTGTATCTAACAGCGCTACAGGAAACATGTGAAGTCAGGGGAGATGATCAAACCTTTAATTGCACCTTTACAGTAAAATGAGAGAATCGGTTGGACTTCAAGGAGCTTTTAAGGAATGTTGGAATTCCAAAATTACCCATACAGCCTGGATATAAAATATGCTGTGTCTTGTTTTTCTGTGGGTTTTTTGTAGGAAAAATTTGGAAGCACAGCTATTATGTTGTGTATGTGTTGACATGTCTGCAGGCATATTAGCAAACCCACCTTCTCAGATATGAATTAGTACAAGGGCATAAAATTATGCTTTTCATGATGCTTGATAAAGTCAATAAATGAGATCAACAAAGAAATCTTCCTGTGGAAATCCTCTGCTCAACGTTGCATTTGGTACCGATAAAATAACTTCTGAAGCCAGGAAATCCTTAGGAAAGGCACTTATAAAGGACCAACAACTTTCCTTCTTGAAAGTGTACAGCTAAACATAATCATAGACATCTATTTTAGTTAAACATTTTCATTAACAAGAATTAGGTATGTATAATATAATTTATGCAACAAATACAATAATATTCAAACAAGATTTATTCCTTCCATTTTTACTTGATTAAAAATTGTAAACCTGCCTAGCGTCAAGCTCTCCTGTTTACACTCAAGAGCGAAATGGTCTGTATGATCTAGAATGGGAAATAAAGCCCATAGACTAAGATTGGCTGTGTGCATAAAATAACCTTGTAATGAGCTCTCAGTGATGAAAAAAAATATAAATTCTGTCAAATATTAATTCAGGATTTTTTGGTGCTTTTTCCTCAGTATTTCACTCTTTCTGTTAATCATAACCTGACAGAATTGAGGAAAACAAACATGCAGTGCTGCCAGGGCTGGGCTACTGAGCTAAGTTAAACCTGTATTGTGAGGTACTAAAAATAGGATTTATTTTTCCCTTTTGAAGTACAACAAACATTGCTGGAAATCCTGGGTATGATATGCCAACAGCTGGGTATCTAAGGGACATATCCAAACATTCACACATGTGGCTCTGAAATTTTAATTAATCCACTCCAGAGAATGCTTGCTCTCTTGCAAGATTCGCAGAACAAAAGGCAAAGCTGTGGTGCAGGTTTGAATTTGACTTTTCAGCCTAATGTGACATCCAGAGCTCCCTCTGCTTTATTACCTGCACTTTTTGATTATTCTACACAGTGAGGAAGATAAATACAAACCACTCCCATAGTCTAGGTTACCTTGATGCTATTGAAGAAGTGGGATAAAAAATTCACTCTGGAACAAACTCTTCAGAGGGAACCTACCTATACAGGATACTCCTGCTTTGATACACTTTGGAGAAAACTTAATTTTATTATTATCTTTTGTATAGGAAAATACTAAAGCCAGTACATGTTTTTCTAAGGACATTAGAAAGTTACTATTGAACACAGAAGGGTCAGCAGTTGAGGTAAAGAAGGAAATTAATATGAAGTTTTTCAAGTAGTTAAAAGTTTTTCCTTGAAAGGCAAGATGAAGAAAAGCTGGATGGGTAAAAGGTTGAATCTGATAACAATCACCTATTGCTTTATTAATAATCAAGTGATTGGACAGGAGACATATAAATCTCTGACAATGTATTGCACCCTTTATTCAATGATTTATACCCTAGTGTTCTCTAGCATAACAGCTTCCTTATCCTACTTGGCTCAATTCCTTTTCTTCAGTCCTGCCATTTTGTTTCTCTAATGTGCAATTTTGATCAAAACACATCTGACACTCACTTGGACTGGTTTACAGCAGTATAATTTACAGCAGTTCTGAATGTTGACCTTATGGTTGACAATATAACAACCATTATTTTTGTTGCCAACAAAGGCTGAAAAGGAATTTCCAGAGAAGAGCGTGAGCCCCTGCAAGGAAAAAAATAATTCCCTGGGCTAGGTCTGCAGCATGTTGGTCCTGTCTGCGGAAGAGTCACACACTCCACAGCAATGGTCAGATCGCATTGTGCTAAGAAATTGCATTGTACTGTGAAAGTCCCTAAGGACTATTTGGGGGTGTAGTTTATTTAAGGATGTTCTCGTTGACATCAGAGCAGCACCAGTAACACTAGCACTGTTTGAATCCTTTCAGCAAGCTGATGTGGAATTGTTGCTGATATTTAACAACAAGTCAAATATCTACTTGTGAAACATGTTTAATCACTGCTGACAACACATTCACACTGGGGTATCCCATCAAGCTAACTGTAGTGAAGTGTTAATACGCTGGTGTCAGTGGGAAATGTGTACATGTCCTCAAAGGCTGTATGTGTCTGACAGAGTGTCTAAAGCCTGTGTATGTCCTACAGTGCTGGTGCACCCAGTCGTACAAACAGGGTGTCGTGTAGGAGTGCATCGCTGGTACCCTTCTGCCTGACAGGGCATATCTAAACCTCACAGTGACATGAATGATAGATGTCATCAAAGCACACAGCCATACAGAGATAGGAAATGCTCCAAGGCCCCTCAGATTTGAGTTAACTATTAGAGAACCATGCCTGCAGGTGCCCAAGTGACAAAACTAGAGTAAGTCTTCAGACTTTTCTTCTTTTCTTCTCCTCTCTTCCAAGAGGAGTACTCCTTCAAGCATTTTAAGATTCTGGAAGTTGTCAAAAGGCAAGCCAAGGCTGGAAAGTAGTACCTAGAAGTAAATTAACTACCATTCTGAGACAATCAGACCACTTCAAAACATTTCTGGTGAGACAGTTAAATGTGGATTTTATCTAAAATCATCAGATATGTATGCCAGCTGTGACTCCAAGCTAAGAGAAATGCAGATGATGGTGAGACACAGTAATTTCTCTTTTGCTCTTCTTTTCCAGGGAAATATTGCTCACCATCAATAATCTGTGCAGCTTTCTACTCAGAGTAATATTCTTCAACAAAACATTTTATAAGCCAATGCAAACTTGAGACATAGAGGAGACTTGTGAATAAACTCAAAAGCTATAATAAGTCAGATGCCAGAAAGCTGAATGTTAATAACTGCCTAAGCATAAAGTAAACACCAGAAAAGTACTGCAACTGCCTGCAGTGAGGAAGAATTAATAAAATGGTCATTCCTTGCAGGGAGGTATTTACTAGGTCAGATGAAGTATTGTATATTTCAGGTGGTTGGTATGCTGCTCCTGATCCAGGGACCATCAGAAGTTCTTAAAAGGAATGTCCCTTCTACTCTTACGGTTACCAAGATGCCATGACTACTCCCACTTCTGGGGATGTATGTGTGGTGCTTTTGAATGCTTGGGTCAGAAGAGGTGCTGGTTTGGTGGTGAGGAAGAAGGGGATCCAGCAACAGGCAGGGAAAACATACAAAGAATTTCCCCTATTCTGCTTTATTGATCATTTGGTTGTTGTGATGAGTTGAACCTGGCTGGATGACACCTACCTACCACACCACTCTTTCACTCTACTCCTCACCTGGATGGTAAGGGAGAAAATGAGATGACAAAATGTCTCGTGGTTCAAGCTAAAGGCAGTTTTGTCGGGTCTCTTACCCCCGCTTAGCGTTGGGGCGACCCAGTTCTAGTTCTGTTTCCGTTTGAAGGAACCCATTTCCGCCGGCTGAGTGGATGGGGAGGGGGAACACTCCAGAGCTCAGGGGTTCCTTTCGGCCCCGAGCCTGGAGGGGAAAGCTGCTCCCCCTCCCCTCCTGCCACGCGGTCCCATGGCAGGCACAGACACAGCACCCCGGGCGCGGAGAGGAGGCAAGAGAGAGTTTATTGTTGGGGGGTTACATTTATAGGGCTAGGGTTCACAGGGGTGACCAATTACAGGTAACGGGAAGGGGTTAACAACCAATAGGAAGGGGTCAAGAGGGGCCAATGAGAGCACTCAAGGTATCTTTTCAGGGACATTCCTACACGGGACAATACCTGCCGTGGGGGTCACTGGGAAGAAGAACCACGAGGTAGCAAAAGGATTACAAACAAGCCATCTTAAAAACATTCCCATATCCTGCAGGTCTACTGCAACACAGTTTAATAAAGCAAAAAGCAAAAGCTGCATGAAGAAAAAGAGGAAAACAAAAGGTTTATTCCCTACTTCCCATCAGTAGGTGATGTCCAGCCACTTCCCAGAAAGCGGGCCTTCAGTATGCATAGCAGTTGCTCCAGAAGGCAAATATTGTAATAACTAATGCCTCCTTGCTCCTTCTCCTTTCTCTTTTCTTTCATTGCTGAGCAGACAACTTATGGTATGGAATATCCCTTCAGTCAGTTTTGGGTCAGCTTTCCGAGCCACGTTCCCTCTTAAGATCTTGGCCACCCCAAGTCTGCTGATGAGAGCGGTTGTTGCAGACACAGCCTTGATGTGCCAGCACTGCTCAACAGCAGCCAGAACACTGGTGGTTTATCAATACCTTTCTAGCTACCAATGCAAAGCACAGCACTGTGGGGCCTAATGGCAAAAATTAACTCCACATCAGCCAGGCCAAATACAACTGTATATAGGTATAGCAAGATTGATCAGTGTCTAGTTTTTCTGAATTAGCATATGATCTTTCCCATTTTCATTCACACTCAGGTTTCAACTGTTTTTCGTGTAAAACTGCCGTTTCAGGTGGCCACTTGTTCCCTATGGTCTTATTTACACATAAGTATTTAATAGATTCAGTTGATTTGACACGATCCTTGATGTGTACTCCATTTGCATACAAAGGCTCCTGATAGTGCTTCTGTTGCAGCCAAGCCATCAGCTGTGGGAGAAATTAAATCTAACACATTTAATCCATTGCAGTCATCTGATGTAGGCAATGCTATTTCTTTCACATCCACAGTCACAAGCCTGAAATACTCTCTGCTTCTTCTGCTAGCTGGAGCTACTGCCAAAGTTATGGAAGCAATGAAAAAATGTGATAAGGTTTTCAATAAACTACATCTTCCGTACGGAGAATATAAGGTGAGTCAGCAGGCATGGAATTACGGAAAATAAGTCTTATTGAGCAAACTCTTTACCTATTTTTTGATGCATTTTAAGATTTAGGCAGTAAAAACTGAGCAAATATAGTAAACTTAATGGAGTTTGAGTTGACATAGTATTTAAAAGTGCTTAGTATCATGAACCAGGAATTAAATGTTCAAAATGTTAATGAGAAGACACAAAAAGATGGAATTTTATTGAAAATGAAACTTTTTTAATCAAATGGAGGTTTTTTAACTAGTGAGGGTGTGCAAGGCTAAAGATAAAGCCCCATGATGCTCAGCATTTTTACTAGTCCTTACAAAGTAAATATGTATGATGCATAAAACCTCAGATGGCAAAAAGTGATGAGAAAAGCCCAGTCAGAGGGTGGACTATGGAAAGCAAAGTATCTGAAAGGGCTAACAAATCATAATCAAAAAGCCTAGCACAATAGTATGGTAAGGGTGAAGGGAGGCCCTTTTAGCAGGACTCGTGAGAGAGAGAATTTCCCGATGGTATGATGTCTGCTGGAAGGAAAACACTGGTGCATAAGCATTCCAGGAGGTTTTGGGCATGAATTCGCAGGAGCTATAAGCTGTTTCCAAACACATAGATAAGAAGTTTATTGGGAATAGTCAGCAAGGATGTGCAAAAGGAAAACCATGCCTAACCAACATGATAGCACCTGTAATGAGATGACTGGCTTATTGATCAAGGGAGAGCAGTATCTTGACTTACCTTGACTTCAGCAAGGCTTTTGACACTCGTGTCACAACTTCAGAGGTGAACTAATGAAGCACAGGCTAGATTAGTGAATGGTGAGGTGGACTGACAAACTGCCTGAACTGCCAGGTTCAAAGGGTTGCCATCCCTTTTCTCGTCAGTGGGAACTTCACTGGACTGCTATGACTTCTCAAATATGGATAATGGCTTGTCCACTTCATCTGCCAGTTCCCTCAGGACCCATGGATGCATCTTATCAGGTCCCATGGACCCATGCCCTTTCAGATTCCTTAGATGGTCTTGAACTTGATTTTCTCCTACAGCAGTCGGTGTTTTGCAAAAAGAGCTGCTGTAGAGCTGTTTCATAATTTCCAATTATCTTACTCCAGTGTTCCCTAGAGGCCAAACCTGCAGATTTTATGTTACCAGAGTATTAAAATGATATTTACATGCAACAGTTTTTCCTCTTGCCTGCAATTTCCATGCAAAGTCTTGGATGATGCCACAGATGAAGGAGATTGAGAAACTACCCTCCCCAATAAGAGCTCGAACAGAATCATAGTTTTTTTGTGGTCAGGCAAAGGGGACAGAAATTCTCCTTTTCTGATAAATTATAGATGTGCCTTTTTGATGTGATTTCAGGTCACTCAGTTAAAGTCTACCATCTCATTTCTAGTTTACCTTTAAAACAGAGGTTAAAAGCAGTTTAATACTGGTTTGATTTTTTTCCCCCCTTCTAAGCCAATGGATAGCTGGCTGTTGAGACAGGGTACATATAGTTTGGGGAACTTCAGTGACATATGATAATATGTCAGGTGGTTAAAAGACACAGTCATTCCTTGCCCTTCCATTTTTCCAGTCATGACCTGTTTATGAAGGAGGGAAGAACACGGTGTAAGAGCTGTTCTGTTGACTGTGCATTGCACTGGAACATGGGAGAGCAGGGACCCTTTAGGAACCAAGAAGAGAGTTGTTCATTTTTAAAATTGATTTTGAATTACACTGAGGTTTGTAACAACTCTGTTACAACACTTATGGGAAAACATATGGACCTGAATTGCAATTCATAAACACAAGTGGCAATATTAATACTTCCATATTGTCCATGTAAAACTGGTTCCACATGAATTCTAATGGAATGATAGCAACTTAGTCATAAAGAACACTTTAAACTGCCATTAAATTAGTGGTATAAAGCACATTTCATCCAAATACTGAAACTGTCAGTCTTGATTCAGTGTATTATGCAAGGCTGATGTAATCTCAGCCAAGAAGACATATCTGTGTGCACCTGAGGTCTGAATTCAAGTTCTTGTGGTCCAGAGGAAATGATCCTACTCTTCTGATGTGAGACATCTCTGAATAACCAACCTTACCAGAGATTAGACTAGTAGATTGTGTGAGCATGGGGGTGAACTGAGTAGAACTCACCAACCTAGTAGGTCAGGATATTTGCAATCAGTAGATCATCAGCATGGTGACTCTTTTCACTTCTTGTGCACAGCAAAACAAGACTGTCACTTTCTAATACTCAGAAACTTGTCTCTCTCCCCTTTTACTGTATCCATGCAGCCTTAATCAGATACAAAAGGGTCAAGGGTTTTTATCGTCTTCGGTACGTCCTCTGGCAATGCAGGTTATGGATTATTTTTCTCAATTCTTCTTCTAAAATTAGTAATTTAAATTTTAACCTTTTTCTCATTTTGATGCTTAAAGAAACTATTACATGCCAGTCCACAAGATAAAGGATATCCTCAGGCAGAGCAGCCTCTCTCCAAGAATTTGGGAGGCCAAAAGCTACCTCCAGCTCTCTCTACGGGAAAAGGAACAAAAAGATCTGTAGATTTGGTTGAACCGCTAAACTCATAAGAGTTCTTTTTAAAGGGCCTTAAGTAATTTTTGTCTTATTAAAAATTCTTTTGAAAATTCTAAAATAACTTTTTTCAGTTATTAAGCCAGCTCCAGAAATGGCATAATGTTCATGTTAGTTTCACTAACCTACTTTTTAATTTTCCTGAGAAGGACCATAATTTGGATACACTGTTTCAGAGGTTCGGAATTACTTTAAAATAAGCTTTATATCAAGTATTGCACAGTAGAGATCAGAGATGTCAAAAAAATCTTCCTCTGCTTGAGATACGCTTTGTCTCTTGATGAATAATTTTTACTGTATCTTGCACACTTTGGAAAATAATTTCTTCACTGCTAAGATGTAAAAGGGCATAGAAAAGCTCCAGTGCTCTGGTATACCTGGATCACAATCTTCCTGTTGAAAAAAAAAAAGATTCTGTCCCTCACAACCTAAGAGTCACCAAAAGGCTTGAGATGTCTTCATGTGTTTCTTAAGAGCACATAGTTTTCAGTTTAAGAAATGTGTTTTTCTGTATCCCACTGGACAGGGACAGATGGAATTTTTTGTAGAAACTTACCCCTTCTCTAGGTCACCAAACGGAAAGGAGAAGAGACACTTTTATGAAGTTTTAAGCATGGCTTTTTTAAGGACTGGAACGGTCCATTGGACAGCTGGGACCTGACAAAGTTTGAGGTCTCCGACTTCCTCCAACAATACATGAAATCAACTGCCAGACTGGTAAAACATACCAATCCTGCCCTGATTCTATCATCATTACATACAATGAGTTGTATTTTACTACTGATACCCTCCGCAGGGTGAGTGCAGGGCAAGTTCCTACTTGTTTTAAATTCTGGGAGCGTTATCTAGTCCTTGAATGCTAAATAAATTGATATCAATATAACATCAAATAGTATTAGGATGCCTCCACAGAGAAAGCAAAATATCTGTGGCTTTCTCTTTCAGAATTCAGGTAAGAATACAAAATCAGATCCCACACATCAGCCTCTTTTCAGAACTAAATAAAGGTTGTTCAGCCTTGTTAATAGTCAATCTTAAATTACATTAAAGACAAAGATGGAAAACTTAGATCTTTTTGGGATGGAGACAAGTCAGAATGACTTCTAGAAGAGAAGCTAGTCCAAGAACTACTCTGCCAGTTCATTCTGCCGGAGGTCTGGAGTAGACCATTGTAAGTCATTCAAGCTCACACTTGATTTGAACACAGAAAAGAGAAACATCAAAAGCTGTGAAAGAGACTTAAGGAAATCAAATAGTCACGGGGTAGTAGTGTGCAGTCACCAGTTGAATTCTGTCTATGGACAGAGACAGAAATAGAAACAGAAGGGAAATCACCAAGATTGGTCACTGACAGCATGTTAGCAGACAAAATTCAGCCTTGGCAAAGGACACATCTTTTGAATATGTAAACTCAAAAGTTCATGCACATTACAGGGTTCAGGATGACCTGCTTAATTGTAGGTATATATTCTATACCTCTACATGCATACATACACTTCTATATTTTAGCTTCCTACCCATCACAGTACTCTGTAGTTTTCATGATGCTATTGCCCTATTCAAAGATCAGTCTTAATTCTGAATGCAATTTTTTAATTGGTTCTCATTCCTATAAAGTTTTTCATCCTTCTAGTGGGGAGAAGTCTTAAACTCATTTACAATTAATTCTACCCTGAATGTAAAGTCATGAGGAAAATATGACAGTCACCCAAAGCTGAATATACATATTTGTCTACATTTTCTGCAGGTTTATTAAATCAGTATCATAGAAATAATTTGTAACTTTTTTGTGCTAATTTGTGCCTTTTTTTTTTTTGCTAATTTCCGTTAGCAGTAAATAAAAACCTCTTTTATGAATTTGGTTTTTTTCTTGATAGGATTGTAATGTCCATTAACCTGAAATCGAAGTGCACTGTATATTTTCTTTCTTCCTTGATATAGCTCTCATGAACACACTGGAGCTACACGAGAAATTTTGTCTTCTGTCTTCTTCAAAACATATGTAAGTACTCCTATTCTATTCTATTCTATTCTATTCTATTCTATTCTATTCTATTCTATTCTATTCTATTCCAATCCATTCCAATCCATTCTAATTCATGTTATTCTATTCTATGATATACTGGGCCATACTATCTTATTCTATGTTATGCCATGTTTTTCTATAATTTCAGCACGAAAAGAACACTCTATTCTATTTACACATGTGGAAACAACTACATTTGGTAGCATGCAGAGAAATTGCAATGAGATTGTGTCAGATATTTGAGAGAAGATCATTTCAAGAAGATGTTGAAGGACCCTATTTCCTGACCTAAATAACAGACTTAGGAGGAGAACTATTAAGTGAACGGTATAAAAGAAGTACTTTAGAAATTTCCTTTAGAAGACAAATGTTGTAGCCCTAATATGAGACAATTTCAGTAATCCTTTCAGTTTTCCTGTTTTCTGAGGTCACTCACCATCTGCTCAAACTACTTGGTTGTGTGGCTTTACAAGTCAGCTTGTTTCTCAGTTCAGGAGGAAAAAGTGCCTTTTAAAGTTACCAGAGCAACCAACTCTGAATTGCAGAACAACATCTAGGCAAAAGAGATAGTAATTATTTATATTCTTTCTATTTTTATGAAACATTGTCTCTTCTAAACTGTGAATCTATTTTGTGTCATTAGTTATGTGAAATTTTAAATAAATTTTAACTGCCATTAGAAAAAACCAACAAAACAAAAACAAAACTGAAAAAACCCTCTCCAACCCTCCCAAACAAACAACAACAACAAAAAAAAAAAAAAAACCAACAAAAAAAACCTAAACCAAAACCAACCAACCAAACCCTAGAAGTGAGACCATTGGCATAAACAAAATCAGTGCCCAGAATATCAAAACTTACACTCTGTGGAAGGGGTAGGACTGTAACTTGCATTAATTAAACACGTATCTATGGCTGCCTCGTCAGCTACTCTTGATCACCTGTCTTCTGGCTGACACTGTGTATATATTGATCTTTTCACCCCCAGACCTTTTCCCAGCTCATCACTTTTGCCGTGCAGCCCCTCCACCAGTGCACCCCTACCATTTCCCCTGGTCCCAGGTGTTTTCTGGTCCCTCTACCATCTCAGGATTCTTATTCAAGTCCCAGTTCCTTGTCCATCCCTTCACTTAGTCAGCCTCCCAGTTTCCAACATGGTAAACCTTCTCCATAGTCTTTTTCCTTCACTTCTTCCCACAGCAGAGAAACTCATTTTCACTCTCTTCCCATCTCACTCATTCACCTGACTTGCCTTTGCCCCACAGCATCTTCGTATCTGAGTTCATAATTATAATCCATCTTCCAAATGATTTTTACTTTCATTTTGTTCTAATCTCTCTTTCCATTTATGATCCCAGCACCCCTTGTCCTCTATTTCTCTTTCCCTTTCAATTATTTCTAGTTTGCTTGTGACAATCTATGCTCTTTCCTCTTTCCAGTATTTTTTTTTATTCATTCTGGCCTTAAACAGGGGACATCCTTCCCTTAAGTAACATTCAGAGAGTTTTAGTGAGAAGGGGTGGCTGAAGATGTGCAGTCAATTAGAAGCTGGAAGAAAGATAAAGGAAACAAACCAACAAGCATTCAGTTCGTGTATATATTTTTATACAATGTTGAATGATATTTTTGTTGAAAGAGAAAATGTGTCTAAAAATAAAAGAAAGCTTATAATGTAAGAATGTGTAAAAGTCTGGCACCAACTAATCATGTCTAAGTCTGGCCAGGATGCATGGACATCTGTGCCCAAAGCAACAAGTTGTTTTTTCCTCTTCTAGAATTCCTTATTTCAGATAATTTGGCACTAATTAAACTCAGTTATGTCCATGGTAAAAGGGTTATTTCTCTAAGATGGTCCCTTCTTGTTCCACTTCAGATCTTACAGGGATTGTACACTCACCCACTCGTCCATCATTAAACAAAAGGCACCATGCTTTCAAACAAGTTAGTTTTAGCAAAAAAAATAACCTCTGTATATTAACTTTAACTACATTAATTGAAGTATAGCAATTGGAAAATACTGGGGTGTTTGCTCTACCACATTTGTTTTTTCACCTTGGGAACATCTCAGCAGCAAAAAGTGCACTAACAGCAAGAAGAAAAAAAAGTTAGATGTTTTCTAGAACTGCTTGGGGTTTATTTTATTGTAGTAGTTTTGAAACTGAGAACAGGAAGTGGATAATAATTATTAGCACACCATGAAAAGCTATGCCTAGAACAACCTGGTCTAGCTGATCTTTAAGGTTCCTTCCTACCCAAATCACTCCATGATCCTGTGATTCCATGATCCTAAGTACAAATCAGTAGCAGTTGCAAAACTAACTACACTAACAAATGTAATTTAATGATATAATAGCAATAATAATGATGACAGAGTAATTTGTTGATGCAGAACAGACACAAATTTAAAGGCACAATATAAACAACACTGGAAGAACATCAATAGAGAAATAAAAACCAAAATATAACAGGTAGCTGAAAACTTAAAATGCATAAAAAAGAGCAGGAAAAATAGAGTGTGAGAAGTATTAAAGGATTAAGTCTCATGATGAGATTTTCCAGAGCAGGTGGAAAAGGCAGCAGGGAGAGAGAGTTCTGTGCTTGGGTAGATCTGAGTGAGTCCCTCTTTCACAGTAATAATGGGAAACTATAACTGGGTAGTGTTATTCTAGTGAACCTGCAGTCTCTGCACAAAGAATTCAGATTGGATAAAGCAGATTAAACAAAACTATTATGTTATTATGCCTGATAAATCAACAATGTTAACTTTTTCCTTCCATCTATTGTTAAGGATTAGCTACCTTTCTTCCCAAATATTTGCCATTAAGTTAATTTCTGAGGCCATTTTTAACACACCTGATAAGGAGAATATCCATATCTACATCTAAATCTATCCATTTCTATACCCATACCCATCCATTTATGTATGTATCATGACATATACACTTTCTTCAGTAATTCTTTAGCCAGAATTACCCTTTTGAAATCTGTGAAGGTCAAAAAAAGTAGATTAATTTTAATGGTGGGGTCAGAGTACACCTTACATTTTAGATGCTGCTGATTGAATAAT
Organism: Oxyruncus cristatus; assembly: GCA_013399855.1. Lineage (NCBI taxonomy): Eukaryota > Metazoa > Chordata > Aves > Passeriformes > Cotingidae > Oxyruncus > Oxyruncus cristatus. Next base: position 2,208,816 of record VXAY01005118.1, read on the forward strand.
TCATTAAAAAACCCAAATCAATTCAAACTGGTTGGGATTGATTTTTTTGTAGTGTGTTTTGGTTTTTTTGCTTTGGTTTGTGGGGTTTTGCTGTTTTTCATTTTGTTTGTTGGTTTTGTGGTCTTTTGGTGGGTTTTTCTGTGATGGCATAGTGCTGACAAAGTTCGACCTATAGAAGTTGTTTTTTTAAAAAAAATGTTTCATTGTGACTATTTGCTGCCTGCTGATTATTGCTCTCTGAATTGCATGGAATTTCTGCTTATGATTGGTCATTGGCATTTTTAAAGGATGGGACTAGTTAATGAAAAATAGTGAATTTCTTCCACCCCTCTCTCAGTATAAATAACTGTTCATGCTAAACTTCATGAAATGTTTAGTAGTCATGTAAGCAATTATAAATAAATTGGTGATCAACTAACCACTCAGAAAAAAAATATTATTACATGATGAAACTATGCATAGAACTCAGTATGTTAAGAGGTCATTAGAGCAAGAGCAATTATTTTTGCATTGTCTGATTGGCTCCTAGTTATTTTTTCCAGAAAATTGAAATCGGTATTTCCAAAATTATGTTTTCCATCACCACCTTTCTTTCATATGTGTTCATATGGTGAGTGTCCTTTAAATTTCAATGTTGTGTTTTGACAAGAAAATGCAAAGAAGGTATATTTTGTAAGTGCTTTTTGCAAGCAACTGATATAAAACAATGTTCTATAGTTTGGCCCAGTGTTAGAAATGCTTTGTCAAAATACTCCCTCAGCCAAATCTAAGGTTTTATTTTAAGGTGACACAGAAATATTTAAGCAAACAAGTAGGCCGCTGCTCTAAGAAACGCATTTTCTGGTTGGCAGAGTATTACTCATTATCCCTGATTTATTCATTGTACTTATTTTTTACTCAGCTCTACTGAATTCCCTAGCAGGATATAAATCTGTTTTAAAGACATATGTGTGTTATAGCAACCTTTAATTTATTAGTCTTTTACGATACAAAATTCCTATTTGTTATTGGTTAAGAAACCTGTAATCCTGTCAAAATTTGTCATTTTATTGGCTTTCATTAGTTGCCTTGCATGTTCAATGCAATGCTATCATTGACCTTATTAATGAACCAGTCCAACCTATTGCTTGGAATAGTCTTCTCAAATATGAAGAGATGACGCTTTTTATTTCACTTCTGCAAATAAAAATTACTGTAACGCTAAACAGCGTTGTTTGTTGTTTTGCGTATAAAATTGCTCTTTTGAAATCTCTGTGAATTTTGATGAGTATTCAGAGGTTTAAAACACTTTTTGTGTGTGTGTATTTTGAGGAAAGATTATCAGATTTTTACCAAAATGTCTTGATTTCCTACCATTTTTCTTTTAATAAGCTACATCAAAAACCAGCTTGTAGTGAATAACTTAAGAAAACATTGTTCTCACTCAATCTCCTTTAAAATATCCTTGGGATTTCCAAGGGCCAGAAAAACAGATTAAGAATTCTTTTATAGATCATATGAGATATTGCTTATTAAAGCATGGATTAATTATTTGTCTGTTGATAAATTACTTCTGACACATGTAATTAAAGCAGAAGATTCAATCATTAACTTCAATCAGTGTGAAAGTACACTTAAAAAGGACAAATTGTAATGCACAAAGGCTAATAGCCTAATGGTACACTGCTTTGTTTTATATATATACTTTAAAATATCTTTTACAGGAAAATGTTTATAAAAAATCATTATATATATCTGATTTTTCATATGTCTAGAATCATAAATCACTAAAACAACGAGAAAGAAAAAAATGCTTGAAAGAGATTTAAAAAAAAGCTTTGGAGGGATAACTGTTTGACATGTTATGGTACATAAATGTAGCACACAGCTACATATGTGTGATGTTCCTGTTCCTGATACAACAGCTGTGATGTTCCTTAAATGTAAACAAGATGGTATCTGACATTGCTAGTTATTGTACAGTCAGGAAGAGAAAGGAAGTCTGTGAGTTAGAGGAAGGTTTGTGACATTAAAAACTGCACTGCTGAGTGACTGCATCACACTGCTGTACTTAACTCATAGGCAGGCTGACGTCACGTAGCCTGGTTAAATGCCTTGCTAATGCAAACATGCACTGATTTTCAGTGACAGAACTGCCTTGGAGTATCTCATGCACTGACTAAGTGGTTCTACTTTGAAGTGGCAGGTAGGAACCAGCTCTGTGTCTTTTCCAACTCAGACTGCAACAGTATTACTACATCCGGCAGGAGAGAATGATCCTTCCAGGGGTGGGGCACTGCTACACATGTTGCTCACAAACAGAAGGGGGCTGGTGGGAGATGTGGTGGTTGGAGGCTGCCTGGGGCACAGTGACCATGAAATAATAGAATTTTCAATACTCACAGATGCAAAGAGGGCCATCAATAAAACTTCTACCTTAGACTTCCGCAGGGCAGATTTCAGCCTACTCTGAAGACTGGTCTAGGGGGTAACTTGGAAAACAGCCCTTGAAAACAAAGGTGCCCAGGAGGGATGGACATGCTTCAATAGAGAAGTCTTGAACGCACAGGAGCAGGCTGTCCCAGTGTGCTGAAAGGCGAACCGGCAGGGAAGACGGCCAGCCTGGCTGAACAGGGAGATTTTGAAGGAAATTAGGGGGAAAAAGAGAGCTCACCATCTATGGAAAAAAGGGCTGGCTACTCAGGAAGAGTTTAGAAGTATAGTTAGGTCATGTAGAAAGAAAATTAGGGAGACAAAGGCACAATTTGAACTCAATCTAGCCACTTCTGTTAAGGAAAACAAAAAGTGCTTCTACAAATACATCAATAGCAAAAGGAGGGGCATCCTGGCCTGTATCAGGAACAGTGTGGCCAGCAGGAACAGGGAAGTGATTCTGCCCCTGGACTCAGCGCTGATGAGGCCACATCTGGAGTGCTGTGTCCAGTTCTGGGCCCCTCAGTTCAGGAAGGATATTGAGGTGCTGGAGCAGGTCCAGAGAAGAGCAACCAGGCTGGTGAAGGGACTTGAGTACAAGCCCTGTGAGGAGAGGCTGAGGGAGCTGGGGTTGGTTAGCCTGGAGAAGAGAAGGCTCAGGGGAGACCTCATCACTCTCTACAACTCCCTGAAAGGAGGTTGTAGCCAGGTGGTTGGTCTCTTCTCCCAGGCATCCAGCAGTAGGACAAGAGGGTACGATCTTAGGCTCTGCCAGGGGAGGTTTAGGTTGGGTACTAAGAAGAAATTTTTTATGGAGAGAGTAATCAGACATTGGAATGGGCTGCCCAGGGAGGTGGTGGATTCTCCATCCCTGGAGGTTTTCAAGATGAGACTGGATGTGACACTTAGTGCCATGGTCTAGTAACCATGGCGTTGTTGGATCAAGGGTTGGACTTGATGATCTCGGAGGTCTTTCCCAACCCGGTTGATTCTATTCTATGATTCTGTGATTCTATCTATCTATTTTAAATCAGCCAGCTCACCATTCCTCTCCTAGCAGCTTCAGAAGGGATTCTCTCTAGTATTCAACAAACCAAGTTCTGTTTTAAGGAATTCAGAGTCCTACCTCTACTACTTATCTTCAGAGCTTTTCCTCCATATCCTCAACTCAGTCACGCTGTGGTCACTGCAGCCCAAATTGCTGTATATGACCAGGCTGCTCAACAGTTAGAATAACTTCTGGAATAACCATTAATTTATACACAGCTGTCAACTTCATTTTTCCAGCTGTAGGAAGGTGTGACATACTGAAGTCTGAGTAATTTTTAATATCTTAAGGGGAAGAGAAGTACTTTAATGTGCTCATTTTTTACAGTCAGCTTCAATTTTACCTAGGGCCAGTGCTTTGAAATTTGCATGGAAGTTAACAGCATTGCCTCCTCACTGCTCTACCTGGTCACTTCCATAAATATTTCTGGGAATGGTCAGGCTCCTGTAGCTGTTGATTATTCATGGCTGAAACTGTATTTGTGACTAAAAATGCCTGATTTCAAGACAGATCCCCAAAAAGCTGTCTCTGAAGGCAGGGAACACCTAATATTTGTGCTTAAGGAAAAATATTATGTATTGCTGTCAAAATAAAAATATTTATTTAGGCATTTAGTGATACTATCTGTTCAGGGAAGGGTGTATGTACGTATGCCTGTAATACAGCTGTATTTCATACATATAAAGGACAGTTGAAGCACTGTTTCATTTGTTTTAAAAAGAATGTTTCTTTATATAGGAAGAGGGTATGTGCATACAAATAAGGATTTTAAAAAAATATTCAAATAAAAAATACCCTCTGCTGTTTTATTAGAAAAATCAGCAGCTAGTCTTGAAACATCTGATCTGAAATATTTGGACAGCTTGCACTTGCAAACACAAGGTTTTCATTTCTAATTTTAGAGTGCAGCCATCAATAATAGGACTTGAAAATATTGCAGTTTATATAGACATTACAGATGATTTTTTAAGGTAGCAGCTAGACACTCCAATTACTGTGTCATATGTAGTTGGTTTATAAAATATAAAAATACAAAAGATATACTAATATACTTCAGGGAAACTGCATGAATGTAGACCAAACATACCTCTTTGAGAAAAATTTATGAGTCTGGTGGCTGATCTACCAAATAAGTGGCATCCTAAAGAGATCAGTGCCTGTAACTCAGTACATTCCAAACTCCTTGTACTTAAGTTACATTTTCTTGTGAATTTAAAATATCGTTAACCTACAGGCTACTGCAAAAAAGGTTGTGACAGGGATGTTATGTTTAAATAGAACTTGCTACAAGTTACAATATGACAATGCCATGGGTGCAGAAACTTTAAACTCTTAACTGCAGAGTAGTGGAAGAAGATTACATTATAATTCATTTTCGGTAGTAAGTTGAATGAAGTTTCTTTTCTGCTTTGAGTGAAGGGAATAATAAAATTGCAGTTGACTTCCTCGGGGACAGGATGGGGTCCTGCCAGGCTCAGGATGATAAATCAAAATAATATATCAGCAGCAGATGGTTGCAACAGATGATTGAATAAGCACTATGTTTAATTTTTATGAAATAACTTTTTTAAAGTATACAACTTGTCAAGAAATTAAATCTGACTCATATGAATTCTAAAATGGGCTATATTTTTATCACATTATGCAGGGGGCAATTTTACTTGCCCAATAAATCTCTCTAGCAATAATTTCATAAACCAGTAATGTAATATATATATACTCATTCAAAACCAGAAAAAATAATGTTGAATGTAAGAACAATGCAATAGAAATAAGGAAAGGAAGAACAAAGAGGCAGTAGGAAGAGTTTTAAAAACATTAACCACTCTCCCTCTAGGCCTCTTCAGTTACAATACGAAGACATTTAGGTACCTATTCCTGTGAAACTGGAGGAGTCTGGATTCTAAAAATGGTGAAGCACCTACTGTGGATATGTCTCCTGCACACGGTTAGATAGGGTGTTTTATATATAACACAGCGCTGAAACAGAATGGATGTTTTTGACTCAACCTGTCAACACGCATTATAGATGGTAACAATCGCATGCATCCCTATGGCTACTACATACACCGCTGGGATTTCCCAGATAGGAGTGTGAAGCACTCTAAGTGCACAGGGAGGGAGCTTGATCTGTCCTGGAGGCATATAACTGCTCATTCAGTGGACAAATAATCTATGCATCTGCAGATATCTACCAGCCATCCAACAGCTCCAGCCAGGTGTTCCCCAGCTGTTCTGGATGGGCTGTAGGTACTCATGCAACCTGGGAAGGTGTCAAGAGTCTTCCCTTCCTTCTGAACAAGTCTAATAATGTTTTATTACTACACCCTTGTAGTTGTTTGTCATAATCATGGAATCATAGAGTCATAGAATGGTTTGGGTTGAAAGGGACCTTAAAGATCATCTAGTTCTAAGCTCCCTGCTGTGGGCAGGGGCACCTTCCACTAGACCGGGAACTCAGGGCTCCATCCAATCGGGCCTTGAACACTTCCAGGGATGGAGCATCCACAACTTGGTTGGGCAACTTGTTCCAGAGCCTCACCACCTTCACAGTAAAGAATTTCTTCCTAATGACTACTTCCATAACACCTACTTGGGCTTGCACAGAAATTGTGTTTACACTATGTGATTAAAATAACAGGACATTGCCTGTCCTCTGCCTCAGAGGACAGATAGTACTCACACAGCTAAAACTGTACACCCAGGTGGGGAGGCCTCACTGAGTGCACCTCAGTGACTTTCAAAACAAATATGCACTGTGGGCATCCCGCTCCTGGTCACCTTTGGATTTCTGAAATATCAATATTCCCTGATCTGTTCTGGGGGGAAATCAGTTTGCTCAAGACAAACTCATGCAATTCAGGGTGTTAAATATTTAACAGCACACATGGACATAAAAGGTGCTTGAGACCAAGGCCAGACTCTCTTCAGTTTACTTATATAGACATAGCAAAATTGCCATAAATCTGTTCAAATACGTTAGAAAAGGAAGGAACTTTAGTCATGGACACAAGTTAATCTAGAAAATCTTTTATTTCAAAGCGTAAAATTCATTTAACACCAGGACTCCAAGAATAGATTACAAATTAAAAGAAAAAAGAATAGATTTGTAATCCCTTTCCTAGATAAAGAAAACCAGATACCAAAAGTTTATTACTGGAGCAGATTTATGCACATAAACTCAGTGTATGAGCATTGTGTATTCAGTGCACTCATGGCTGAAAAAAGACATTAACCAAATTTAATGCAAGAATGAGCTGTGCCTTTTAAGAGGCAGTATAATAAATTATTGGGACAATGTATCCGCCACTGTGGGATGGTTTTTGTTACAGGACAGCTTCCTAATAGCAAGGACTCAATCCAGGACTCTGAGGTGAATAGAAGAGTCACTGTATAAAATTCTGAGTCACGTAAAAGATCGGGGTTTGAATGGTGGACATAAGGCCACCCCAACAAGGAGGGACAGGTCCCTCTGGGTGCATAGCTCAGGATCAGTTCTTTCTCTTTGGAATGTCCTAGGTTAACAGACGATCAGTGATGAAATTGCTGTCCATGGATAGGTACCTTATTCCAGGTTCTTGATGGACAGCAGCCATTCTTCTATGATTTATTAAGATTTTGATTTTAAGAAATGCTCTACCAGCTGGGGTATCTGATGTCTGAAATCTTGGAAAATGTACTGGAAATTTTGCAAAATGCACAGGAGACAGCAGCAGGTCTGAGGATTAAAGATGCTATAATTTTCCCTGCCTTTGAGTGCTAAGCAGTTGACACGTCTCAGTTTCATAGCATCTGGACTGCAATAGTCTCTGTTCTAGGGATTGCTGTTCAACCAGATGTTTGCATTGTCCTTTGGGACCTTCAGGGAGAAAAATGAAGTATAATCAACAGCTATTATAAGTAACAATGGACCCAAAGAGGCTCACAGACTCGCACAGTATGTTCACCATTCACAGAAATCTGTCTTTGCATTTGCTCTGAGAAGAGCAGAACGAGTCCGAGAGTGGTCCACCTCCCTCACAGATCTTTTAAGAGTCCGGGTTTACTGAAAGCAGATGGGAATCTTTCCAGTTACTTGACAGGAAGCTGGATAAGGTTCAGATAGTGCAGAAGAGTGTTTTATCAGTTTTTTCCTATTTAATGTCATCCTGTGAAATGTATGTGCCATGAAGGAATAAATAATCTGAGTAAATTTCCATATCTATTTCAAGTAAATGGAGCTTACATGGTTACAGAGAAACTATGCAATTACAACGTGCAGCATTGCAGGAAAGAATGGAAGGTTAAAAAAGGCAAGTTAATGGAAATATTCCTGTGGCATATATGAAATCCAGCTTAGTTTAAAAGTTCTGTGCACTTGGATGGAAAAGGAAAAGCTTAAACACCATCCTCAGCACTAGCCAGTCACAGTACAAACTCTTTAATGTTGACTGGTAATCCTCTGGGAGTTTTCATGACTTCAATATTCCCTTGATAAATTAATTTCTCCAAGATGTTCCCAGGGCTTGTGTACATTCTGCTTGTGGCTGCACTGATAGCAAAGTCACATTCCTCAACTCTGAAAGCTCAATAAATACATTGTGTTTGTCTGGTTTGCATTGGAGAGCCAAGAAAGAGGACATGACATGACCTTTAGCTTATAGCCTGGTTATGAGAACATCTTTCATTTGTGTGCTAGAGGAGTACACAGTTCCTTTCAAGAAGCACTTCTTGCACAACCAAGCATGACCAACTTTGACCACATATGGGAAAGAGATATTTGAATGACAACATACTGTGACCAGTGGTACTGGGTATTAAAAAGGATATTAGGTGCATGAAACTCACATTAGTGAAATACAGATACCTTACTCTAACAGGACAGTCTATAAACACAGCCCCTAGCCTGCTTACTGAGAGATCACTGCTGGCTGTTTCCTCTAAAATTCTTCTATCCAAAGTCTTGCTCCTCTGCCTGATTAGAGATTTTGTTGTATTGGGCTCATATAGGATAACATATGTGGATGGTAGGTGAACATTTCTGTCCCCCACAAAGGGAAATCTCCAACCACTCACCTGTTTCTTCTTCCTAGTGCAGATGTTAGGTTCAAGTTTGATAAAATCTGCAGTCTCACGATGGAGCTTGTTCCCCCTGTCACCTTTCAGGGCACTGAACATGTCCCTGCCAGTCTGCAGATGGAGCAGGAGCCTTCCTCTCTTGCCAACTCTCATGTCTCCAGCCTCCTCCATCTCTGTCATTCACCCCTGAATCCATTACAGCCTCTGGCCATCCCTCCTTTGATGTGGAGCAGGTTCAGTCTCTTGCCTCCGAAAGGTCTCTGTGCAGATCCTGTTAGTCCTCCTGGATGTGGCTAAACCTCCCCCCTCCTATGGCAGCTCCTTCAGCTGGCAAGTCAGTTCCTCAACCAGAGGATGTTTCCAGTAGGTAGGACACCATTACTCCCAGTCCCAGAAGCACCAGGCACTCCATTCAGCCTGAGTCTTGGGTGGCCATATCTTCCCTCTGAACCTACCTGATCCTTCAGAGATAGTTTCTCCAGTTTGTGATCTGGACCATGCCCTTAGCATGTCCAGTTTTTCAGCAGCCACTTGCTCTCCTAAGCAGTTTTTGAGATATTTCTATGGCCTGTTCTGTACAAGGTGGTGGGGCTGTTAATTAGACAACCATGTTCCTGAAGAGGTGAGCCCTCTTGAAGTTCAACAAAGGGAAATGCCAAGAATTACAGCTCAGGAGGAATAACCCCAGGCACCAGGGTGGGCTGGAGCACTTATATGTATGAAGCTATTATTATATTAGTTGAAGTAATATTTTCTATTTAAAAGAAAAAAACAAGCAAACTGAAAAAAGAGCTGAAGAAATTAAAAGCAGCTGCAAGACTATTCATCACAGTAGACTGGATGGTTTGAAAAAAAACCCCAAATGTCACATCAACATTTCTGATTATATTAAGCCCCAAAAAGATGTTCTCATGATAGTTACTGTGCCACAGATAACAAAGTGAGTCAGAAACTTGAAATGCATCCAGAAATGAATGGGGGGGGTGGAGGCAGGAGAGTGTCCAAATCAAAAATTAAGATAAGGGTTAGTTTTCTCCCATGAGCTTATTAAATTGGATGTTTTGGCTGCAGTTGTATGACAGCAACTTGACAACTGTGAAAGGGACAGTTTCAGTACATTTATCCTCAGTATTGCCCTTAGTTTGTTAGATTCCTGGAGAAAGTAGACCAGGTCCCAGTTTTCTAATATATTTCATCCCTTAATTTAACCTCTCTGAAAATATTTTCCATTTCTTTCAGTGTCATGATCAATAAACTTTTTTTTTCTTTTTTGGATGGTCATTTCAGAGAGCTGAAAACACTGCTGAATGTGAAGTTGTCTCCTGGGGAACCCTCTGCAAGGCTTCTCTGAAACTCAGTCTATCAACAACAAAACAATGGCTTTTTTTATAACCCACCATGCAAGACTAAGTAGCCAAATGGCTTTTATTCTCTCTCAGCTTTAAATGGACACCTAGCAGTTTGTAAAGCAGTGACTCTGAAAGGTCACAATCAAATTTAAATGCCCCACTCTATTATTCTTGCCAAAACTGTGTTTCATGTTAATGAGGTCTAGAATAATGAAAAAAATTTATTCAAACTTTACTTGTATTGCAGGAGCAAAAACGGTGATGACAAATGCAGTTTCAAAGCACTGTGGAATTTGGCCTTTGGTACCTCTTAATGACCTATAACATGCAATGAAAATTGTCATTATGTTCCCATCACCAAGTAGAGTCACTGGCTGAATAAAAATTATAGCAGTTTTGTATGGTTTTATTTAATGCTAAGTATTCAGGCTCTTTATGTAGCTATTCATTAACTGCATCATTAATTGGCCTATAAATTCTTGCATTTCCTTTCTTTTCACTTTCAGAAGAAAGCGATTACTCTCTTTGACCTTAAATCCTCTACCACTTTATCAGTACTTCTCTTATTCTCTGCCAGTTGATCATCTCCAATTACAGCACTGATTGCAGATTTTGAAAGGCTGCAGTAAGAAGTAGCATTCAGGTGTAGCAAGACTGGTTGGCCAGCAAACTAAACAGGGGGATAATATCTTTCCAAACATAACTTGCAACTGTCATGAGACAACCTATTAATTAACCATATTTAAAATTCTATGCTGTCTTATGTTTCAACAGAATAATGCCTAAAGTATATTGACAGCCTATTCCTAGAGAATAATTTTTGTGTATGTACTTGAACAGTGCCAAACACAGACAGTCCTTGGTCCCCCATTTGATCCTGTCTGCCTACCACAACAAAAGGACCATACCTCTTAGGATGATGTTCCAATCTCATAGTAATGGTTAAAAGCATAGTTCTTGCCCAGAAGTACTTGGTTATCTGGTCCATTCCTTCTTCAAAGTTTGCTTTTATTTTAGATTAAGATAGTAATGCTAAGTGATAAAAGCCCATTTTCTCCACTCCTTTTATTCTAGTCCTATATACCTGGTGACTTCAAAGACTACCATCAAATTTTTATGAGAATCCATCTTCAGGAAGATAGTGACAAATTATATACACAATCTAATTTGATTTCACAGGCAGGATTGTCTCAGATGCTAGAATTAGTGTCAAATCCAGACAGCTTCAGACTTCACTGGCATCTCCAGAGGCAAAAAAACAGTTTAGTTGGAGACAGCTGACAAAAAACACTGAGCTGCTGAGTTATCTTGCATGCTCAACTTTTCCAGACGTAAAACCAATTTAGAATATTGGTAGAATGTAGTAAATATCCTGACCTTGGAATAAGAAGAGCACTTCAAGGAAAAATACCTGGGTGTCTTTTCACAGCTAGCGATAGAAGAATCGCACTTCATAGAGAGGAACTTACACTTCTAGGACATAGGCTATCTCCTGCCCCTTTTCAGGTATATACTTAAAGAGATAAATTGAGCTCTATCTTTCCCTGACCATGATCACCGGTTCTCCAGCAAGTGACACTGGCAACTGGGTAACACACTGGAAGCCTTAGGAGAAGAGAGTGAGATATCTCCTCTAAAGGAGGCAAGTCCAACGAGGTCTTGGCTCCAACTGTTCTTAAAACTAATTTTTCAAAACAGCAGAGATGTGGCAGGTGAGGCACTGAAACACAGATAAGAAGTCAGGAAACTAAGAGTAACTTCTGCTACTTAAAAGGCAAAAAATGAAAAACAGAACTTTTATTTTCAGATTATCTTAAAAGGACAAAAATTCAATGCATTTCCAGTAACTCTTAAAAGCTATTGACAAATCTGCAAAAAAGAATCTCCAGACTATTCAGTGCAAATATCTGCAGATATAGGGAGATAGGTGAAGTTTCTAATGCCTCCTCTAAAAATTATTTTATTATGTTTGTATCTAGTCTATAGAAGTGCTTGAGGCCTTTAGAGGAAAGGAAACCTCTGTACACACTTAATAAAGTCATCTGTTACTTTATTGTCATATTTCATGCTTTGTCTTCATATCCGTTTCCATTTCCTACCAGTCCTCCCTCTCCCCTCTATAAATGTAAAAGAGAATTTGAGGTACTGCAGCAGTAATGAAGCCACATTAAGGATGATATCAGGTCAGTGCTCAAGCCAGAATTCTACCCTATTCACTTCACTGGTGCAGCTCCAACACTACTGCCACAGTTCCTGGGGAGAAACAAGCAATTTAAGAGAACCATTAATCATATGCCTATTAACTTGCTCATCCATCCTCCTGTAGTCACCTTTTTCCTAGAGTAGCCTTTTTTAACTAAGACGGAAAACTTACAGATGCTGAAGTTGAAGCAGAAAGCAGTCTCACTTTCCATCTGTCAGTACTAGACAAGCAAACACAGTGGAAGCTATACCATAAGTATTTAATTGTAAATATTCTTAAAGTAGCACTCTTGAAAATAATTTTCAGTCAGCTTCAATTCTCCCAGTTATCACAGAATATGTTAGTTTTCTTTCTGAGCATGTCGCAGCATGTCACTTGCAATAGGCAGTCAGCAGCACAGCTGCAGTTACCGGCCACTGTTTCATTTCTGCACGGTCTTCTGTTCATTCATTCTCCAGGCTGGAAGACATTGTGATGAGTTGGAGCCTTCTGTATGGAAAAAAATAGGTGAATGACTATTATGTTATAAACTTCTGATGAGGCTTCTCGTGCATATTCTATCCCAGCACATGAACTAGGGGAGATGCTAAGACTGAAAAACTGTCTTCATGGCTACATTGTTTCACCTCCTGAATCATATGCTGACTCAAGATAAAACCAGTAAGAGCAGAAAACTGCAAAAATTTCCAAATAGCTTTCATAAGGATAACCATGATCAAATTCAGGAGCAAAGCATACCTTGGTTTAGGAATTTTAATTATTCCATATTGCGAGTAAAATTTTAGATAAGCGTAGGGATGTCCACCAACCCCACAAAGAAACACAATGGGAAGCTGCTTTCGGCCTGTGCTAGCAGACACATAGTGCCAATACATGCATAGTAAATAATGTCAAATCATAGAATAGCAATCAATACACAAATTCAAAGGATAGAGAATGGAATGGGGATTTTTTTTTTGCAATAGGTTGAAAGTAGGAACAATATGAAAAATCCAAGAACAAATATCACTTTTACTGACTTTGGCGCATAGAGTAGCCTGGGCAAATGTGATTCTAATGCCTGCCTGATACAAATGCCATTTATTAACATTGTGTTGAGAAAAGGTACTTTCCCTACAAAACCTTCTGGGGGCTGCTCAATGTATAGGTGGATTCATCAACATTCATTCAATAAATTGTCTAATTACGATAAGAAGTGTTTGCTGACCCTTAAAAAGCTACCTATCTCTTTAGTTTGTGTTTCAGGCAAGCAGCTCAGAGGGCAGCAGAACTAGCGTAGCTGCAGATAATGGAGACGGACTTGAGTAACCAGGCAGAGGCATGGCTAAATAGCTTTTAAACGAGATTGGAAGTGTGGGAGGGAGGAGATGTAATAGAGGTCATCTCAGAGAGAGTGCACAGCAGAGTGAGGTGCAGGAGGGAGCAGCTCTTGCAAGTTTAGATAAAAGATGTTTCTCTCTTTCTGGTTGACTGGAGTTTAACTCTGAGAGTGCTGGTGTTACTTTAAAAACATCATCAATAAATACTCTCTAATTTTCCTCTCTCTTCCTGCTTTTCTACCCCATATGAAGCTATATGCTTTTCACCTTCAGAAATAAACAAAATTCATCATTATTGTTCAATGGCCCAACTCAAGCCCTTCATGGGCACAAGAACCAATAGATCCTCTCACCAGGCAACGAAGTCAGTCACCAAGAGTGTACTTAGTTTTGCTTTGCCCTGTTATTACATAGCAAGTCCAGTGAAAAACTTTTGAAGAAATAAGTCTGAGTCAAAACAGGAAGAATCCAGATTTTGGCTCCTTGATCTTTGCAAGTATCTTGTCAAGATGCAGATCTCCTCTTCCTAGTCTTTCAGTTGGATTTGTCTCCCACTTAGGGGAACCTGCCTATGAAGATACCTGTCACTTACTATAAATTATGGAGAAAATCATAGACTTATTACTTGGAAATACTGGAAACATGCAAGAGCACAGGCCAGAGCAACTTACAGAAGGTGACCATGCTTGAGCAGAGGGTTGGGCTAGATGATCTCCAGAGGTCCCTCCCCACCTTGAGAATCTTAAAAAACTTATTGGGTCCGATGGCTGTATTTTAGGTTACCAAATTCGAGGAGATGAGTCCAAGCCATTGAAGTTATGCTAGTCCTGAAGAATATTCTTTATAAAGAAAATCCTGAATAAACTACGCACTGAGCTTGTCGCTCACCATCAAGTGCTGAGCTGTGACTCACCTGGTTGAGGTCTCAGGAAAAACAGGCAAGGAAAACAGTTGCAAACAGTTGTTTTCTTTCCAATGTCTTTTTTAATGTCAGCTCTAATACGGAAACATAAAAGAGGTCCTTCTTGCCAGGAAGTGCTGAACAAAAGTCTATGGGGTTGAGTAACAAATCACACTCCAATTTTCTACAGAAGAGAAAGGCAATGTGACTGGGACGGGAAAGAAATAAGTATAAGAACTGGTGCAATGATTGGATATCTTACTGATATTACTCTTTCATGATGAGATGAAGAAAAATCTGGAAAATTACAGCTAAAGTTTGGGGTTGTCAACAGCAAAACAATTTAGTGAGCAGGTCTTGTAACACCAAACCGTGAGAGCAACTACTGTCGCAGTGGAACTGTTATTAAATCTCATGAGATTTTTAGTGGCAATTTGACTTGAAAGAAGAATTGGAAGTGGAAACTGTCTTAATCCTCTTCTTTTCATTAAAAAAAAAAAAATAAGAAGTCATTTGGATTTTGTACCAAATCTTAGAGAATTCTTTGGTGCAATGCTTGCTGCATTCTCATTTTTAAGTAGTTACAGAGTTTGGCAGCACTTCTCAGAACTGTCATACCCAATATAAGAGTAAGAAATTAATGTGCAATGGATTTTAATTGTGTATTTTAAGCTTAATCTTAGCTTTTTAATCTTGCACTACAGGCCCCATGCCCCATAAATGACTGCTATGGCTTTTTTTTTTTTTTTTTTTTTTTT
>VXAY01005118.1:2223904-2341955 GCA_013399855.1 Oxyruncus cristatus
ACAAAATGTGTAAAAACTGGTGTTTGGTCCAGAAGATGCATACACACGTGCTTATCTTGAAGTATCTAGACAATGACCATGAAAGAATACTCCCATATTTAGTCCACGACTAGGACCTCAAAAGACAAGATAGCCTCTAAATGTCTGAAAGCCCAGACAAATGTAACAGCATGGCAGATGTCATGCTTCCTGTTGTACTGCTTGATGATATGCAAATCTAACCCCCTACTGTATGTATTACATGGTAATGGATGATTGTAAATGCTAGAAGAAAAATGTCACTGCGACACTTTCAGGGTAATTGCTATGGAGCAGGGCTGATTTCCTTGAAATTTGGAGTCAGAGCTCTTTGATGAATGGATTGAACAGTTCATTTTTATCTACAGTATAGAGAATCTGGACGTTTACTCTTCATTTTTGTGTTTCTATTCTACAAAGTAATAACAACAATAAAAATCCCTCTTCTGCCTGTAGAATTTGAAAGAATAAAAGGACTTTTTGCTATCTTAAATAGCCCTAAAACTTTCTCTTTTCTCAAAGCACTGCCCTCTGGGGTAAAATAAAGTTGTTTTCAGAAAAATAACTATTTCTCCTTCCTGTTTCAAAGCCAGCATTTCTACTAAACCCTGAAATGGACCATGTACAAGGATGAAATAATTCCATAAAATTATTTTCAAAGGTGGAGTAATTTTTGATGCAGCATTCATAGTTTCAGCACAAAGACAATAGAACAGAAATGTTCAGAGCCTGAGTAAAAATCTTGTGGAAAACCTGAAGCTCAGTGATGCAATGTTCCAGTTTGATAAGCCCAAAGAGTATATAAATAAACAAACATTTTATTCACCTTCTGGCTATACTTGTTTTAAACTTGCATCTGTTACCTTGAAAGGCTAAGGTTTATTTTTTACCAGCAAAGAGAAGGCTGAAACTGTCACACAGCATGAGGATACCAGCAGCTTCTACTTGTGTGAAAACACAATCAGTTTTGAAGCCAAAATAAACCCACAAAACTTCACAGATCATTTTATAGCTGGCTTTCAGCTAAGAACTCAGGACTGCAGGTATTTTAATCTTCTTGGACAGGGTTCATAAGTTCTGACATAAATACAATCCCTGTATTCAGGGAATCCTTTAATATTGCCAGCTTTGAAAATTCATACCATTTTTGGTGTCCTATCAGATCTTATCTGCAAAGCCTCCACAAGCTCCAAAATTTACTAGATCTTCTGTCCTATCAAGAATCTTTGACTACTTCTCCCATATTTTTGAATACTTGGGATGCTAAATCAAGGCTACCCAGGAGGCAGGCATGGCTCTGCTTCCACCTCTCCTGACATGGGCTTCTGTGCATAAGTCCGGGGAAGAGTCAATGACCAACACTTTCCACAGGAGATGAAGTGGGAGCAAAATTAGCCAAGTGCTTTGGGACAACTCTACTATGAATTTTCTCCTCTTACGTGAAGATTGTCACATTATTCTGCTCACAGTTGCAGAGAAGCAGAGAAGAGAAAAATATGCTGCAGTGGTTATCCTAGATTGGGTTTTCCATTAATGAAGTCTTCCATGGGCTGAACGTTACAGAATACAACCTAGCTGAAAGCCAGAATTATGTTGACAGCTATGGTGTGGATGGGCAAAAGGTTGAAAAGATAGGAAATGCACACAAATGAAAAACAGATCGTATAAGTAGACATATATGGAACTTATGGGTACCAGACTGATGAATAAAGAGGCCACAAGCTATTTCCATGCTTTCTTGGAGAAAAACACCTAGCTTCCGTTCTCCACCACACCAGCCCGAAAAGTCTCAGAGAGATGACTGTGTGCCATGTTTAGTAAAGAGGAGAAGCACAGCATATGCTCCCCTCTTTCTCAAAACATCTTGGAAGAAAATTTGTTTCCTGGAGCACTCCCTTGGACATTGATTGTCCCAGTTCAAGAATTTATTATGAAAACAAGACTGAGATCTAAGGGAAGACTTTGGGTTTTACTCACTGAGAGAAGACTTGGCAAGTTAGGGTCAGCTTCAAACATGTCAATGCTTACTGACCAGCCAGTATGAGCTATATATGAACGCCTGTGCACATTTATTCATGTCCATGCCTCCAAAAGCCTCTATTTTACAGGGTTCTTGTTTAGCCTTGTGGAGACTATATAACATGACAGTCTGGGACTTCTATTATTTACTATATAGATAAATCATTGTACAGAGCTTTTAATCTGATTTTAGTTTGTGTGCTTTATGAGGAGACCAGGCCCTAAAAAGGGTAAGGAGCAAAAAGAGCAAGGGAGACACTCCCATTGAGTCACAAGGTTCAGAATAGACCCCTTTGCTAAACTTAGTCTCAGACTGGATCAACGGTTTAGGTCTAAAGGAATTAGCAACACTTAATCATAACAATATCCAATCAACACCATAACAGCAGTACTTAATCAATTGACTAATCTGTCACTTACAGAATCATTAAATAGAATTTTCCATAAGCACAACAGTAATTTAGCCAGAAGTCTACCCTAAGTTCAACTTAAGTTGTAATATTTAATTATAAAATTTATTATGAATCTAAAAAGGCAACATTCATAATATGCATGCACACAGACATAAAGAAGTATGTGCAAAGGTATACCTACAAAAAATTTCCCTCAAGTTCAGTGAAAGGCTTATTTCAGAAGCCTCTGCATCTTTTCAATGGGCAAAGTGGTGAGCTTCAAGGAGTGGGGATTTCGGCCCAGGCTTCATCATCAGCTTTCAGCAGCAGTCCTCTTCATACAGCAAACTGGAGATTTGCTGAGGTCCAAGAGTTGTCTCACCCACAGTATGATGCCCCAGAAGAGCTCAAAGGGCTTTACTTAGCACGATTGTTTGTCGGGTCTCAAGATGCTGGGCTTTAGTTATCAGTAAATTTCCATCCTGGCTGCAATCTGGGTCATTAATTACTGGAATTTTCCTCAAAAAGTTCAGTAACAAAACTATTTTGTCACTCAATCTGTTGTTCAGACAATAAAGTCTCAAGATTACTCATTAGAAAATGAACTCATTAGACCACAGAAGTTCTGGGAGTGCTGTTTCTGATAAGTTCAAAGGGAGGTTACTGCCCAGGTGCCATTAATTAATCAAAGCTGAGGCCTAATAAGCATTCCAGAGACCATAGTGTGGTCGGGAGAGGGGATGTATGGGCTGTGGTGGTGAGGGATGCATCACCATATGAAGCTGTAGAAGTTACTTTATGATCAGGATATTTCAGCCACTGATTTAGACAAAGCGGGATTTTTGACAGGAAAGGGTTTTGTCTAAGTTCCTTATCAAAAACTTAGAGAAAGTTGATATGGGAAGAAAGTTGATATTATCTGAATTCTTTATTAAAAGTGGAAAAAGCATAGCTGTGCTCTGTTGCATTTGTTCCAGAGCATAAGCATATATAAAAGGGGGCATTATTAATAATGGAAAATTACATACAGTGCCATTCCCACTCATACTACTGAAACTCAATCCATCTGAAAGGCAGGTTGTACTGAGTACTGAAGCCTAATTGAGTTTGGGCTTCTCGACACCTCACCCATGAAGGATACCCATCATGGACATGGAAGCATCATGCTTGGGAAGCAATTTCACCCAAGTCTACCATGGCATAGAGTTGATGTGGCTTTGCTGCACAAAGCAAGTGTACAGGGCTGTGTGAAGGTCTTCCTCTTCTACTGCTGCTCTGGCAGCTTGCGGAAGTTATGAGAAACTAATTCGTATTTGGGGCTCATTTATGTACCTTAGGAAAAAGACTCTTCTCTACTGGCTTTTGGTGGTCCTTGCTCAGCACACTGTTTGGTAGTGCCAATAAGCCACGATTCAGTCAGTCGAGATTGAACTATTTAAAATGACCGAGGTCAAATTAGTGAAGTCATGAGATTGGACTTTTTCCCCTGGATAGGGGTAACAAAACTGACCACAGAGAAGAAGGAGGTAAATATGTCCTGCATTTTATAACTCTAGCTGCTGTGGTTCTTCCTTAAACATAATACACTCAATAAAGCACAAACAGGTGGCTGCAGAGAATATTTTCATCTGGGTAGAGCAATGGTGGAGTAACCCCATGGCTGGGTAGATAACTAGAAATGCAGTAGAAGACATCAACTCAGTTTTATACTTAGAGAATATTTTCTGAGAATAAAAAAAAAAAGACAATTTATAAAACATACTTAAGCTTAAGATATTTGGTTTTTTGGAGGACATGGTGTTTTGGTTCATTTGGTTTGGGTTTTTTCCCACACATACTTTGTTTGCAAAATGCAACTGGAATTTTCGAAGCTTCCTGCTCCAGTTGTCCTGAATATAAACTCATTATCATTAAGTAGAGAGAGTAAAAACAATGGATTTGGGAGCAGAAATTAGAAGGTAATTTATACATATTTTGTAAATATATATATGTCTTCATACACTGGTAGACTGTGTGATGTTTCAATATACAGAGTAATAATAGGCTGACACTCCAGTTTTTTTCATGGAGTTTTGGGAAGTATTTCAAGAACTCCAAAGAAATTGATGCACCTCTTTACCTCCCCCACACAAAAGAGAATAATTGGGAATAAACAGGGATAAAATTACTTACACTGCACTGGCGAGAGACAACAAACACTTCCTGATCCTTTGTGGAAAGTCAGAGAACTATTCCTTTGACTCTCAACTGAGTTTCTAGTGAGAAAAATTTCCAGAAATAAAACGGTTCCTTCAAAGGGTTGCACGAGGAAAGATCCCTTAATGGGGCCATGGTTGCATGTCCAGAGAGCAGCATTTCTGCTGTGAGGTATTAGACAAGTTGTTTACAGGCTTTGCCTGCCACTGCAGATTCATTTGACATAAAAACTGTAAATGATATCTACAGCTACATGTAGCAGTGCATCAGCAGTATGACCACTTCTGTTTCTGGATCTTTCATTGTCTAGGGAGGAAATTTCTTCCACCTGAAAATGGTAAGACACAGTGACAACCATACCCATGAGTCTGTGACAGGTTTCTCTTTGAGTATCTTCCCTGGGACTTGTTCCTCTCTGTCCATCCCCAGCATCTGTAAGCTGCTTTTAGCGTGCAGCAGATGCCTGCTCTCTTGAGTATCTAAGAGAACCCATTAAACAACCAGTCTGCTACAGCTATGAAAAGAGGTTATTCTGATGCCTCAGAAAGTGTGTTTGGAAGCCATTGTTAACAAAGAAGCATGACTGAGTAGTGCAGAAAAAGCATCCCTCAGGAGAGAGTAAACCTGTTTTTAGTAAAGGAAGGTTTGGCTGTTAGGTAGGCTCTAGGGGACATTTCCTTTTCTTTTCCTCAAAACCTGCTCACTCTAGTCCTTCTACAGAAGCTTCATTCCATGAACAAAAACCCTTTTCTCACCCTTCTCTGCTTTACCTGGGACTTAATTCTTTGAAGCGCAGTAGGGGATGCAGAATACTGGTCTGTAATTCACATAGAACATGACTGGAAAAGAATTAGAGCTGCATTCACTCAGTTCTGCCTTGTTGGACATTAAGCATCCTGTTGACAAAAAGGCCAAAGGATAATCCAGGTTAGTAGGGCACTTGTGGAGACAGTCAGGAGAGGAGTTCCAGCAGAGCCCTGTTGCCTGAACCTGTGAGCCAAGCCAGATTGGGAACAGAAGCTAACCAAGGCTTTGGTCTCCTTAGAACTCGACTGAGAGAGAATGGTCTGGTGAGGGATATCTGTCTTGGATTTGCTCTTTGGGACTGCTGGTTATTGTGGAGTTAGATAGTGGCATTTGACAGGACTGTCTGAAGAGGGTCACAGTAACCACATAAAAATATTTTCTTCTAATTGGCAATTTAATGATATTTTGTCATTAGTCTGGGGCAATGTGGCTCATTGAGTGGGCGTCCAGACAGATATAATTCATGTTTTGTTCTGCCTGTGAGAGAAGCCTTAAAAATTTGAGAAATTAATTCCCCTTTGAGCTGAAGGATAATTGGATAACTGGGCCTGTTGTTAAGATAATAACTGCAGATCTGCTGCCCTTGGCATTTCTGCACAATACCTTATAGACCCTTCCTTCTTGGCAGCTTCTGAGAGCACCAGTCTTTGACTCCCAGTCCTTTCCATCTTCTGCCCAGGGAGACCAAGTACTCAGTGGCCTTGACAGTGGATGATCATTGTTGAGTCCTTCAAAGCCGAAGAAATGTTTTAGTTTAGCTCATGGTTTGGAATGTTAACAGACGGGCTGAAAGATCCGACCTATAGTTTTCAAAAATAATGTCCATTAAATCTTTAAATCTTTAATATCCATGGGAAATGGTCTTTGGTTATTGTAGTTGCTGGGAGCTGGCAAGTTCACATGTGACTGGGGAAGCAGAAAAGGAGTGAGAACAGGCAAAATCACTGATCTGGAACCAGAAGATGGGGGCTTTACTGAGCTTTGAGAAAATTCTTGGTGCCAAAGGAGCTCCACCAGTGCCTCCATGGGCAACACACTGATCCCTTGTGCTGCTTCCTGGGAGATGGGAAGGATGGGGAATGCTGGCCTTTAAACCAGTTCAATTTTCAGACACACTCTTTACCTCTTTCTCCTGAACTGTTTCATCTGCCTTAGAGTAATAAACTCATTCTTAAGTAAAATAAAGGAGAAAAAAACACTTAATAGCCCACAAGTGATTCATCATCTGGGATCAATCAAAATTACATTCAACAAGAAATTGCATCTGGTGTT
This sequence comes from Oxyruncus cristatus, assembly GCA_013399855.1. Lineage (NCBI taxonomy): Eukaryota > Metazoa > Chordata > Aves > Passeriformes > Cotingidae > Oxyruncus > Oxyruncus cristatus. The sequence continues at coordinate 2,230,609 of VXAY01005118.1, forward strand.
TACAAGTAGTGATAAGTGCAAGTGACAGGTTATATACAGCAAAAATATCATAAAAACACACTGCAAAACAAAATGTATTTGCCAAAATGCAAGATCAGTAAACCAGCAGAACAGTAAACATTTTTTACATTATAAAGAGCCATCTTCACTCTTTATAACCTTCATTTCTTACAAAGTTCTTATCATCAAACATTTTCTTTTTTTTTTCTTTTTAACATAAAAACCCCCAGAGTTCTATGTAGCAGCACCTGACCTTGCAGTCTCACAGCCCACATTTTATTCAAAAACACACTAAACAGGTTTTCCAGACTGTTTGAAGTGGAAGTGACTTGCATGATGTTTTCTGTGATACTGCATGACTTAGTGTCAAAAGTTAGAAATATCATGAGTAGTGTTCGTATTTTCCTGTCCTGTAAGATTAAGCAGCCTGGAATAGCAGTTACTCTTCAGGGATGCTACTTCAATGCCTGCAACTCTTCATCATTTCCTTACTACATTTTCTAGTACGTAAGAGTTCTGCAACTCTGCAGCTACTGGAACTGAAATTTTGAAGGAAGCTTCTGTCTGGCATTGAAGTTTACCTGAACTCTTCAGAATTACATTTTGGAGGCTAGGGGTGGGAATAATATGGTGCCAGGCTCTATTAAAACAACTCAGGTAAGCTTTGCTTTGAAATTGTTTCTCAACTCTGTGCTTCGAGGTAGGCGTGTCTTATTCAGCAAAGTGATTCACTTTGAGCTGCCAATATCAACTCACATTTGGCCACACTTCACAGTTTTCAAAACCGTTCAAAATGTGTATCTACTCAGTTGATGCTACCTAGAGCTGGTTGTTAAACTCTTCAGAAATTTTGTATAAATGCAGCAGAGAGCTTATCAATATCTACAGGAGAAGTGGTGCTAGGTAAGAAAAATGGTTTTGTGGTGTGGGGAAGACTTAAATGGAGATTGCCTAAGTGAAAAATGGGCATTGGGGAAATGGAGGAAGAAGTGGGATATACTCAAAAGAACAGACAACCTGATAACTGAATTTTGGTTTAGAAACTTAAGTGTTGATAAGAGGATATCAAAGGTGGATGGATAAAGGCATCAGAGAACCATGCTACTAGAAGGGGGAACTGGTTGGACAGAGGTTCTGTGATAATTAGAATGATGGGACTGAAAGCCAGAAATATCAGGGGAAAGAAACGTGAGGTCCAAATGGAAACTGACAAGGATGAAGCTAGAGGATAAGGCAAGTACTTGGGGATGAGTTAAAGACTAAGGAATTTTATTCTCAGCTGTTGACTGCTGCTTCCTTGGCTTTTGGGAAAGCTGTAGGAAGAGTTTATGACTTCTAGGTTTCCACAGACTGACCTGTCCAGTGCCTGGTTTAGCCTTTACCTGCATGTAACAATATCCCTGTGTCCTCAAGCACCTCAGCAAACACGTAAGAGGAAGTAGGTGCAGAATGATTCCTTTGAATGTAAGATTTCCCAGAGAGAATCTGGCTAATATGAGATTTTTACAGAGGCAGTAGTAGGATATTTAATGCAGTTATCCTTTCAGCCTGAGAGGAGGGGAAACTGCTGGAAAGGTGACTTATTAATAGCTCCCTCATCAGCACAACAAGGAAGTGACATTCAGGGCTTCTGGCAATCTTTCTAACCTTGCAAGAGACCAAGTATTTCCAAGTTGTTTCCAAATTGTTTTATCCATGTGCTGATAAACATTTCAGGACAACGGCTGAGTTACAGAAGAGACATAGTCAGAGGCTTGGGAAGTTATTTTTCATTCTTTTGTAACCAAAGAGAAAACAATTCATCCACAATATATTTTCCCTTTCTCTGTTGCTCAGCTATGTCCTAGAATTGCTTCTTTCTCTCACACTTTTTTCCCTTCATAATGCACAAAGCATTCCTGTTATCTCTGCATAGTGCCCTTATAAGACAGATTTCCTCTCCTCTATAGTAAAATGCTAAATCCACTAGAGGGGGCATCTATCCTACCCGATCTTTGCCATACTGAAAGTCCCTCGTGTTTCCTTTGGCTTTTCAGACTCCCTCTTTCCTCCTGCATGACTACCCACCCTACTCCACAGCTGGATAAGGTCCTAATGGGGCCCTTTCACTGAAATCTTACCCTATGTAAATGTTTCCGTGTGAACAAATATTTACAAAATCCAATACCTCTGTGGTGTTGATCATAATTCGTTTTGAGCTCTGTGGGAAAGGCCGTTTTCCATCCACATGCTTCCATTCCCCTTTAACAAAACTAATATTGTAGAGGAAAGATCTGAGCTTCCTACAAGGTTCTTGTTATCGTGTATTGACTCCATTGGTTTTTCAATAAATTAAGTTTAAAAAAAACCCCTCCTAAATTATAAATAAGCTGTCCATGTAGACAACTGAGTTACAGAATAAAGAAATGGATTAGCACGCACTGCAGTAATAGGTGTATTTTAAGGACTGAAGACATTCATGCATAAATGTCCCTTTAAACTTTGAGGTGATGGCACCCAGCCAGTATTGCTACAAGACTGTAACAATACTTCTGAACCATCCTAGTGTAGCAGGCTGCAGCAAGTTTTTTTCTACCTCCTATTGCTGTGCAGCATATCAGAGTAGATTATATGTGGCTTCCCACACCAGTGCTAGAGGCTGCTGCATCTCCCTCAGAGGGAGGGAATTGTGATGTATGCCTATGCAGAGCTCGCAACGTGCTTCAATTTAGAAAGCCCCATGCTAACATAAAATAATATTGCTGTTTCCCACCTCAGTATAAAATGTCGACAAAATGCAAAAGGTTGAAAGAAATACCAGAAATACCAAACCCCATCAGTATTCAGCTCTCCCCACACTAACATTACGTTAGTTTAGAAATTCAGGAAAATAATAAAAGAGAATTGAAAACAGAGCTTGCTTATAGAGCCCTAGCAGAACCCGTGGTCTGGGGTTTACCACATACCCTAAGGCCAGAGAAGGATTGATCTGTACAGTGTAGTTCTAATGATTATTTGTCAAATATGATTTCTCTAATGGAACTACCAAGACTAACATTTTCCATAGTTGGATAGATCATATTTTCCTGTTATTCACGCTCATTTTTCCTCTACTCAGTTCTGCAGGTCTGTTTTTTGTCTGGTGACACTTCATCATAATTCAAAAAAAAATTTTTTTGCAGCTTTTTGTCTGAAAATATTATAGAATTTTATCTTTCATACAACGTTTTTTCTCTATAAACCTGACTTTGGAAAAAAATCCATTCTGTGCAGCACATATCCTAGTCTAGGTCCTTCCACAAAGAACAGCAGATGTCCAAAGTTTTTAGGAAAACTACTTCAATATAGATCAGCAAGTTGAAGTGATCTGGAGCTTTCCAGTGCTGGACTTACTTGAATAAAAGTGTAAGCTACCATACTTTGAGTTCCTTCTAAAGCATGGCTCCCATGACAGCAAAGACTGACCTTTTAGGGGTATCTGATGAAGCAGAGAGTGCTGAGTGACTTCAGGTGATGGCCCCAGGTATTTGGGCAACTGCAACTCTTTTACTAATTTCTGTGATAGGAAAGACCAAAATGACTCCAGATTAATCAAAGGTCTTCTGTGGGCAGCTGAATCCCAACCCTCATTACAGAAGAAACAATGAGAAGAATAGGTTAGCTTATGGGTTAATGTGCCAGCAACAAACTACACATTGCAGATGGAAACTTTGTTTTTTATTTTCCTGTGCTGCTCACAGGTGAGAAGACACTGTCCACAGTGGTGTGAGCAAAAGCCAACAGAAGCAGTCATTGTTCCCCTACTATTGATCAGGTCTCATTATGTTCCCAGTAGCCGTATCCCTCCCCAACACAGCTGAGAGCCATTCAGTCAGACATGCGAGCTCCTAATGTTCCTCACTAAAATACAATAGGAAAATACCTGGTATCAGAATATGAGACATTTGTCTAGCCTTTTACCTCATATCACATATTCAGTTTCAGTAGGTATATTCAGTGAGACCAGGCTAGAAGAGGTGTAGCTGAAGGGAAATTAAGAGCCTGGTTTTTAAAATGCATTGTTTTATATTGAATTTTTTAAAGACATTAAAGACATTGTATAGCATACAATGTTTTGAAACAAAATATGTTCAAAACTTGCTCTTAAAGAGCAGCCAAACTCAGAATGAATTAGACTGGAGCACAAAATGTGATTAAAAGCAAATGGCATGTGATAAATTGAATGTGCAAAACTAAATGAGATGCCATGATCAAATGGGAGCAATTGTACGGTATGGAAAGAAGATATACCCAATTGGAGATGATAAATACTGATCTGAGTATACAGCACTGAAACACTGACGTCACTCAGCAGATGAAAATAATGGTATGAGCTAAGGCAAAGGACAGAAGGGAAGCAAATAGATTCTGATTGATACAAAGGCACAAGTTTAACACGAAGGCCCATCAGGCATGCCATATCTATTAAGATACTGATGAAAAAAAAGTGTGGTCTAAAAGCTGTGTATCTACCTCAGACTTCCAAAATAGTTTTGCCCTTAAATCTTTTAATAGGCAAAATTTCAAAGAATACATGTAAACGAAGCCTGAACCTGGTAAACTGATACTATAATTTATTACAAAAAATTTGATCCAGTCACAATGCACTGAAGAACAAAGAGCAATATGGTGGCAAGATATCACTTCATTAACTCTATTCTGATCAAAAGGCTTTTGTAAAGATGTTTTTCTAACATTATGAACCATATATGAGAGTTCAGCTGAAAAACTGAAATGTATTATCAGCTACAGAAAATGCAGAAGCCAAAGCAAAAACCGCCTCGTGACTGCTTTGAAAAATCACAATCTTGCAGTCATGAAAACAGCATTTTTATTTCTATAAAAAAAGTGATGAAGAAAGTCTGAGATCTACTGCCACTACTACAAGCAGTGCAGCCTATGTCATACTTGTGTGCATTCTTTCTGCATTCACAGAAGATATTTTCCTGTTCACAAAGATTTTAACAAATTTCCCTCACTCTGAACTGCATTACAGGCTGTAGTGCACAGACACATGGTAAGGCCTTTGCAGACAGACCTGTGATCCCTTTTCCTGCAGCCTGGGCAGGCCAGCTCCCTGCTGAATATGACTGGGCTAAAGCTAGGCAATACCTAAATCTTACTTTGAAGATTTGCAGATCCACAATGAGGAGCAAAAAATACACACTATTTGGAGATAAAACTTGTCAAAACTCTTCAGAAAACTATTCCAACTATCAAACACATTCACTAAAAGCTTTTTGTTGTTTTCTTTTTCCTTTCACTGCTTTGAAAATGGTAGAATAAGGGAATATGTGATGTGACTGTGGAGCAGGTTCTCCCTGCAGTAAAAGCATGTTTTATCCTGGAGGCCACGGGTGCTATGACTATCAGTGAAGAGTCAACCCCCCCGTTTTTTAATTCCCAAGCAGTAATGTTTCCAATCCCCTGCTGAGAACGTCGTTAGGTAATCTAAGTCTTACTAAACTTTACTTCTACTTACATATCAATCTCCCGAGTGCCTGTCTCCTTTTTATAGCAATGGTTGCTCCAGCTTTCAGTAACAATGCAGATCAACCTGCAAATAAAACAAAAAGTTAGTAACCCCTGCTCCACTCGCTGGCAAAGCTGCGGCCACTGTGGGAGGCGAGCAGAATGAGCTCATTAAAATGCACGAGCCCAAGCCAATCTGCAGTGCATGGGAGAGGTGTAATCAGTTTTACCTTCTCATTGTAGATTTTAATAAAAATAGATAATAAAGCATTTGGAGTACCATTGAAGCAAAATGCTGGTTAAAATGAACCTGATAATAAAAGGCTCAGTGGGCTTTCTTGAATCAAGTGGCAGCCTCAAGCAATCAAAAAGAATTTCCCAAGAGCTTGCTTAATAAAGGAATAAAAGGAAACATTAACTTCCCATGGCTCATTCTCCTCATCTTCTGTGGTTTAACTGCGTTTGTGGTTGGGACCCATAGTGATGCCTTCTAGCCCTTACAAAGTAATAATATCCTGTGCCGCTTTGTCAGGGCAAGCTGCCTGGCTTGCAAGTGCAGAAACCACCTCTGCTTCTCAGATGTCCAGAAGAAACTTAAGAAACCTTCTAGTTAAGCATGAAGAGAGGGATAAGGAGTGAACCTTGTTTCTCCCAGTTCTAAGTGTTAGGAATGTCACCTATGGATGGTGCTGGACAATAATTGAAAATGCAGGGCAATGTGCAGTTGGACACACAATATGAGTGATGTGCATTGGAAGGACATATGGCTAGGAGAAAGCCAGGGTATTAAAAAAGTATTAAAAAGGCACAAGCACAGTCTCCATTTTCCACATTCCTTTAGCTGTCTCTCAAGTCACAAAATTTGAAGGGCTATTGCACAATGTAAACAAGATATTTTTATTGTTATTTTATTTTACTCAACCATTCTATGTTTACACGCTGCGCTTTTCCCAGTGCCAGCTGACTCGGAGTGGGTAGGGGGTCCCGCCTGTAAATGGGAGATGGAATACACCATCAACCCAGGCCCACCAGGGAAGGTCTACCTTTCAATCAAATACTGTGCTTTGTCAGACATTGAAACCCTTCCAGCAGATACAGACTTTTCCATTATCACATTATATAGGGTAGATTTTGTCTTTCAATGAGGAGAAAGCTTTTTTAGTTTGAAAGAAAAAGCCTGATCTGTATTCCATGGAAATAAATGAAAATGCTCCCCTTAACTTTAAAATGAAAAATGAATTCGGTTTTTAATTATCTCATTTCATATGTAAATTAAGTCTGGCAAATCTTCTGTTTACTTGCAGTACTGAAAATTGTCGGGACATGTTATGTATTGCAAGGAAAGGTGGCACAGTGCAAGGTAGTATGTTCAACAGTGCATGGGGTAGGAAGAGGAGCCTTCTGCGTGATGCTTCAGAGAAAAACTTGCAGACCTCCAACACTATGCCATGGTGAACTTCAGCCATGGTGAACTGTCACTGTGGTTTGCTTTTTTCCCCCCTAAATGCAACATTTATACCCATACGACTTCTTCCTTTAAAAAAGTTCCTTTTCTCATTTCATTACTCTGCATCTTACATCTCTGCCAATTGATAATAAATTGATGAAATCCACCTAGGTTTTCTTTGAAGATTATCAGAATATGTTTTGAAGAGACAGTCAGGAAGAAAGGAAGATGCATCTGTTTACACATTCTAGTCTTGTGACAAAGTAAAATACTTAGCACTTTGCTAATGAAGGTGGAAAATGGAATGAGTTCTGCGAAACAGAGCAATCCTTTGAGAACCTGCTTAATGAGATGAAGGTTAGTCGATGACAGTTTGTGGTTTAAAGTCCCAAACCACCTGCATGGAGGAAAAGATACAAAGAAGAAGAAAGAAGTTAAACATTTTCTCTTCTTTTCTCTAGCTTCCCCCCTTTTTTATCTTTTCAAGAACAGAGGAAGGGAGAAGATAAGCACCAGGTCCAAAAACAGCAGAAAAATAAGATACAAACTTACATAAAGAAAGGAGCTGTTCTCATTTAATACACTGTAGGAAAAAAATTGTACACAATTTGCAATGGTAAGCTACAAATCAGTTTGCTCGAGTTGTTTCATAATCCAATAAATTATATTTAGTAGCCTGACAGTATGAACCCATATAGTCACATAATATCCAGTGTTATTCAGTTCAACTGAATCTAAATAGAAGGGCTAAATACAGTTAACATTTTCTCCAGTGGAATTAACTGAATAAATGTAAATATGACAAATATGGATACAACTCGCTGGCCTGAACTGCCCTGTAGATTGAATCAAGGACAAACAGCCTATGCATATGTGCTACTGACTTGAATACTTACAGCAAAATTTAGAAGGACTACACAGGATAAAAGGCTACAGAAGCCTAGACTGTACAAGCTTCACAGGCATATTGTCTTTTCCTTAGTGAGTGATAGAATTTTGAAGCCAGCAAGTATTCAAGATTGAAAAATTCACTAAATCCACTATCTCTATAAAGTTCCTACAAGAATTTTGTACATATTGCTCTTAAATTGCACTTTTATTTAAACAATCCACTTCCAGAAAAAATTTACCATGCAATTCTACAGTTCATAGATGCTGTAGAAAAAGGATTCTTTTCCACCATCTCATACTGCCTGTCTGTTGAGGTTCTTACAAAACAGCAATATTTACCTCGTAATGAAGGATCATTAAATGGCCCTTGAAAACTGTGTGAAATTATCATGATACAATGCATGTAGAAGGTATTTTATGCTTTTAAACTCCTTGTGCCTACAGCCTTAATGATGGCAACTGGCCAGTTCTGGACTTCCCAGATATTTAGTGTGTTGTGCCCTTTGAAACTGAATGGAACTGATGGTCCCCTGTGTATCTGGCATTGAATAATCTTACTACCTTTTGTAGTAAATACTTTAATCACAAAGTGAACACTGACTTTCAGTGTATGATGCAATTCATGAAAAATTGATTACTTAATAAGTACTGCTAGTGTATGACCCCGACATATTTGTGTTTCCCACTGTCCTGGTTATCTTCATTTTATGTGTTCCTACAGTATGTAATTTCTTTGTTAAGAAAGAGCAGGCATCTCAGCTTAATACGTTTAACACTTCCTAACAAAGCTCACAGAACAGGAAAGCTGAAATGTGCAAATACCTCCTCTGCTTTCTGTCTGATTAGGGTGTATCAGAAGGAATGGATCCAGCACACAGAGCAAGAGATTATGTTTTAAGGGTGAGTTTTGATACATTCTATGTTGTTTGTTTATTAGAAATAATTCCTATGAATTATCCACATTCAGAGTCAGCAACTGCTACTTAATTATCATGCTATCAGTGCTGAATGAAGAATGACATAATGGAAAACAAAATCCTTCATACAATTTATCAGCCTGAATAATAATTCCAAATAATTAGAATCATAGACTGCCACAGCAGTGGTGCTGCAAAGCCAGCTATCTAGAATCAGTCGAATCAATATGGTTTTATCTCAGGAAGGGTGTTATTCAAAGCCATATAGAAAGGCCACCATGCTTCCATTTTTTATGAGCTTCTCTTTCCTTAAATAACTGTTGAGAGGTCTTTTTACTTTAACCTTATCATTTTCCCTGTACGACATAAATGATGTTCAGAAAGGTATGTTCAGATTCTAATATATCATATGACAAACGAACAGAGGCAAAGAAAGACAAAACCCACAGACTAATTGATAGGACTCAAAATTCCCATTAATTTTGACACAATGAGGAGGCTAAGTTCATAATTAAAAAAAAAACACAAAGGAAAAGCAAAGTTAAGGTTTCCTTGGAAACCTTACTTTGACTCTTTCCATGACTTAAAAGATGGTCTTACATTCTTTTGCTCAGGCAATTCTTATCTGACATTTGATTTTTCCTCCCACTTTAGTGTACAGTTACCATCCTCTACTTACTGTTTAGTCACTTTATTGAGTCAAATAAAGCTGGCTTTTACAAAATCAGACTGAAGGAAAGGTCAACATTTTAATTTTCACAGAGAAATAAAAGCAACCTTTTTAATATCTTGACTAAATAATTTTATTAATTTACAATTATTATTAATCATCTTCATCATCATCTGTATTTCTTCCTCTATTCTGTCAAGAGTCACGAATGTCTGCAAGATTGCTGCACAGCCCCCCGAAACCTAAACCAAGACTAAAACTACTGCTTCATCCAGCTGTTCTCACAACTGGTCCTGCAAGGAGCTGAATGGTGATGCTATTCCATTTCCAGAGTGCTCTTAAGAGCACTGATGGTCCATAAAATTTCTTATAGTCAGCACAAAGAGATAGGGAAGGTCTATAAATCTTGATGTTTACAGCGGAGAATTGTGGACAACTCTGGGGCCAGAAGCAGCTATTTGTTGATGGGGAGGAGGGAGACAAGAACAAAATGGTGAAAGGGGGCTCCTCCTCATCTCCTTGTGACAGTCTCTGGATCTCTGCACAGCCATAAAAGCTGAGTTCAGATCTTTTTTTTCTGTACCTCCTCCTGACCAAGGGCATTGCAGCAGCTGCCCCTGGTCAAGTCTGGTTGCCAGAGACAAGCTTGGCAAATTTGATTGTTCAGTGAAAAGGAAAAGCTGTGTTACCCATGAGTGAAATCCAGACCTGCTGTAATACAGCCGACTTCAGCCAAGCTCTCTTATAGGACTGTAGGTAACTGAAACAAGACAGATGGAATAAAAAAAAAAAATAAAAGAAAAGAAATAAAGTTTTGTGTCTTTTATTGCAACTTTAGTGAAAAATGCTCTAAGATTTGTACAAATTTCCTATAGTGTGTGACACAGGCAGTGCTCTCTAGCCCTGCTCTTGATTCAGTTTTTCTCTTTTTTATTCTTTCATAAAGAATTGGCTCAAACATGCATATATATTGACATAATTTGGGGTTGTCATGGCAATGCTGCTATACCAGAAATAAATGCAGTGTGAAAGTGTAGTGTAATTATAATCAGAACTGAGATTCAAAAGGAAATATTTCTGAGACAACTTTAAGTCAATACAATGCAAGTACCTTATTTTTATTGCAGATCTTTAAGCAGAAAGGGCATTACTGAGGGCTCACTGAAGTCAATGAGATTCTCAATTCTCACAGTGATTTTAGCGATTGCTCTTTCAGAAATGTACATTCATTTTTCTTTGAACCTATGCCTGGCAAAACACAAAAAGCAGACTTATTCCTTTCAGTATTTGCACTTCCGATGTTTTCTTAGTTTCAGGCTGTGGCCAATGAGTATCAGTGTGGATGAAGGTGAAGGGGAGGCTTTCTTACAGCCAGTCTGTAAGTTCCTTTCTTGCAAACAATGGCTGTAACCTTCATCTACACACCAGTGTATAGAAAAGAAGATGTGTGGGGAGGAGGAGGAGGAGAGGGATGAGGATTAAATCATTTACAGTCTCCTCCATACTGCCTTTGAAAGAACAATAAGAAGCACAGTTGAAGGGATGGGGGGGAATTGTAGCAAACCATGCACAAAACATCAAGGGGCAGGGGAGTGGGACATATAGCTAATATGCCCTAAGGCAGCAGGACTTATGTCATAGAATATCTCTTAAATAGTGTCATGATTTGGAAGGTAGGGAGGACTTATCAGGGTGCTTCAATTTTTGAGCATTAATAAAAGGCTGACCTTGATAATACAGCTTCAAGATAGAAGGTTGTCTTTCTTGTTACCGTAGTCAGTCTATTGCAACTATTTCTGCTGAGATGTCTGTCTGAACATCAGGGATGCCTGTGCTGTCAGAGTCTTAAGACCCTTCAATACTTTTATAAAGGACATTTTTCCTCCTGGAAAAAGCCTACCATTTGATACCTTTACCAAAGCTAAGAAATAGTTCTTTTTCCTTGCCTTTTATTTCAACTACTTCTTTTCAGGAAAATTAATTATATTTCTTTTTCTGCTTTTGTCAATAGAAAGAAAAACTGGAGTATTTGCATACTTTGGTTGCAGATACATCTGGGAATAAGTGTGAATTTCAGTTAAATATTCTAGTATAGGTATGCTACCCAAATGGCAGTTTTGGTTATGTTGTGTCATAAAAGAAGACTCAACGCCTTTGGCCTCCCTTATAAACTTTAATTTGCTTACACTGCACATGGTGCTTGACGTGAGGCTGCACCAATACTGAATACAGTGGGACAATCCCCTCCTTTGCCTGGAGGGGATACTGTGTTTGATGCACCCCGGGATGGCGTTTGCCCTCCTGGCTGCCAGGGCTCACTGCTGACTCACACTGAGCTGCTGCTGACCAGCACCCCCAGATCTCTCTCTGTAGGGCTGCTCTCCAGTCACTCCTCTCACAGTTTGTACTTGTACCAGGTGTTACTCTGTCACAGGTTTAAGATCTGGCATTTAGATGGTTAAATTTCAGTGCTGTCACAGGAGGCACTAAACACCAAGGTTTCTCCAAACATCTCCTACTGCACTGAGCACTCCCAGCCCTTAAGCAGTCACAGGAAAGTAGTTAGCCTTTTGGTTTTTTAAGTCAGGTCACATTTTATGCATATATATATATATATTAGTGCATATGTATGATTTCTACCATCATATATTTTTAATAAATATATAGAATATTATACAATACATATATTATATAATATAGGTATTTATAATGCATAAGAAATAAAATATCATACTAGCAGCATTCTTAAAAGGCATAGAGGAAGCTAAATAAGAAACACTTCATGTTGACAGAAAGTAGAGAGGAAAATAACATACTCAGTGAGTGCCTTATGATTTACAGGTGATTTTGATACATCGAATAGCAGAGTCAGTGTAGCAAGTTGGTGTATCCAGAGCAATCACTCAATGAGAAAGGTTTCCTAACAATAAAAACATGTTTTTTGATTCAGGAATTGATTTTAATGGATATGATGCAGATAAAAGGCTGCACAGTATTCTGAAAATTGAGGGCTTGCTGTAAATGTTTTACTTTGCAGCCAGATGATTCTGCCAAAGATGGTATGTCTGGTTTTCAAGGGGCAAAAGTGAGTGGCAGGGAACTTTAACTTGTAGAACGGACACAGCATATTACCACAGTATGCTTTTCAAGCAAAGAGGAGGAAGGGAGGAAATTACAAACCTTTCAGACAGTTTGCAATGAAATTTAGGTAACTGAGACACAAAATTGTTTTTTCTTACACTGTACATTGCTATTTAGAGGGTCACTGTGAAGCAAGAAGGACTGGAAACTTCCATTTCTCTGACACTAGCTGAGGAGGAAAATGGACTTACTTCCGTGCCACATGGGCAAACAAACTGACTACTAAAGAGGCCCTGGAATGCAGACTCCTGAAACAGTGCAACAGATTCGTTTTCTTCATAAATAGCAATTAAAATTTGACTTCACTGCTCTTATAGATCAGTTCTACGTACAGAGGACTACACTACTGCACAGTTCATTCTATATATAATTTATTTGAAAGTAAAACTCTCAGATCTGCTGCAAAAATTTTCACAGCCTACTCTCACTGAATGTCCACAATAAGATGTAATTGAGAAAAGTAAACCAATCCAGACACAAAAAGCCTTACAAAATTGAGAATATGTACCAGCAATATCAGGTCAAAGACAGGCATCAGGAATGCAGTAATTTCTCTAGAACAGTCATAGATTTTAAATGAAAAATGTAACATAAAAAAGTGTGTGAATTCACAACTGAGGAATTAAAGTAATTTAAGTGTATCATCTGAAGTTATAACAAGGAAAACAAATTGTGAAGGGTTACAGTATTTGTCTTTAAAAGGTAGTTCAATCTCATATGGTATCACAAGCACTGAAGTCAAAACCAATTTTTGTTATACAGCTATTTCCAGTATCACTGAAATCTGAACTAAGGAAAAATTAAAGAAAGCTTAATAGGTCCAAGCACTGCTTCGTCCACACTGCTTGCCAGTCTTTTGGATTTTGCTTCCAGTATCACAGCCTTTGCTGTGTTCCTGCCATCCTCTAAAAAAATTGTAAGTGGAATGGAATGGTTTATTTTTACTTCTCAGCTATGAGACCAGAAGCTATTGTTCTAAATACCTTATCTCGTTTCCTCTATATGTAATCTATGTATGTATATTTTTTCCCAGAAGCCAAGTGAAAGAATGTTGTGTTCTTTTCAAGACACCTAATCTCATTTAAAAGACTCCAATGCAATGGAAAATGTATCTCTTCTCTATGTAATCTTTCCAATTGGAAATTAATTTTATTGCTAGAAGATTACATCCTATTTCAAGGTTGAATGTGTATGAATTCAGCTTTAAGATACTGGTTCTTGTTATTTCTTTGCACATCAGGGAAAAGGAAAAAAGTTAACACCTCTGTCATTGAACTTTTTCCTTAATGCTTTTACAACTATACCACAATAAAATAATTTCTTACCCTTCTTATAATTTATGATCATAATATGTGAAAACGTAATACTGTAGGTATATCTTTAGAATCCCAAGTACTTACTCACTTTGTGATCCATCCCATTGTTTCCAGGCCGGGGACTCCAGAACCAAGGGCAGCACTGCAGTACTGATCTTCCCCGTGTGATGAACAGACCTGCACAGCCATTAGACAACACGTGATGGACCTGTTCCCTTCCTTGGCCTAAGGGGAAAATAACTCCCTGCAACTCAGAGCCATTTCTGCTGCCTTGACTTTTTGACATTGAGCTGCATTAGAGAGCAACTGAAGAACGTTAGTTATCAAGCTAGAAAAAGAAACAGTGGCTAAGCCTTATCTCCTGATACCTTAATGGGCAAAAGGAGGCAAAGGGTTGTGAGGGTTTTAATCTTGTCCATGTAAACATAATGCATTCAAATAGCTAGGTGTTGTAGCTAGTGCATTTAGAGGGGAAATGAGATATACATCTTTAACAAGGAGGATTACTAACCTCTGGAACCACTACCTAGAGATGCAGTGGGCATTAATTACTTGAAGTCATTTAAAAAAGGAGTGACTTTTTCTCATTAATTACCTAGCCTAATTAATAGGTACAATGTCAGGAATGCCTTTATAGAAAGACTCCGAAATCAAACTACTCCCTTCTGACCTTCAAAACCATAACTCAGGGGAAAAGATGACTGATAAACCCTACCCACCAGCAGTAAATTGATCAGGCATCAGTTTGCTGATGAGTTAGGGAGTAATAATTTGAAGCTTAACTTGTGGGAAACACTGAAGTAAAAATGAACTAACAATATGCTTGCAGATATTACACATCTTTACATGCACAAAAACCCCCTGTAACAAGTACTTAAGTATGATGGCTTGGACTGCTTTTGGGTGAGAAGGGAAGGTCTGCTGAAGCATCCTGCTTAATGGGACAGAACAGCTTGCACAAGGGCTGAAGATACTCCCAGGAGTCTCCTTGGATATAGCTGGTGGGTTTTAGCTCTGAATTTTACTACAGCTTGGAGACCACAAAGCTGCATAATATCCTGGCTGTAAACCTGAAGGAATGAGGTAGAGCAATATGGGTTTTATTCAGTTTCTTTCCCCTTGCTACGTGAAGTAAGTGTAAGCCCGCTTTCTGGAAGTTCGTATGAATCCTGTTAAGTAGTAACATTAACAACACAAAAGCAGCTGTGAATATGCTAAGGCGACGTAGTAGGTTATGATGTCTTACCTTTAAAGTAAGAAGAAATGCTTGGAATTTATCTTAAAAATTTCTTTAGGAGTCTCCAACAATATCTTAAAGAAACATGGATTTTTTAAAACTCTCTTGTAGTTTGAGGGTTTTTTTGTTTCTTCGGAGTCAGATTTTCAACTGCTTGGGGTTGGGATTTTTTTCACTCAAAATTAATGCAAACATAAGTAGGTTTCCTTGTCATTCTGAAAAATCACCAGGTGCTTGATGAATCCTCTAGGCATGAAATATGGCAGCTCAGTAGGTGGCCAGAACTGATGTATTTTTCGTTTTGAAAAACATAAACTTGATTCCAGTATGAATAAAATACAGCGAAAATAGCATTTCCATTTTGCAAAGAGCAAGTTAGAATGAGATGATTCTTATCCCACTAATGAAGACCTTCGGAAGAGGAACCAGAAAAAGAAGTACACTTTGTACACAGAGTTAAGTCTAGCAAACCTACTGTGGACTTGAGGAGGAGGTGGCAGAGGTTTGAAAGCTGCATGTGGAGCATGCAGATGGCAAGTACAGCAACTCCCTGCAGAGTTTTCTCTGTGGCTGTGGGAGTGGGATCCTCGGTTACTGAAGATGAGGACATTTCTGAATTGCTTTACTGCACATCTTTCAGCTTGACTGAGCCCAGGAATGTAACAGAGGAGTCTCTCTTGCTCATGTACTGTTGTACACAGCCCACTATCTCCAAAGAGAAACTCCAAGTCGTTTTCTACTCCTCACTTTCTCAGCGCGGGAAACATCACTAGCAAGAGTGAAAATAGGGCTTTTTTTATGGGTAGTGGGTCACGGCAGCTGCCTAAAAGAGGTTACTGAGTGAGGGGGTAATCTAATCTCCAGCTGACACACAGAGAGCTCATTGGAGGGGACACGTAAGTCTCATCGCAAGCCGCTCTGGGAAAGAAAGTGGGTAAGGGCAGGAACAATCCCTTAGTCCAATGAAGACTTTGCCACATCAACTCTTTCTTCTCACCTCCTGTGTTTTTGATTGTTATATCATGTTTCCTCTTCTGTTGCTTTGGATTTTTTAATTTTTAACTCTCTCAAGATTGTTTATTAGTGCATTAAGTCACACTCTTTATTAGAGACACAGCTTTGTCCCCGGTTCCCAGGTTGGCAGCTGCCACACCAATTTTTTTTTGAGCCCACCTACCACAGACTAGGAACCAAAGTATGCAAGGCTTTGAAAGGGTCTTCCTTCAGGCCTCCAGAAATACCCTTCTTATTGGGTTTATGTAGATTTGCCTTTGGACTAATAGCTATTTATAGAAATATGACATAATAATCTAGATAATAATATAAAATCTGATGGTTAATTTTAGGATGCTCCTTGGTACTAGGGTCCTCCTAAGTCCTGGGACAGATACAGAAATATCACTGGTCAGGGACTGCTGCCTGCTGACTGTGGGATGGAGTGTAAATCACTACCAGGTACATCATTTAAGAATAAGTAGCTACATAAAGATTATTTGTGAATTTTGATGGGGCTGTGAAGCCAAGTAGAAAACTACAGTTTTTTAGTGTCAAAGGAATAAGAATGCTCATTCTCTGCTTGAGAAAGCCTTTCTATAAAGGCATTCTCCTGGTGAAAATGCGGAAAAAATCTGCTTTCCAAGAAAAATCTTTTGTCAGAATTATGGATTCTTAATACAAGGTCCATTTATTTGTTCACAGACTTGAAGATTTATAGGCAGAGTTATAAATTCTTAATAGTTTTCCTGAGTGCTGACATTTTCCATTTGGGAATACAAATGAAATTCAAGATGTTCACAGTCACAATTACCATTGTATATTTATAAGAAGGGCTCAGCGTTGTGACAGCATTTGCATATAAAAATCTAAGATACTTGCATGTTCTTTAAGTATGTAATTGATTGCGTGTCTTTATTTTGCACTCAAATATGTTTTAATCTTGGTTGAAAATTCCCTATGAAATTTACTATTTCTGATGAAATTTCGAAAACAAAATTACTGCCTTTGTGCATGTATTAATAATAGATATGATGCAGTTTAGATGCAATCAAACATTTAAGCTAATGTTAAAGGGAAAACAAGCAGAAAACTAACACAAAATCTGGATAGTATGTCACAAAAGTGCAATACATTTACGACCATGGAGACAGTAAAGAGCTAAGAGACCAGTGGCTTGAAAATATTATTCAGCTTTTCAGGTAAGGAATTATTATTTTTCAGCTGGTATTCCATGGTCTCTTGCAACATCCATGATTCTTTTCTTTCCAGTCAATCAGTGATGGGACAGGCAATGTATTAGCTCCCTAGATGAGACTTCTCAACCATAACTGCCTGACACTACTTATATATGCTCTGAAGCCAGAGTACCACGGGCATTGGAAGAGGTCATATAACACTGAAAGAGAAAGAATGATGCAGGCCTTTTCATTTCAGCGAGTCAGTTTGAGTCCCCCAGTCTGCTACTTGCCTGGACCTTCCTAGCCCTAACCCAGAATGATTAAGTTCCCGATATGAGTACTGCAGCACTGTGGAAGATCATGGAGTGCCACGTAAATGGTGTTACCCATTCCTTCTTGTATGTACATCTTTAGTCCTCTAGCTTCTTGTAGCATGAAACTGCTCAGACATAACCACAGCGCTCATTGTAACACAAACAAAAACACAGGGAATCATTCCCCACTGTGCCCATCCATAGGGCACATTTAATATCCAGTAAGATACTACCTGTCAAGACTGCTACATTCTTCATTTTTAACCCTCACATCAGGCACAGCTTGCAATCAGGACAGTAAATTTCTCCTGTAGATAAGACAAGGAATTGTATTTATTTCTTTGCTAGGTTTTCCAGGGCCTACATTCACTTTATTCTGGAAATTTACTTCTAGGCTGCAGTTAAGCTTAGCAATCCAGGTGCGTAACGAATTCTGGGATATTTGATATGTTAGACATTATTTTTGAAAAGTTTTCTTTTAATTCTTTCGCCAGTTCCTCAGAGACTGAGAAGGGTTTAAAGCCAAATAAATGGAAAATTAATGTAATTGAAAATCCAGCAATTGTCCAGATAAAACTGATGGAGGATAAAGCAACAACATTATTGAAATTATTATTAATTCACATGGTTTATTCATATCAAAGAATGAACGGAGTTAAAAATATTTTATATTTCATGTCTCAGAGCTGTAAAGATAATTCAGATCAATGCTTTGTTATATTTGGAAACATTTTGCTTATATTAAGTAAAGTGCATTATTTTATAAATCTGCAAATTTATCAAGTGTGAGAGCCACTGAGCAGTATCTAATACATATATACCCTACCAGATAATCTCCTTTATACTTGACATCTTCTTGTTAAAAAAGCAATAATTTATCACAAAGTTTAATTCGTTTGGTTGAAGAGAAATACTTTTGTGTAAGTCAGTCACTGAAAATGATGAAATAGTCTATCGGAATGAACACAATTTTGAAAGCATAGAAGAAATTGAATTAAAGGCAATTACAATCCAGCTGATCTGAATAGACAGCAGGTCTACACAACAAATTCAGAGTAAATAATGTCTGTTCATCTTGTGACTAGTGTTTCCTTTTTTCACTGTCAATCTATCAAGCTAAAGCAAACATTTGAAAAATTAGTATTAGAACAGATTGTTTGAATAATTTGAATTTATCCTGCAAAAAAAAGCCAAAGTCAGGTGAACAAAAGAAGAGTCATCACGAACTGGGATGGTCTTAAGGCTGTGTTTACACATGACCCCATTCTTACTGTCTCTAGACCTACGTATTTGGGGGCATCCAGGGCAGATACCCAGGTATCAGATGTGAGTCAGCTAAGAGCACAGAGTTATTTGGTTTGCCTATGGGCAAGACCACACTAAGCAGTAACTCAAGTTTGAAAGCAAGTTAGCTGCCAGATTGTGCTTTCCTGCGTGAACTGAGGAACACAGAGCTCTGTTAATTTACTGCTCTCCAAATAACACAGTTTCACATCTGAAGGCATACCCAAATGCAAAAATGCACAATTTCCTAGGAAACAACCTTACTCTTTTATATTAATCTCCAAAAGGAAAATCGCTGTGGTATGTATCTGTTTCTAATTATAAGCTTGTTGATTAAAAATAGCTATTTTTAATAGAAAAAAACCCCAAATCTCCTTTTGCACTAACTTTCAGCTGTAGAAAGTCACTGTACTTCATCTATACAGGAATTGAAGGAGCTTATTCTATCTTCTACACCTAGTGGACAACTAAGGAAAGACATTTTACCTGCATATGCTTCATTTTATTTCTCCAGAAACGGAAGTAAAGACATTCTTCCTTATAGAATCTTTAAAAATCTTGTAAAAAATGTTCTAGAAAGCAGCCTTTTTTTCCTAAACTGGTTGTTCTGCACTATTTTCTGTATGCAGTGCATGTATTTGCAACAGACAACTGGAAGGAAGCTCTTCAATCAGTGAGTTCAGCCCCCTGCTTGGATTGTATCACCATCGCATCGTCTTTCTCAGAAAACAATTGAGTTCTACCTTGAAACGAGTTAGATGCTTTCTGTTGAAAGTCTCATTAATTGTGTGTAATAATGATGAGAATTTTTTCTTTAACTTTTATTATTTTGAGCCTAAATGCATTCCCGCTCAGTAAATATCCCTGTGGGATTTATTGAAGGTTGGATTTTTGGCCTTTTTTTTCCCCTCCCTGTAATACTCTACTTCAATTTAACTATGTGTTCATCCCTTAGCATATGCCACATATTCCTTTAGCACTGCCAGGGGGTGAACACAGGCATTTGCAGAACATCAGAGGAAGTCTCACAAAAGCCACAAAAAACCATTATTACTTCTCAAAAAAGCTGCTAATAGTCTTTTTACCTGCACTGAACTTCGGTCTGCCATGCAGGTAAAATAGGCTAGTAGCCTGTGCTGGAAGTACCTCTCCCAAAATGTCTTAGGGACACCTTTACTTTTTTTTCCTGCTTCTCTGTGGTATCTCAGAAGATACCTGTGCTCACATAACACCATTTCTATGCCTCATTCAGCTTCAGCTGATGAATTCTTTATTACTGCAGAAATCTTCTTATGAGTCCTTAAGCACACAGTCTTCCATTTTATACACCATTAAATTTCATCCCATTTCTATCACTGCAGTCACCAACATCACGCTGTTCTTCCTGACTTGCCTATTTATTGACAAAGTCATGCTAGAAGAAAGTTTTATCATCACCCACTTGGTTTTGCGCTAAGAAAATTAATGAAAATATTAATAAATTATTCTTATGAGAAACTTTTGAAGATCCTCACTGTTGCCTTTCTCTGGTCACTTACCCTCTGGAGAACACCATTTTCATTCCATCGTTGAACAGTTCTCCTCCAACCTTCAGTTAGTTACACTAATACATTACCCACATTACAATTAGGTCTCTTGTTCTTCAGTCACACTATGGTTTTCTTAATATAAAATGCCTTCTATATTTATTTAAGAAATAATTTTATTTTTTAAAGAAAATTCAGAATTGCTTGACATAATTTAAGTTTAGGTATCACTGTGTGTTTCATCATTTTTTCCTTCAAAATTTGTTTCAAAGCTGTGCAATATAATTTATTCTTCAAACTTAAACATGTGACTTGGACTTCCAAATTTTAATGTTTCAATTCTCCTAAAAATGCCTAAATTCACCACATGCAAGAGAGAAAAGCTGACATTTTAGAAATTCTTCAGAGAAAAAGCCTGTCTACATTACTAGGATGTTAAAACATAGGCCTTCTAAAAGTCTTCAAATAGCATTTAAAAATGTAAAAAAAAGATTTTTATGTAATTTTATATCTTTGACTTGTTTTTCTTGTTTTCATTATTCTTAAAACTGTATTGGTGCTTTTTTTTCCCTATAATTTCCCTCCATGTGAGAGTGAAATTCATCTCAACTAATATTAATTGCCCAAAGTATGTATGCCTAGTATAAGGCAGACTCTCCAAATTCCCTTACAGTGAAAAGAGATACCAGAGCTTCTCAAAGTAGTCACCCCAAAGCATTGTTCAAGATATGTGAGATGAATTAAATTTGGCTGTAACATATTTCTTTCCACTGACTAATAGGAAACCAAGAAATTATAATGAAACAAGATGCTTAAAGCTTAAACAGTTGAAGTTTTAAATGGTTTAAATTACAGAAGATTAACTCCACCTTAAAAGTTTTTCTTTTATGTATTACCTAATGTTTCAGAAAATAATTTTTTTTTTCTTTTTACTACCTTGGGTGTCTGATTTTGCACTACTGTCCATAATAATAAAATAGGAGAAACCAAAATATTGACATGTACGTTAATCTATCTGTGTTCATACTGGCTCTCCCCTTGTTCTCTGTTTTGACTAACTTTTTTTTTTCTTAAAAAGTTTTAATTGTTTGTGTGCAAATAAACTTGAGTTGTTTAGAACAGTTCAGCTGTACTCCAGAGCTCTGGAGTATATAATTCTGTCAGAATTATAAAAAAAGGTCAGATCCATGGGAAAGTATTGTAAGTATTCAAAAATAATGATCCTGGCTCAAAAAATCAGCCAGCTTCTATTTAAACTGAATAGATTAATAAATAATAATAAATTAATAATTTGAGAATTATAATCCAATGATTTTTCTCCACAGATTTACGGGAAACGTGAAACATTCAGAAATGCCAAAAAGAAAGAGACAGAGAGAAAGGCAGTGGAGATGCCTAAAAGACTACCAAAGCTAAAGCTTTAAATTTCTTGTTTCATGTTAAAACACTGAGTTATGGCAACACCGTTTGAGAATATTGTTACTTAGTTTTCCCTAGCCCTTTCTGTGGATGATAACATCGCCAAATAATCCTATATATATATTTCTGTGAGTTCTTGAAATCTCCTCTAATCTCATTTTGATTGGTTTAGGGCATACTACATTTCAGAGCACCTTAGTCCAGCTGCTAGGTAATTCCCAACATACAATCCTGTTTTCAATTCTATTCTGAAGTAAATCTATTGTCTCGAGCCCCAGGTCTACTTGTCTGTTGAAGCATTTGACACAATGACACCTCCTCTGAAGATCCCATTGAAGTTCAGATCTTCATGCAATTTTCATACATGCCTCGATCTGTTAAACTTTTTCAGAATGCTGGAAGCATGAGTTCACCCAGGCTAGGTAATGAAGGAAGCCTTACTAAATTCCTTTTAACTGTCTGTCCTAATCCAGGTGATTGCTAAGAAAAGAACAGCAAATAACTATTTGAAAAATGAGATAAAATCATGGGTTCTTCAAAAACAAAAGAAAAAGATAACCTGATGGGTGAGTTAATAGGCACACATCTATTTGGACAGGCACACAGGGATGGATGAGCCTGGCAGGCTCCCTATGCTTTTCAAGCAATCACTCATTAGACATCTTAGCTATTATTATTATCTGTTTGTGCTACATAGCACTAGTAGCCTCCTGCTGAGTCTTCAGTGCCATTGTGCTAAACACGGGCACACAGTAAGGGAGTACTGACAGCCTCAACACATTTCCAGACTCACTGGTCAGAGGACAGCAAACAATTGCATTATTTGTGCACAGAAGGTGGAGGCACCAAAGACGAAACAACTTGCTCTGCAATTTATCAGTGATGCTTCAGGGAGGAGTCATTCTAAGGCAGCTGGATGACTTATGGTAGCCAGGCCAGTTTGGGTATTCTTTCACAATGTCATTGTCCTCTATTCTTGTTGTGTTGTAGTTGCGTTGTTTGAATTCTCAAATTGGATTCTCCAGTAAGGGAAATAATTTCTTTGACTTTCCTTTAAATTATGAGCTGAGTATCAGATACATGTGGTGTACGCAGCAACTATGCCTGGAATAGATTTCTCAAAGTTTCAGCTCATGGAAAAAACCTAATTGTCTTTCTTGCTGCATTTTCACTTATATTTGTCTCTCCTTTTAGCCTGCTGTTAGAGACTTATGGAGAAAAGGAATGCTTCCCAAAGAAAGACAAATGAGATAAGTTACCAAATTAGTTCATTTCAGTTGCTTTTGTTCAAGTGACAGCTCAAAAGGACAGCAGGCTAAATGACTCAGAAGCGTGAGAAGAATTTAAGTACAATTTATTATCTTGACATCCTTTATATAATCTTTGTTTTGTGCTGTACTTCAGAAACTGTCTCATTAAATAAATTTCCAAACATCTCATTATTTTCTTTACCTAAATCTATTTTTAAGCAATTTCTTTTTCACCATGTGAAGATTCACTTTTTGACAGACATCTGAGGATGTCTGATCCTGTTCACAGGATTTTTATATACCTCTTCATCACATGCTTCATATACGGCAGGGGCACCTGTCTTAGAATTGCTGTTTTAATGGGTTTTGTCGACTTTTGGCCCCCACCTATTTTTTAGATTTGAGCTCTGCTGGCAAGTTCATATGCATTGTATTCTCTTACATCTTTGTCTTTAGATTCAATTTATCCCAGTATTGGTGATTGGCATAAATTTTAGTTTTCCTTTTCTCTCCCTGTCAAGGTCAGATTTTAGGAGCCAGACTGGCAGAGCCAAGCAGCAGCATGCTATTTCACTGTGCCTCTGAAGGTTGCAGGGGATACAGGCAATAAAAAACCACATCAGAGCTGCCTCTGAATGACAGGCCCAGATCTGAGACTCTTGACAACTTTTATCTGTGCTGTTTGAACTGGATCAGATTGGGCATCAAATTTATCTACAATTAAACAAGAAGCTGACTTTAATAAGAGCACAAATAGAGACTGCAGTGCTGGCCTGGCATAAAAAGGTGTAGAAAAAGCCATTTCAAATCTTGACAATAGGCACAGAGATCAAAACCTTGAATATCCTGATGGTCTGCACCTCCTATGCTATGCTTTGTATAATTTTTTCCTTTTCAGTCTGATTTATTCCACCATTGTTAAAAAGTTCATGTGAAAGAAAAGCAGAGCGTATGTAATGATACAATTCACATTTTGCCATTAATCACATGTACATGTACACATGTTTTTGCTTATCTCACATAAGCATATCTACAGTGGGTCAAATCATCTGCTTTCCAGTAGTGGTCAAAAAGCTTGGGGCATTGTATGGGATCAGAACAAATACATATGGTATTTTGCTGATGATTCTCCCAGCCAAATACCGTCTGCCCTTCAGGCACCTCCTGAGCTGGGAGTTGTTTCTATGAAATTAGCAACTCCTGTAGCATTTCTCTTCTGTGAAATTCTCCAGCCTCTCCTTGAAGCCATGTAAGATTTTACCACCCATGACTTGTGGTGAGGAGTTCTGCCCCTCAGCTGCAACACTGCCTGCAAGAAGAGTCTCTTTTTTTCTATGAGACTAATTTCTGGCAGCTTCATTTGATGTGCCAACCACCATAACGTGGTGTCTTAGGGAGCTAGACTGGGAAAAGCTCTGGTAATGGAATGCAGCACTTTGTAGAAGGTTGTGTTTTTTAGTGTTGGGTCCCAAGTGAGAGCAAGTGAGAGCTCCACCTCTTCATAAAATGTCTGAAAAGTATGAAAGTGCAACCGATTTAGTGAGGGGAAGGAGGTTTGCGTCCTGTTAGCAGAACTGATATGGTTATATATAACTCTAACACCTCTCCTGTTCTTTTTTTTCAGGTTCAGTATGCTTCTGGTCTCATAGTTTGGGAAACGAGATACTGCAAGGATTGTTACATTTCAATAAACATTTTAATGCTTGCTATAATACTGCAGCTATGTCATAACCAGAAAATATGAATTTTAATAATGTAATAGTAAAGTTCACAGAGTTGCCTCTGCAAGGTATGCTTACATGTGGATTTACCTAGGGAAAAGGACAGGGAGAGGGGCTGAGGACAGTGGTTCTGTAGCCATCTCACCACTATTCCATGCTCCATTGGTAACCCCTCCCTCTGTATGCCCCTCTGCAATCTCCCTCCACCACGGGACTAGTCCAGCTGGATCACTGTGCTGAAATGCCTGGTCATCAGTGTTGAGAGGTTTTGTGTCCATGAGAGATGGCAAAGCAGCACTATTGAGGACTGAGACCGGGAGCTGAAGAGGCCAACCCTTCCCCTTCTGCCCTACCAGCAAAGGCTCTGGTGTGCCTTGTGGAATGGTGAGTATCACCAGGGTCCTTGAATCCCAGCTATTTTTTGTGTTTGTTAGCCAATAAATAATTGTTTCATATTTTCAGGTGCAAATAGTCTTCTTGCACAGCCTTATTACGCAGATCTGAAGATGTCCAATGTGACTCAGAAGAAAGGTAGTGATATCTGTTATGTGTCAGATAGCTTCATCTCAATCTTCTCTTATTTTATCAAAACCTGAGGAATGCTTGTCCTTGGCAACTTGCAAAGATGGTTGCAGTCTTATCCTATAAGAGGAGATAGGAAGTGAGATGAAAGCATAGGTTAAACAGCTTTTCCTCTTGATCAGAAATACCTGAATATTTAGTCTATTCACATTCTACTTGTCCTTATTTTTCTCAAAATGGGCCTTCAACAAGCAAATCTAAGCTGCCCCAGAAATAAGGATGGATGTTTCTGCTGTGCTTAGCTCTAAACCAACACAATGGTTTTCCTCCCTTGCAAAAAATTTTTCTGCTGAGTTGATAATTTGCTTTGTCTTTTAAAATCCACAAGATAACCTCCAAGCCAGACATTTTAGCTGCAGCTTAGAGAATCACAACAGAATTGACAAATAACATATAGACTAATCCTGTATTATATATTTTTGTTTTAGTCTGACAATCTCAAATATTTTTTAAAATTAATTCTTTCCCTTTTATTCTTTCGTATACAACATTCAAAAATGAAAAAAAAAAAAAAGGAAAAAAAGAAGACCTGAAATAGGGAAAGCTTTGTCGTAGTCATGCTTTTTATTGGAACTGTAAGGGTTTTTTTAACAGAACTACAGATAACTCCTTTTGCAAAGGATTTTAGCCACTGGCAGGCTGGGTAGCAGGGCAGTTTCTCCTGTGTTATATCCCATCTTCTGCATCATAGAACTGCAATGGTGTGAACAGGCCATAGTGAGGTTCAGCATGTGCAGTCTGCAAAAGGCTCCAGTTCTGGCATCTTGAGCTGCATATGAGATGCTACCGTCATTCCAACAAGCAGAATGGAAGAATTAATGCTTAAATTTAGCTTTGATGAACAAAAAAATCCAGAAGCACCAAGCTGACAATATATTTATATCATAAATCCAAATGCAAAATGTAGCCACAAATTTCAAACTCAGTTCCCCAAACATCCTCTTAAAAAGATATCTTCACAAGCTCTTGAGTCTCTTCTTTATTAATTTTATGCAGTGTATTCTGACAAACTCAGTTTTTATTGGTCATTTCAAGGCATTGCAGTGCATGAGGCACTGGTAAAAACTGCAGTAGTCATGCTTACTTACTATGTCATAAAAAAAATTAGCCTTTCTTTCTCCCAATTTTTTTAACTTTCACATATTCTATTTCAGGGAGATTACCAGCATGAATGAAAGCCTAATGGTGGACTGATGGCTATAAGGAATTCAGTTCTTAATGTAACGCATTAGAGACTAAGAGCAAGAATACAGATCCCTTTGGGGATCCTTAGTAGGCAAGTCATTATTCTAGTCCTGCAGGCTTACATGATTTGCTATGCATAATTGCGGGTGGATTGATTTTTCTAAAGGTTGAGAACAATCCTAGAGTGCGAACAACACATTGAAACAGCTCGTTCCTTATTGGCCACCATTAAGTTGCAGGAGTGTTTTACTTTTATTACTGCAGTAAGAAACATATTTTCTGGAAGAGTTCCTTAGAGATAGTGACTAAAGAGAAGGAAAAGAAAGTCAAAAGCTAAACTGAAAGTTTCTTTAGTAGTTCAGTTTTGTTACCAGATATCGAAGGATGAAGTGCTTTCTAGTACTGAACACTCATGAACTGCATGGAACTTAAAAGTAAATGCTGAGAAATTATAAGGTAACTAAGTAGCTAGTTCAGTCATTTTATTAAAAAAAATACTGATGTTTATATGGAGGAAGATTCAAAAACCTCTGAGGGAATATTCAAAAACCTCCACCAGACAGTTTATTGTCCAGGTGACCCTTCAGGTGGTTTGCGAACAGCAATGGAAGGAAATTGCAAAAAGACCTGAGGGAGACATTATTAATAACCTCTTGTCAAGATTTCTGAAAATGGAAATTGAAGTTCTACCTAATAAAAGGACACTAAATTGTTTAGTGTTGCACCCTGCAGAAGAGAGACCTGCTCTGCATTCACTTCACAGCTTTCCGACAGATGGTTGCATCAGTGGTGGAGACTGCACCAGTCATATTGAGGAGCTGTATGGTCAACGGCTACCCTCCCCCTGAAAAACAGCACTTTATTTATAGCCTAAATTTATCTAATTTCAGTCTCCAGTCACCACATCTTGTTATGCTTCATTCACTAGATTCAAGAGCTCTTTTCACAAGTCAAGTTAAAATTGAAACAGCACTATCTTCCTTAAGCTTTTGGAGCCACTCAGCACAAGTGCTGCTCCTCCAGCTCTGACCCCTCTGGGATGGATTCTGTGCCCTTCTTCTCATCCCAGGCACTTGTGGTTCCTCCTGTCCATTACTGTGATCCCCTAGCAGGTACAGTGTAGGTGCTGGTCCTCTGCTGTCATAGAGCTAACAAACCAGACATCTAAGGCAAAGGACTATTTAGGACAAGAGCTTAAACATAAAGAGTATACATTTCTGTTCTGTTAATCCCTACTTTGAGGGCTTTTTCTCCTCCCCTAATGCAGAGGAAATTTTCATCAGCCCATCCAAACTAGTCAAGGAAAAAGTGGGACTGTGGTTCCTTCCAGGTTTTTTTTTTTTTCTCACTAGCTCTTGGCATTTCCTCTAACTTAGTTTATTTCATGCAGAAAATGTCTTTAACTGGAAACAGAGGCACATGTAATGCCTGTTTGGCCAATAGAACAGCTTTTGGGTTTCATTTAATGCTTATCCATTTGATACTATGGAACTGATTATCCCCTGGGTTTCTACTATTTGACATGTCCATTATCAAAACTTTTACCCATGTGTTTCAATGCCCATTCTCTTCATTTCCTTCTCATTAGTACAAAATGAATCAGAAAATTATGTGCTCCACCTCAGAGAAGATTATTTCATGCAGCCTAGTCGGACAACAAGAACTACTGTTGTACCAAAAGGAAGACATGGAAGAATCAAAACTTATAGTGGGGATGAAGTGGGATAAACAATAACTAGTCTGGATGGTGATGCAGACATACAAAATAGGATGCTACGGGCAAACACCAAATTTAAAGCATGAGTTTGTACCTTTCTAGAGAAGTCCAAAAGCATTGCCTTGTTTTGGGAGCTCTCCAAGACAATTCTGTTTAATAGTACCAGCTGGCCCTCCAGGAACATAAGGATCTCATTTATTTAACCCTGCTGTCTGAGATACCCCTGAAGTTAATGCATGTGTTTGCTTAAAAACATCGAGAACTACAGTGACTAAACCCACCCCCCCATATAAATTCCACATGACTCCCCAGGGAGAATAGAGAATTTAGACACCTAAACTTCATAGCTCTGCACTGATTTCAACCCAGAATGTTGTCACAGTACCTCCCTTTTTCATAATAACCTCATCCTTAATGCATTGGGCTCCTCTTCTGCCGCAGCGGTGTGACAGCGCAGGACGTAGGAGGCTGGCTGAGTGCACCCATAGCAAGCTCACCTGCTTAGGAAGGAGCAAACCTGAAGGATTTTGTTCCCAGGACCGTGACTTTATTTTTGCTAGTAATGCACAACCATTTCCTAGAAAACAAGATCTCAGGTCTTGGGCCACCCTTGTCTTGGGTGAGTATCTCCATTTGGAGATGACAATTGCTGCTGACTGTGCTTTGGAGGGCTTCCTTGGCTCTGTAGCAGCAGTGGGAAGCTGAATTTGCCACATAGTCAGCAGAGACAGGTAGCTATATAGTTAATAGGTCTACATTGCCTTCTGAAGGCTTTCAGAGATGTCTGTAGTGATTATGTGGGACACTTAGCCTTTCTTTAGGCTCTCACATTTAGATACTGCAATTCTTAATTCCGTGCTTTTGATTTAGTTCAGATGTGACTCATTCTCCAACAGAATCGAAAAATGTATTATCAAATGAAAAGTTTATTCATAAACTAATGGCTGAATCTTTTGGGGTGAAAATTAACCAAACCAAACCAAAGAAAAAAGATTGTATTTCTTAACTGATCCAAGTACCAGGGCTAAACTCAGTCTGATGTCTTCTGGAGACATGCTCCATTTTGGGGTCCCATCAGTGAGAATGTGCTGCTGTCTGACAAACCCAACCTGTGTTTTCTTGCTTGGCCTGTCCTGTCCTGGAGGACTGTGTGAAAAGAGCCTCAGAGATGACTTGGTTCCATTCTTCAATGAGTAGCAGAGTACTAAGGGACAGAAAATGCATTTATTAAAGTTTCATAATGAAAGTTCAATATCTCTTGTTCTGTTGCTATTGGCTTTACTAGTCCAGGTGGGGAATTTTTGCATGCTGTTCTCTTTGTCTAGTATAATCCTAACTCAGGACAGCCTACAGATGTGTTTGAGCACTCTACTGAACAAGTCTGAATGCAAAAGCATGACTAAACTGAGTCCTGTATTGGGACCTTTTTGGCACTAAGTTAGATTGAAAATCTTCACAATGGAAATTTAATTTCCATCAGAAATAGGAAAGCATATTTTCCTTTTGCACTTTTCTTCTACAAAGTGCTTTCAAAATAGTAATTAATTAATCCCATGGTGATTCTGGCATTCAAATTTTGATTAAACTTTCTGTAAATGTTAATGTTCCACTGAACTTTGAAAATGTAGATTGCACTGAAAAAGGGAATACTTCTGTCAAAAAATACTCTGTCTGAAGCATAAAGGGTAAAGAATGACAGATTATGCATAATAATATTGTTCGAAGATACTTAAAGGTCAGACATACATTTTAAAACTTTCCCCTTCTGAAGACAAAAATTTTCTCCCTTTGAAGTGCTCTTATCAAACCCTTCTTAGGACTTTCTGTGACCCAGGTCTTCCATTTTCTCTCATCCAATTCTAAAAATGAGTGTACGTTATATTGACTCAGTGTCAGTGAAATCCTTCTGTAGCAAAAAATCCCACAAACCAAAATAACCACTTCATATGTTTAATAAAAATTCTCATATGCTCAAAGCAGACTACTAGAAGTTGTCTTAATCCTTATTCTTCCAAGGGGGTACAGCCTGACAGAGCACTGAGAAACCAGCTGAAGACGGTACAGGTACTAAGCAGGATGCTGCTTTGCTCTCACAAAATTGGTCTGTCAGTGACTCCAGAAGGAGCACAATAACAATGAGAGTTTGCCCAGCAAGGTCAGAAAGGAGCTTAGCACATACCAGGTAGTGATGAACAGACGTCACCAGCTTTTATTTTCACCTGGAAGTATTGATGCTGGGCAGAACCTCACTTCATATCACAGCTGCCTTCTGATCAGCAGAGGAAACCCAGACATGAAGACTGAAAAATTGCTAATATAATAATGGTGATGTGATTAATAATGTTAATATTACTAATAAAATAAAATAATATTAAAGAAGACTTGAAATTACCAAAGCAACCAGCCAAAAATAAAAACAATGTAAAAAAAGGACTCTTCTCCAAACAAGCTGAGCACACTGGCAAAGCTGGAGAGGTTTCAGAAGTTTGTTAAGGACTTTATCTATGGAAGGTACTTAGCACCCTGTACCTTTGGCCTGTGTCAGTCCCTGCAAACAAAGATTACAGAGTAGTATTCAAAAATTACAATTAGTATACATTATAATAAGCAGTTAGAGAGCTTGCTCTGACATCCTCTGGTGTAAATCAGGAATAATCCCACTTAATTCTTGATTTCATCCTGTAATATTCCCAGTGGAATTATAAACAGAGTGATACTACAAATGGTGTAAAACTGGACTAAGACCCTGAAACAAGACCTTGCCCCTGTACAATGGGTGCTGAGGTGGCTCCTTGTTCCTTGAGATTTCCCTCCTGCTTACACAGCCAAGCTGAACGTAGGTAAAAAACAGCCAAAAAAGATCTCCAAGGTCTTCATGTAGAATTTTGTAATGAGGATGCTGTCTGAAGAATACTTCTCAGTTGCTGTTTTTCCTCCCTGGCAAGCATGGCCAGCTGGCTGTTCGCAGTTCTCTGTTGGTCTCTAATCTACCTGAAAGAGTTCCATTTAAATACTTACTTTTTGTTCAGCATACTTAATGACCATTGCAACTATTTACAAATTACATACTAAATTTCATATGCCCTTGTGCTGTCTGGAGATCATTAGCTTTAATGAAGGCAGAAACATGCAATAAGGTAAAAGAGTCAGAACTGCAAAGAGACTGGGGGACTAAATTTACCTTTTCCATCCATCCACTACAGGGGCATTTGCTCCAAGTTCAGGCATATTTTTGCAGTCTTCAAAGATGAATTAATGCTTTTGGAGCTATTCAGTTTTGAGAATAAGAAGAGTAGGGGTAGCAATTGTTTAGGATTATTCTCCCCCAGTGGATCCACACTCCTGCAGTCTCAGGAGGAGTCTGAGCACAACTGAGAGATGTTAACTTTTACAATCGATCCAAGTTGTTCCAAAAACAAAACTGCCCCCACAGGCCCAGAGAAAGGAAGGAGAGCTCATTTGCCCTGACTAACACCAGTCTCATGTCCCACCACATGGACAAAAAGGATCCTCTGCTGAAAAGTTTGCACTACAGAAGGGTCTGACTGTTTTTCATCTGCCTTGAGAGTGAACAAAGAGCTGGTATATGGTCTTCATCCCTTAATGGTGACTACATTGCTTTTCCAAAAAGAGAATCTAGGCAGGTTGCAGTATTAAGGGCATTTAAGAGAAAAATTACCTTTCCTGACACAAGTTAAAAGCATAATCAGGATACAGGAGTACATTTCTTACATAGGCAAGGAATAATCTCCTTCTGCTGTTGACCTAACTTAATGAGGAAAATTTTGCAGCTGGTGAACAACGGAAGATATTTTCTCAAGGATAAAAATGGATCTTCTCTTAGTAATCTTATTAAAATCCTGCTGTGGCAAATTCCTGGAGACATGGTAACAAGGCAGCACAGCTCACTCTAGAAGACAGACTGGCAGACCAACACATGAGTTAGATCAGAGAGCAGAGAAAATGATGCAGTGTTCTCCCTGGTAGAGCTGTATGAACTTTTGTTGTGATTCTTTTGTTTGAATTCAGATGGTTTTTCTCTTTGTTGAATGGTTCTGAGAATATTTTTTTCAGGTTTTGTAATTTTTATTTATTCAAGGTGTGTACTGAATTTAAGGGAGCTGTAAAGTACTGCTGCAAGTTTGAAATAAGTGCCATGTGATCAGACATTCAGATCAAGTGGACTTGTTATTTCACCTGAAAAAAACCAGTAACTGATGCAATGAAAATTCACGTTACAGAATAAAATGGAAAAATGCTCCCCCGCCCTCCCAAAAAAACCCGCCAACCCAATCCAACCCAACCCAACCCAACCCAACCCAAAAATGATACTTCTAGTATCTTTGGAGAACTGGCAGTCAATACAAAAAATGGTGCAGACTAAATGCTAGTCTAGTCTGCACAAGGGGAGAAGTGTCATTATACAGATGACTTCTTTACAGTAATTTTTCTTGTGGGAAAGAGGCAATGTCACAACTATGCCAGCCAGAGGTGTGGAAAAGGGCTTACCTAAGGTGTACAGGCCAGGAGAAGGGCTGCTGAGGTTCATGAAATCCTTGTACTATAACCCCCCCTGCTCCTCCAAATGGGCACCAACGTGGCCAGGAAGAGCTGGAGTGTGTTTGGAGTCACTACGTGGTTCTGGGGAAGATGGTCAAGACCATGGGATCCCAGGTGGTTTCTATTTGGTCCTTCTGGTGAAGAGGAAGGGCTTGGTGAGGAGGTGACAGACTCTGCCACCTCCTGGTGGCAGCCAGTTCCATTGTCAATAGGAAGTATTTTGTTGACAGGGCTTTTAAAACCACAGGACCTTCTTTGAGGATACAGGATAAGCGGGGAGAGATGGAACCCACCTGACTTGGTGGCCTTCTGTATAAAATGACTGGGTTTCTGCATGAAAGGAGAGCAGTGTCTCCCCCAATATCCTTGTATGTATGTGGGGACATGAAGGTCTGGAAGGTGGGTAAGCAGATGGTTTTAATAGCTGGAGAGCAGTGTTTAATGGTTTGTACTCCACCTACAGGCCAAGAACAAGGGGAATAACAGAGATCTTTCCTGTTTAACATCTCTATCAATAATATAAAGGAGAAGATGGAATGCCTCCTCTCAGCAAGTTTGCAGATAGCACCAAACCTGGGGTGCGGTTGGAATCCTGTGCCATGCAACAGGAAGGGCTCTCCATATGCAAACTACTGATGTGCTATTCCCTTGCCCATTCTACTGTGTTGCATGTTTGCACCTGTATAGTTATAGACAGAGGAGGTTGCTAGAAGACTTCTCCTACTTCCTTTGTCTGAAGTTTTCAGGAACAAAGGGACATCATGATGATTTAAGTTTTAAAACTTTTGTGTTAGCTAACTTTCCCCCTTCTCCTCCTCCTCCTCCTAATAGCCTTGAGTATTTTTCAAGGGGAAGATGAAAATGACAGCTCTTTCCACATCTGGAAACTCAAGAGACAGATGATGAACTGTCCTTTACCAACAGCTTTTGCTTCTGTTCTTGAAGCCCTGCAGGAAGAAATTACTTTGCCCAAAATCAGCAGAACTGCTTTTGCAAGAAGGTTTCCCATATAGCTATTCAACTTCCTAGGACTCATTTGGCTTCTTTTGCCCTGAGGTCTCTTGTGTTCTTTGGGGTTGGGGGTTCAAGCAGAGGAATTTGGTTTTAAGGTTTGTTCTTTGCCTGCTCGCTCTTCTTTTTGCTTTCTTTCTTTCCTTCTCATCGTGTGTTTTGATGATTTATGCATGCTGAGAAGCAAGGTGCTTCTGGGAATGCCCACTGCTTTTTAGATGCCTGGAGGGAAAAAGCTCTTGTAGGAAGTTGTTGAAATTACTACTAAAATAGTTTTGATCTTATATTCTTCTGCTTTCCAACTTTAATCATATCTGATCCACTTGGAGGATTATCCTGATCAAGAAGGCTTTTCTATTGCTTGAGCTACACTTCAGTTGAATATACACTCAATTTTTTTCTTTTTGGAGATTCAGGGACATGAAAGATGTAGGAAGAGCAATTGAGGCCAAAAAGTTGTTGAGAACATCAGCCTTCTCCATGACAATTGTTATCAGATCCCCTTTTTTTTCTTCCTTTTCTGACTGATTACCTTATGAAGCCCTTACTATTCATCACTTCTCTTGCCAAATATATCACCAGTTGTGCCTTTGCTTTCCTGAAAATTCCCTTTCATTTTTACCTTTGCAAAGGAAGCTGCTGTAACAGCCTTTGCATGTTTCTCAAAACAAGGATCACTGCCCGCCTGTTTTTATGAGGACTCCAAGAAGTTCCAGAGAGACAGGGAGGAGGAAGAAGAAGGAAGCTCCTCTGTGCAAAGATGTCCAGGAAGCTGGGCTGCAAATCAGCTACTTCAGAAGGGAGTGTACTGCAATTGCAGCCTGTGGGATGCAGTAGGGACTCCCTAGACTAAGATATTAAATCCTTGGGTGGTTCAAAGTCAGCAGAGCCATGCATAAGTCCTTGGAGGTTTGCCAGATGATGCTACCAGAAGATATGGCGCAGAGGGGTGTGAGAAGATACCCTTAAATCTCACTGTACTCAGCCTCTGCAGTGCAGAATCCCATATCATTATGTGGGTCCTGGGAAGGATGTTCCAGGGAAAATGATAAACATTGAATTACAAGTCCAAATGGCAGCAGCTCTCAACAGTATTGTCAGATCCTCTCAAGTCAGCCCTCCTCAGACTTGCAGGGGCCTGCAAACCTCTGCAGCAAGGTTTTAAGTGGTACACCTGACATTGTGCTGTTAGAGAATAGCTTGCACCATGCTGCTCATAGGACTATCTAAGCACAATACAGTGACCTCCCCATGGCCATGTTGGACAAGCACATGCATTGCAGTTGACTTTGGCAGGCCAGAGCAGCCTCTGAAGTTGTGACAGCGGATTAGAAAAGACATTATCCAATTTTACCTTAGGAGGCCATATTTACAACCCAGCACTCTGTGCTGAACTCTTTCATAATGGGGAATCTGGCTTTCATTGCTGCTTGCACACAGCTACTTGTTAAAACTGTGGTTTTAACATTCAGGCTTCCAAAAAAGTAATGCTGGCAATCAATGTTTTTCATTGATATTGTAATGTTTGATATTTTTAAGGCTGCACCAACGTAGGACCACGATTATTCCATGTGCCTTGGTCTGGCTTGTTCTGTAACCATAGATGGGTGGGTACAAATTCCGTGGGGTTCCCTTTTGCCCATCAGTGCCAAGAAAGTGTATTTCAGCCTCTTACCATCTGGGTTGGAGCAGATAGAGTCAGAGGCCTTTGATGTTTTCTGTGATTGTGTCAGCTATCCTTGTTATAACCACTGGAAATTAGGGAAGTATTCATTTCCATGCAATAAAAGGCAGTGCACCTTAACACACTCAAGCATAGGGAATAGGGCACAAATAACAATTCATCCAATTATCTAACCAAACTTCTGAAATTACTGAGACTGATTTGATAGCTTTGGATTTTTAACCTGGCATTTGATTTTTGTGAGCACGCATTACC
The DNA here is from genome assembly GCA_013399855.1 of Oxyruncus cristatus. Taxonomy (NCBI): domain Eukaryota; kingdom Metazoa; phylum Chordata; class Aves; order Passeriformes; family Cotingidae; genus Oxyruncus; species Oxyruncus cristatus. Next base: position 2,266,400 of record VXAY01005118.1, read on the forward strand.
TCATTGGCACACTCACTGGGGTCAAAAGGGAATAATCCCAGTCACAAGCTCTGACAATGTTATTTGACGTGCTGCTATTAAGCTACTGCAGGAATAAGAAGTGCTTTTTTAGTATAAAGATTGCCACTTGGTGCTACAAGTCTTCATGGGCTCCCTGAAGCATTATTTGTAAGCAATTATCTTCTCTGTGTAAGAAAAATTCTTACAGCCTAGAGGCTGTTTTGTTCTCTGAAAGGAAACATAGTGATGCTTCCTGCAAAATTTAGTCATAGCACTGCTGATCTTGAGTTTATTCTAAATAAGAAATAATTTCCTATAATGGAAAATCCTGATCAAGTTTAATTCTAAGAGCTGAAAATCAACAGTGATTAAAACTGCAGTGTCTAGGCCAAAGCAATATATGTTTTAATGATAAACAAACTCAAATGGTTGAATTAAGCAGCTGTATCTGTCTAATCCTCTTTGATCTTCAAATTGGTTCTCTAGCTGCTTTTCTAGTACAGTACACAAATACATTAGTGGACTCTTTAATCTGGCAGTTAAAAGCATAACAATATAAAATGGCTTGAATTTGAAGTAAATCAAATTCAGACTGGAATACAGTGGACAGTTTCAATAGCGAATGTCATACCTTTTGATCAGATTATCATTAATAAACTATATAAAATTATTAGATTATAGAGAAAAAAATTATGCAATTTAATTTTTAAAATGTAAATTCCCTGCCAGCCTTTCCTGTCCAGAATATATCACATTCCTGAAAAATATTTTAAATGCATTAAATCAGTGACGACATGAGAAAGAGTAGATGATCACCACTATGCACAAATGACTTTGTTGCTCATGTCCTGCACAACACATCTTTGCAAACACTCCCCTGCTACTGAATTGCCCCTAAAATGAAGTTGCCATTGCCAGAAGAGTTTAACGCATCTACCCTTTTCCTTTCCCTTTCCCTAGTGTGTCTTGGAGGCAGAAAAGGAGCCACACGTGTAGTCAGAGTGTCTGTCCATGCTGTGTCCCCACCTCAGTGAACAGGAGACAGGGTTCCTTCATCCAGGTCCACAGCTGCAGTGGTACAAGGCAGACCAGGGAACACTAACAGGCAACTGAACAGAGTCCAACGAGGAGAGGAGAGGAGAAGTGAGGAGAGGAGAGGACAGGACAGGACAGGACAGGACAGGACAGGACAGCACAGGGCAGGGAGGGTATTTCAGTTGGAAAGGAACTACAAAAGACTGCCTGAACACTTCAGGGCTGACCTAAAGTTAAAGCATTAGGGCATTAAGGGCATTGTCTCAAAGCCTCTTAAACATTGGTAGGCTTGGGGCACTGGTAACCTCTCCAGGAAGGTTGTTCCAGTGTTTGACCACCCTCTTGATAAAGAAATGTTTCCTAATGTCCAGTCTGAACCTCCCCTGCTGCAGCTTTGAACCATTCCCACAGATCCTATCACTGGATAAGAGAGAGAAGAGGTCAGCACCTCCCTCTCCACTTCCCCTCCTCAGGAAGCTATGAAGTGAGATGAGGTTGCCCCTCAGATTCCCTCTCTCCAAACTAGAAAATCCCCAAAGTTAGCTCAAGTGTATTAACGTCAAAAAATGTTCAGACTTTAGAAGTTTGGAACATTTTCCACTACAAGTGTTTACCAAAAAGGAGTCCTTAGAGGTGGACACACAATTAAATCCTGGTCTCATTAGGATCCATCAAAGGCAGAAGGCATATTAGTAACACACAGGTGACTGTCACACAGGTAATGATGGAGGCAGAATTGCCCATCATTGTGGCTTCTTCAGAAGTTTTTCAAGAATGGACAGTCACAGGAAAAGAATTGCAAAATTCTGTCTTCTAAGGAGTCCAGCCATTCAACAAACACATTCCTCTTGTCAAGTCCATCAGCAGCTCCCTGTGTACTTAGTCATGCTGAGGAACTGCCATCACTCCTAACAGTGGGCTTCTTTCTGTCTTCTTTATTCACATCTCTTTATCCAACTCTGAAAGATGCAGTGGCCACTCCTGTAAAGATTGGTTGCAAGCCGATTGCAAACTGGCCAGCTTGTAACTTGTTCAGCTGGTCCTGCTGAAGAGTCTTCACTCTAGACTGTAGGACTGCTGAATCTTTTTCTTAATCCTGATGAGGAACATATTTCTCACCAACCTGACTCCAGACTATCTGTGCTCCATCTCTTACACCAGAGGGATTATTTCAAAGACTGCAAATGGCAGACAAATGATAGCCTGGATCTTTCTTAGTAATTAGTGAGTTCATCCCTGGGATGAACACAAATGCTTAACAGCAGCAACTTTCAAGACAGAAATATTTTCGTATGTTAAGCTGAATGAAACATAACCACATACCAATTAGGTCTTTATGACAAATAACATAGGATGAATAGAGTTCTGAAGCTGAGTTGAAGATTGGAGAAGTATATGAGAATGTGCAACCCAGGATGAGACAGCTTGTTAATACAAAAGTGCATTACAAGATTTATTTTTGACATATGTTCCTAAAAGTCTGACACTTGAGCTAACTTCACACCAAAGAAGACCAGATGTAACTCACATTTTGCAATGGTATTTAAATGTTAGCACTGACCACAAGCAAAAAGTAATTGACAGTCATTTTGCTGGACTCATTAGAACAGTTTTCTGCAGTATTCAACCATACCTCTCATGTCAGAATTCAAAGTAAACTATGCTGGCAGAATAAGGCATCTGTTGACCATATTGGTGACTGATGAGTAAAAAAGCAGTAGCTAATCAAGGTGCAGGAGGCTAATGTGAGTGGCAGCACAGAGTGCCCTAAGATGCTGTTGATTTTCCATCTTTTTGCAGCTATTTGTTGTGTATTGCCAAAACAGCTTGTTATGAATAGACAACTCCACAGCAATGTTTTTGCAAAATCCTTTAATCAGAACACCAATGAGAAAAATCAGGTCTGTGGATGTTGCAAAGTTGAGATGTACAGCTTTTGCTAAACAGAACATCAACATAATTTGGTTATAGTTGTTACGCCTTCACTGAAACCTAGCTGGACTGGCTATCAAAATGATCTTCACTTTTGTCATATCTGCTCAAGGATGACTTCCTCCAATAGAATAATTCAATGTTCAAAACCTACCAACAGAGGGATATCAGAAAATAATTTCACTTACTGCATTTGCTTGACAGCATAGTGAGCATGGGCCAGCAAGGACCTTTGAAAGTTTCCAGGTCTCTGAAAGTTTCCAGGTCTCTGAAAGTTTGCAATTTCTGGGCTGTGGCCGACTCTAGTTAGGGACACAGCACCTGCTCTATTTTTCTTATTTGTGGGACTGCAGCCATGTGGGACTGCACCTTGGTGGTGAGGTGACTGCCCTGCTAATGCGGCTGTCACCCTCAGCTCCCAAATCACCTTCTTCCATGAAGCAGCCCACATCTGTTGCTCTCTGACAAACAGATGGTCCAGACAATTGTTCAAAGTCTGCAGAGGATTTTTGATTTCAAGTACATAGAGCATTCAGAAATTAGTATTTCTATTATTCTTGCATTTTCTGTTCTTAAACTGAAAAATGAGCATTACTGTATGTGCTGTAATGGTAGCATATTTGATTCTTTATCAGTTTGATGCAAAGATTTGCATTGAATCCAGTTTTATCTGAATTGTCTACTAGGCAGAGACATGTTTTCCTCATAACTGTCCTATATGTCAAAACTGCTCAAGTTTAAAATCAATATTGCATTATTGTGCAGCTGTGACAATACGGCTAGTAGCTTATTTCCCAGCATCTTTACCTCTTGACAGCACATGAAATCCTTTTCAATCCAACAACTCTTCTGTTGAAATTTAGACTTGTTATTTCGGGACCTGTCAATATATTTCAGACATTCCCAAGTCACACCGTCCAAAGGTTGGCTGGCACCCAAATGACACCATGACACAAAGGCTGCCAGTGTGTGGGAGTATGCTCCTCAGAGGAATGGCAAATCTGAGCAGTTTTGACAAAGAGGAACCGAGCAGTTTTGACAAAGACGAACCAAGCATTGAAATCCAGCTCTTGAAGAACACAGTTCAACACCAGGAGATCAAATTTTTTTAGCATTTTCAGAACTTACTGTTAGTAATGTTAGACATTTTAAGATATTGTTGCGGTACTCTTCTGAACTGGAGCTGCTATAAATGTCTCTTCACATTTGGTGAATGTGTTTAATCCTCATTTGGGAAGTCTTGGATAGAACAGGTTAATAGATCTCTCGATTTAAAAATTATAAACAAGCCCAATCTTTTTTTCTGTTATTACTAATTTTACACGCACATAGTAAGAGGGTAACTCTAACGCAAACACCAATTGCAAATTTTTTTTGGATCAGTGCTGGGAAATAGCTATTACCCTAGATGTAATATTTCTTAGTAGTGTAATTTCAGAACTGCAGTTTAAATATTTTAAGAGTAAAAATTAATAATAAACATCTATGTCAAAGAGTATGTCTTGATATAAAGGTTTGAAAACACCTTGAACTGTTAGAGCAAAAAGAATGTACATTGTTTTTCCAAGCCAACATCACAATGAAATTTGAAAGCAGAAAAAAAAAAATATTATGTTTGACTGAAAGAACATGATAAACAACAAGGTCACCTAAACTGCTTGTGGTGTATAAGCATGCCTGTTACATGCTCACAGGGATCAGAACAAAGCCCATCATTATTGAATGATTTTAATCCATAATCTCAAAGTATCAAATGTCTAGTGGAGAAAACATTCAGATGAGGAACAGTGAAACTTGATGTGGGCAATAAAATCATAAAAACCATGAAAAGATGAGATATGAACAACAGTGGTGATTAAGGAGGCACCTGGGAAAATGGTAGCTTTTGCATCATTTGATCTCCTCCACTGAAGATTTCAACTTGCTTCAGCTAAGTTAGCTTGCTCAAGATGAAGGCAAATGTATAAAATTAAAGGAAACTCATTGAGATTTATAGGAGATTAAATCTCTTCTGCACTTTGTCAAAAACTGTCAGAACTAGTGGAAACCTCTGAATTTAATGCACTAGTGATACTTCCAATTATTTTTTTCTGATACAAGTAGCTTTAAACACCAATCCCAGCACCTTCTATGCCAGATTTTCAAGTGGTATTTGGCTAATTCAGTCCTTCACACATAAATAGCAAAATCTAGATAGAGGAGAGAAAATGCCCCTCTAAATTCCTGAATCTGGGTGCACACCATGACTCCACCATAGGGGCAACCCTAATATGTGATTCATAATCTCCTATTGCCCCCCACACAAGTTCTCTTTTCCATAGATAAGAAATCTTCGCGAGCTGAGCAATGGTGGAAGCAACATGCTTCATGGGTTCCCAGTCTAGGCAACCAGGGGACCAGAGTTTTGTGTGCCCCACAACGCTCACTGGTAGGTAAATCTAAAGAGTGACTTCAGTGACAAAGTATTTACAATCTTTGCTGTGTACATGTACTGACTGCCATGCTTATGCCTTTACTGAGTAGTAATGAGATAACAAGCTCTTACACTGAAATCACTACTTTTCTCTGACAGTTTATCCTGTATTAAAATATGATTTTTTGTTTTATACGTAGGTCTGGAGAACATTCACCTCAAGTTTGCCTTGAAAATTGCCTTGCACTTTGCCACATCAAAGGACTTTCACTGATTAACTTGGAGGGTCACAATTTGAATTGTGCAATAGCGAGGATCAATGGATCAGTGTTGGACTAGGTGATCAATATTGCCTTCATATTTGCCCTGTACACACTACTTAAATGAAGAAAAGATTTATCCTTTTACAAATGCATTTTTGAGCTCTTTCTATTGCCTTCTTTTCCCTTGAAAGTGCAGGTCTGGAGTAGGAGTGGAGCAATTCTCAAATATGTGAAATGTATTTTCCATAAGATTGAAGGCCCAAAGATAACTTCGCATGGTTTGGACACCTGAAGAGATGAACTCATCAATTCACCTATTCTTATTTGAATAAACTGTGAATAAATTCTATTTTAAAACCTGATCATTTGCCTATATGATAATCAAGAGTTTAGGAAGCTATATTGTGGACATTGTCATATAAACTTGTAAATGCTATACCACTGTGGTTCAGATACTTCTGTCCCAGGGCAATAACTTCTGCTCTGTAATTCTTTTATCAGTTCGGAAGAACACAAGAATTTTCCTGTGTCCATGTCTAGCTTTATTTCAGGCTCAGTTTAAAACATCACTTTTCCTGGCTTATCTCTTCCAGTGTGACCCATACGGCAAAACTCACAGTGATGCAAAGCACCCTGCCAGGAAGATTTCCATTTGAGGCAACACTGAACCTGTTGACAGAGCCTGCGTACCCTGGAGTAGGGTAGGAATTTGTACACCCTGTCATCAGAGGAGGATTACAAATTTAACTATATGTTCTGGAAGGATAACTGCTTCAGATTGCCATTTTGTATAATCTTCATAAATCCACTGAGTTAATTTAAACGCTCCAAACATGCTAGTACTTGGTTATATTGTGAAAACAAGTATATTTTTTTCTGGGATTTTGATACAAACCGAAGAAAACCATTTCAACTTTTAATTGGTAAAACGGAGGGCTATCTGTCAGATTCCTTTGAAAAAGCCTTTTATAAATGTGCCTTACTGGTGTTGTCAAACTCAATTTTTTCATGTAAGGAAAACAGATTGTTTGCTTCTTTATGGCAAATTACTGTACCGATGTACTCAAAACATCACTTAATGGTGGTATAACCCAGTCAGCTGCACTGTATTATCAAAATTTTAATTTCTGCATAAATTTATTGGGTGACTGGGCTGTTGTAGTTTCAGAGTACCTGTCCACCTTATGTCTACTTACAGTATTACATATGCTGCTCCTTTAATTTTCACGTTTCCCTGGAGTTCATACTATTCTGAAGAATTTGTAGTTAATATTCTGAGAGTGCAGTTTATATTAGCTGAGCAGAATGGTCTTGCATTGCTCCCATGAGCATCTGGCATTTTCAGTGAAAAATATACTTCTGCACATCCTAGCACTGCTTTTCAGAGTACTGAGCACAGACTGTACAGATGTGTGAAGGTGTTGTACTAAGAGAGGGTTCCTATTTCAAGCACCCAGAGTTAAAGCTGAAATGTACAAAAGAAAATATGAAACACACCATTCAGGAATCAGGTTCCAGATGATTACAATGGTTCCTCCTTAAAATTAAGGACAAATCTGTGAAAATTCCTGTTGAATATTATTTTTAAATTATCACTGATTGTGTTTCATGTCTGATTTAGTTATATATAGAACGCTGAGAAAAAAAATTGGAAGCCAGAAAGCATCATAGAATTAAAAATAATTCAAAAGTGATAAAACAAAGCATCGCTGATGAAATGTTTTATTTGCTACCTGCAAAACAAACTTGTTTTTTTCCAAGTAAAACCAAAACTTGTTTCAAAGCTGAATTATGTCAAAATTGGCTACACACTTCAGTGTCATTGAAGGGGCACTTTCCAACAGAGAACTGTTTAACCAGAAAGCCCTTGAGAGTCTCTGGCCTTGGGGCAGAGCTGCAGTGACCTGCTCAGCGATGCTGACCTGCCTGGGCAGGACACCACGATTCTTGTGGCTGGGGTATGTCAGGGAGGCAATTTACCCTCACTCCTTGCTACAGCATGTTTGCAGAAGATCTGTTCAGCTTATTATCAGCTGTGCCTTTAATGCAATACTCTCTTCCTTATTTTTGGGATCAGCTTCTCCTAACTTGATGGTCCCACAGTCCCTCAACACATAATGTGTTCAGGGAGCTGAGGCAACCTGCTCTTTCTATGGCTATTTTCTATGATAAACAAAATAGCAACATGTAAAAACTGCTAATAAATGGCACATCCCTCAGGGGAGAAGGCATTACCTCAGTATTATCCTATTTTCTGCTTTTTCAAAGAGACTCTCAAGGTCAAACAAACTGAGGTCTCCCTTGAGGCAATGCTAATGCCAGACTGGCTGTGCATGCCAAGCTGCTGGCCCAAAGGTTATGCATTACAGGCTTTGGCTGTCAATATTCTTATACTGCTGCTTTACCTTTCTATTTACCATTCTCCTGCACTGCATCACTTTTATGTCAGGCTTTTAAAATGCCCCTTCTCCTCCTATTACCTGAAATTTTCAAAACAGTAGCTACTGTTTGTACATGAAGAGGCAGGCTATATATAAATACTTATGCTATGCACAAAAAAAAGATAGGTTGAAGGAACTATCTCAGGAGAATAAAGCACTTGAATTCAAGCCTTAGGAAGAGAAGGACTATCTGCACAGTTTTAATTTATCCCCCTGCCATCCTTATATAAAACTGAAGTGCTAAAGTGAGTTAAGTTATTGTATCACACGAGACTTGAAATTTATTCGCCTTTTTCTTTTTGTAGGCTCTGACTGAACCACATTTCTGATAACCTGCTGCAGACAAACACTCCATGCTGCAGTGTTCCTTCCAAGTAAGCATGTGATGATACACTGCTACAGAAACCGGTAAGCACGAAAAAAATTCACTAAGAAATCAAGCCTGCGTGGTTTGTATTGAAAAACAAAGCTTCAACTGAAACACGGTTGTGAAAGGAATCTGTCATCCAGGCTGCCAGGCAATATACTGACAAAAGCAAATTCAGCTTGGCAGTTCCATTCCAAACTTCTCTTTTCATTTTTAATCTTTTACACTCAAAAGGACCTGTGAATGTATTTGCATTAGGAAAGGCACATACAGAGGTTTAAAAGCCATCTGTGTTCATAGGGAGGGAGAGAAGACTTGGGACTGGGATTTCCTTTCTACTCAGTCCTGCCTTCATGTAAGAACAGCACCAGATTGCTAAGGGCAGAGAAGGAAGGTGTGCTACATCCCCTGACTGCCTGCTGGGCCCTAATAGCAGGGAACATGAGAGAGGAAGACAAAGGAGAATTCCTCTAAGCAGCTCATGATTGGCACATGAATTCTGATGTTATTGAAATAAGAAAGTGCAAACTTTTTGCAGTGTTGCCATAGGGGCTCCCTTAGGGGCTGTGCCACAGGAGATGGACCAGAGGGTGAACAGCTCTTCTAGGGTGGAATAAAAATGACAATTCAGTCCAAACATACGATGTTTTTCCCCCTACTGTAGACAATAACGGCCTTCATCCCGGTTCAAAAGAAAAGTTTGAGTTTCAGAGAAAAAGTTGGTAGGAGAAGGGACTGGATGAGCAGTCTTCCTTTGTGAGACAAAATTAGAATACTTTGCATGGCACTGTTCAACTGGAATGCCACCCCCAAGCTTGTACCAGGTGTTTGAGATGTTTTGCTCCTGAGGCTGGTACAAACACTTTGCAGAAATGTGAATATTTATGCAAAGATGCTGAGTCAGTGATTTTCTAACTTACAGTCCCATTTGGGATATAGCAATGCAGAGTTCAACTCAGTTGCAAGTATATTTTTTATTCTCCCTCCATTCACACATTGCATAGTTTAGTCAGGGTCAGATCACATCAAAATCCATGGTTTTCAGTCAGTGCCCAGTTAACTCAGAGACTTTCAGATCCAGACTTTGAAAAGCTGATTTTGCTCTAATTCTCTGAGCAAATGTTGCAGACTGCAGACGTCTGTGTTTGTGTCAGAGGTGTTTACAATTTTGTACATGCAGAGAACCTGTCCCAACAGGGAAGTGACAACTGCTTTCAACGTTCAGAAAGATCTATTTCCTGGCTGCCTCGAAAATCCACAGCAAAATATGCCAAAGTTCTTCTGAAACCTGAAAACTAAGCCTTGTGGAAGATTTAAGAAAAATGTTAGGATATACACAGTACATTAACTGTAGTTCATTATGATTTCATAAGGTAAATTTCAAAATGTGTAAATTAGTTGCTAAAGCAGATTTCTTCAAGTTCAGGGTTTTATCCCTTCTGCTAATTTTGCATGAAAATCAGCTCCTTCTATAATCATATTTTGTAGTGACATTTCAAATACTGTTTAATTAATGCTCACAGCAGCCTTGGAGTAAATGGAAGATATAATACAACAATAGATTTAAAAACCTATAATGCAGAAAGTCACTGTTTGCTCAGCTCTTCAAAAAAGAAGGTAAGGTGACAAAACAGCACATCTCATACTATCCAACAAAGCAAACTGAGAAGCCAGTTCTGCAGAAACAGATCTCCTCAGGACTCAAGCAGACAATTAAATATTGTCTTTCACAAAGGACACATGGATGGAAGGTGGGTGACTGTCACCAGTGTGGCCTTAGTACAAACCAGAGACATTCCAAAAAGGAGCAACTCCCTGCACGGTCCCAACATCTGCAACTTTCATCTGCAAACTGTTGCTAGAAGGAATTGTTTATTTGTATACAGTTTCTGGAAGGCTTAATTCTTACTTTAATCCTTGAAAATACTAGTTGTGAGAAGAAGCCATAAGGGAATCTATAGACAGCTGAAATATAGGTAATTCACAAAATACCCACAATAATACACAGAGGTCTGTGACCTCCACACCATCTATGGCTATTTACTGTTATTTTAAAGTACTAAATGATTTCTTCAGAGTTTTAGGAGACAAACAAGGTTTACATTATTTCCTAATGGCATCAGTACCAGAAAACAACCTCTAGCTGAATGTCTTGGGTACAATGCTTTTGATAAAGGGCCATATTTTTCAGTAGCATGTGGGGAAAAAGAAACAAATGTTAATCCTTGGTGCAGGCTTATAGTCATTGGGATTTTCTGCAGATGCTACCAATTGGAAATCACAAATTCTGCTGGCACAAAAGGAGAATCAAAATAAAGGTTTTAGTTTGCTCCCTATGTGACAAAACCTTCCTGGGTACCCTAAATTTGTTCTCTAAATTTTCAACAATCAATCTTTTTTTCTCATTGCCGGATATCAAAAGGGATACTCTGAAGTGACAGAATTCTCTGAAAAGTAAGAGTTGAGAAATCGCACCTCTGATGATGATGCTTGTCTGTGCATTAGCACTATCTGCCATCCCCGGCATTGTCCACTTGCAGCTGATGGGAGAAATGGGACTTGCTTGGAGACAATGGCCTCACTGTGCCACCTGCCTAGTGCTCATGAGGTCAGGTCATGCTGCTGACACTCACCACCTCAGTGCCAGACTGTGTCAAGGCAGTCAGTTATAAGTGGAGCAAATATTGTCTGAAATGCTAAGATTCCTTTCACATCTCCACAGTGGAGCTTGTTCCCCTGAATCCCACTGTTAGTGGAGACAAGTGACACTTCCAGCCAGCTGTTCATCTTGTCAAACACCTTTAATAAGCTGATAAGAGCTGTGCCCTAGAAGAGCCTGTGTTACTCCAGATAAAAGAGATGCACAAAACTCAGTCTGCTGCAGACAGCATCTGCAGATATGCATCCCTTGTCACCTGTCCCTTCAGTCAAAAGTGTAAATTAGTCAAAAAATCGGCAAAGGATGCACCCAACTTCAAAGGAGGTTGAAAGGACAATGTGAGGTCACTCAGCCTCACTTGAAACCTTTCTCCCTGAGTGAGGCTTGTTGTAGAGCATTTCTGAGCACAAGAAGCAGCTGGCTGGAAACAGATGGCATAGATTTACTGAGGATAAACTCTGCCTGACCAGCTTGATTGCCTTTGGTAATAAACTGACTAGATTTTCCAAGAGCAGAGCAGTTCAAGGAGAGCACCACAGCAGGGAGAAAGGCTTGGATTTTTCCTATGGACAAAAATCCAAGCTGGATAGGGTAGTGTTGCAGCCACTGACATGCTTTTCTGTTTAAACCAGCACCACAAGCACATTATTTTGTTGGTAGCACCATGCTCAGAGACCCAGACTATAAAGTCTTTTTCATTTGTTAAGCTCCCCTTCACTTTGTCTGTCAGTTAACCCTGAAACAAATCTTACTTCATCCTTTCCCTTCTCCAGAGTACTCCAGTGCAGTTAAAAAAAAAATTGAGAATGGGGAGGGTTTCTTTCTAACATTCACTATCTTTAGCAGTGATTTATCTCTCCTTTTTGTAGTTTTTTGGCTGCTCCTTGGCCAACATCATTCTCTTAGCAGTATTTTATTCCAACTAGCATCATGGTACAGAATGAGATACTATTTGTTATTAAGGTAACCCTTTGTGTGGTGATGGCTCTACATGCACGGCTAGTGCCCAGGCTCTGGCTCCACAGTACTGGCCAGCTCATCCCTTGGCTGCTGAGAGGAGCCCCAGTCACTGCCTGGGAAAAGTGCTGAAGAAGTGAATTCGTAAGAGATTGAATAAGTTGTGATTCATTGTGTGGGAAACCATGTAAATCTCTGGATTGTCTTGATCCTTGTTTTTGGCTTCTATTTGCTGACACTCTCAAATTATTTTTTTTTTTTTAGTGCTTGTTAGAAGTTGTCAATAATGTTCTAGAAATCAAAATTCATACTGCAAACAGAAACTGTTCCATTTTTGATGGCACAGGTTGTAGATAACAGCTTCCAAATCATTATCAAGAAACAATTTTTTTCACAAGCTTTACCTAAACAGCACATATTAACCTCTGCAATTTCACCTAAAAATGCTGAAGTGACTTACTAAAAAATTCCTCCTGTTTAATAGGAAAGAAAAAATCACCCCCTATCTAGTTTGTACATTCTTTGATGGTTTTTATTCCAACAGGTTTAGCTGTATGAGGATTGAATGGAGAAAAGCAATGAGTTTCAGAGATCTCTTTGTCCACTGGATCTTGAAAATTGAAGTAATTACATAATGATGCTTTAAAAAATTAATGGAAAACTGCTAAGAAAAATTTTTAGGAAATTTTATTTCCACAGCAACACTTGGCCATTGGGTGTCATAATGACTTAAAATGGTTTTAGCTATTTAGACAAGCAGTTTTTCAGGAAATGTTAGAAATTATTAGTCTCCTATTTCTGTTATTAGCCTCCTGTTTACTGTTCTGCTCTCCTGCCATTTTTAGATAGACTTCAGGAATATATTACAGAAATAAAGACAAAAAATACCCAATAATTTCTCTGTGGAAGACTCCTCAGTTGCAGACACCTCAGAGCAGCAGCGCGGGAGGTTGTTGCCTTAAGCCCTGATGGCTTTTTTGTAGTTTTCTAATTTTTGTAAGTTTTGTAAGTTTTATAAGTAGTAGAAATAGTTTTATAAAGTAGTGTCCCTTATTCCCTTACCCTGTAGTAAAATTCCTAACCCTTTTACCCCGTTCTATGCTCCCCATATCAAATCTACCCCTGGAGTCAGTAGAAGATGTTTAGTCTCATGTTAAAGCAAGGCCTGAATTGTTTGGGAACACCAGGATTAGAGCCTGAACAACAAAACAGGGTCAGAAACTGGGTAACTGTGTGCCCTCTGTACTCTGATGATGATGATGATGATGAAAGGGTGGTCCCGAAACGCCCCCAGACCCAATTCTTGGGGGTGGATCAGTGGGTGGACCAGAGCAAAAGTTACAGGGCGGACACATTTAGGATTGGTCAATTAGTATTATAAAAGATGTAACACAGCTGTATTCGGCGCGCGCGTCATGTAATATCTTTGCTATAGCTCAGTAAAATCCTTTCCTTATCTCACCCCAATTAACTGCTCTGGAGTTTTTTTTAAGTCCAGGTGCTAGAAGGCATCAAGGTATTCCTGCCTCCTGCACAATATCTGTGCTGTGGATAGACTGGAAAACAAATACCCCCTCCCTATACCAGCACTAGTGGTGCACCCATGTTCAGCTGGATATAAGTTGGCATTCTAACTGAATGTATTCTTTCCAAAGCAATTTTCATCAATGTAAACAAAATTGCATTCTTGAAGTAATTCTCTGAGCTGTCACCAATACAGCATTGTGCAAAGCAAAAGCCATAACATTGCTTCTTAAAAAACCAATGATGATATAGTAACCTTACATCCATTTCTCAAACTGGTTTTGAGGTTTTTTTTGATAATGGATAGTATGACATGATAAATATTAATGTACTGCAAGCCACTTATACACTTTCATTTAGAATTAATTTTGAAATTACTGTTTTCCGAATTTGTTCGTAATGTTAAGGCTTTTACACGTTCAACATGCTGTGCAAGCTCTTAATTGTTAATTGCACAGAAAAGAAGGCACCACCCTGTTTAAGTAAGTTACTATTAAATTTTTTTACCCAAGAGGCTGGATGAAGACTCCTGAAACCAAAAACATCAGCGTTCACCTCTTACTCAAAGTAAAACCAAAAAGCAGACAAGTGCCTCCAAGAAATGAGAGGGGCCTTTGCTCAAAACACACACTGTATGTTAATGTGGTTAGAAACTGAGCTGTATGAAAATGGCAGAGTCACCTGGGAGGCTGATTGACAGCTGAGTGCCAAGCGAGAGTGTGTGATTTTAGGGCAGGGAGTGATAAATGGGGAATGGGAAATACTCAGAAGAAACTCCCAGACATTGCTTGACCCCCATGAAAACACAGCTTGGAGCATCTCTTTGGAAAACTGATCAACTTGTATGAAAGAAGTCCTCGCGTACTCATTCAGCCCCAAATACCAACAACAGCCACTGTTCTCATGTTGGACATCACAGACTATAGCATTTAAAGCCAACACAGCGCTTAGGCCCCCCCAGTGCTGAGAACCAATAGATTCCATTTAATGATATGTGTTCTTCCCCAAAGACACCCATGTACTCAGCGCCGCTGAACACAAGGGCATGTCGCTTACATCTCAAGCACATGGTTAAACCTTCCTCCTCTCTGGAGTTTGTGCCTCAGCAGCAAGAAAAAAGGCCAAAATCCACTGCCAGAAAAGTACCTTGTAGTCTGGCGTACCATGACTAGCAGTTAAAGCACGGGTTTAATCCTTCAGCTTCAGACGTAGCTGGTCGTTTCCCATAAGCCACAGAGCAGGCTGGGGGCACAGCAGTCACCACCCACTCCTGGGCTCAGCAGGTGTACAGACTCTCCTCCCGGTAAGGAGCATCCCTAGCTCTTGAATTCAGGTACCATTTGTGTCGCCCACGTGGAGCGCAAGACATCAACTCATCCCACATTAACTGTGTGGCTTTAACATGAACCCCGTTCTCCACTAGTACTCCTTTCGCAACATGAGAAGAGGTAAGTGACGAGGTAAGAGGCAGGGATATCTCACCACTGCTTTGTGATGAAATAAATGCTGGGCTTTAAAAATGGGCCTTTTTGCCATGAGGGCACAAGATAAATGAAGTAACAATGAGAGGCTGTGATCGCGACTGTTCCATACAGAGGAACTGAAGGTCTCAGGAGGAAGACTGTCAGATGAAAAGACTTACGTGCTTCTAGGGAGCTGAGGAGGAGACCACTGTGCCCTAGAGAAGTGGGAGCCATCTCTGAGACCCGATTCTTTTGCAGAGTGAGATCATCTCAGCCTGCCCTTACTTCACATGCCCTGTCCTCTAACCCCAGTGTCCCCCTCCTGGGTACCAGCACTGGAGCCATGATGGGTAGGTCAGTTAAGGGAACTGAGCCAGATGAAAACTGAGTCCTCAAAAGTCCACAGACTTCTCTAGAGGACACCTACACAACATATGGTTTCTGTTTGATTTAATCTTGTGTTGTGTATCTTTTAGGGGTAGCATCTCATTGGACTTCTTTTGAATTATGACAAATACAACCTTTGCTTGATGAATTGCATTAGTGAAAAGGGGACAGTAGCGCAAGCATATAAATCATGAATATGATGAAGGTGGCCTCTCTTTTACAGCAAAGAGAGGCAGACTGGATGAACATTTATTGATTTAGCTTTATTTATTATTTTGCAATATACCAAGGTACAGGGCTTGTTCTAAATACCTAATACAGAAAACATTTACTAAAAATTTCAGCAGGTTTTTTGAACAGTTTTCACTTAAAAAAACCTCCACATCTGTTTCTTGCACTGATAGATGTCTTATTTTAAAAAGTTTGAAGCATTCTTTTCAGAGAGTTTATCAAAGCTCTTTCCATGACTAAGTGAAACAAAATGATAAGCAAATATATGAGCAGCAATGTTCTCATTTGCATTTAAATAAACATTATAAACACAGCTTAAATAGTAGCGATTCTCAGAATCCTTATATGGCTTATAGATGTAAAAGCTATGCTCCACTTAGCTTAAATAGTTATTTTCTATGCATCATTAGATTTGCAATAGACATCCTGTATTTCTACCCTCAAATCAAGGCTAGCCTTGAAAACATCAGGCAGGGTGTGGATTTTGAATGGAATCATTCTTTCAAGAATACTGGGCCAAACTATAAGCTGGTCTTAATCTGCAAAGTTTTATCTTTAGTGGAATTAAACTGATTTGGGCCTGCTAACAGTGTGGCCCACAAAATTTATTTATTTAAAAAACAAAATAAAACCTGTCAGGTTTACAATAAGCACCCAGACAAAGGGAACAAAGCCCTCAAGAACAAAGCAGAATGGCTGATTGCGCCACAAAATGGTGAATATTAAATGGTACATGACGGCAAGGAGACAATGAGAATATAAAGCATTTAAACTGGTGCTTTGACAGTTTTTTAGCTGTTATTATTTAACTAAAGACATAAAGATTTCTTTAAGAAGTGAAATGAGTAGAATTGGAAATTAGTTTATGGCCACGGCACAGACATCTACAACCGCCAACTCAACAGTTTAGCAAACTCAAGGTAACAGCTCAGCTCCTGAGTGGTCTACTGTGGGCTGGTGGAAATAGGCTGGTGGATTTTGACACAACTGTACACTATCCAGAGCTCCAGTGAGTGGATATAGCCTCTGCTCTTCCTAGGCATAGCTCCAGATCCTTGGGAAATCAGAACTCAGAACTCTCAGTGGGAGCCTCTGAGCCGGACATACCTTAGTGGCAGAGAGGTCTGTCCATACATCTGCCTTTGCTGACCCAGGGTAAATCAGTCCTCATTTACATCCATCAAAATTTGCAAGCTGTCTGGCAATAGCACCACAAATGTGTTCTCCCACAAGAACTGAAATGATAACTACATTATAGAAACAATTTAAGGGTAAATTTATATTGGCATTTAGGATCATTTTAAAGGCTGTTCAGCCCAGGCTGATTTATATGAAAAATTCTTCTTATTCCTTTATCATATGCTGTAAGTTGTTTCAAATTCAAGAATAAAAGATGTGACATCAAAGTAATGAAAGTCGGAGAAGACAACTGTTCTGTTCAAACTTAAAGGACACAATTTTTTAAACAAATTAAAATCATGGGTAAAAAACATAAATCAGAAAGCAATCAGAAGCCTAATATATGGAGTAGAGAGAGAAACTGGGAAAGGTTTTTCTCCAGAAAGCTTTCTGAAACACTTATTTGAGCTTCTCCAACACTTTTAGGATTATATCTGACATAGGGAGAGGATAAGCCTGTGTGAATCCAAAACCAAAACTAAAGCAGAAGCCTTGGTTCAGTTTCAAATTTTTTTCCCCTCTTTGAAACTGCTGAGACAAGTCACAGAGAGGGTAAAAAAAGAAGCTGATGAGTGAACTCTGCTGTCTGAATCTTTTCTGAAGATTTACTGTGCCTGGAATCAAAGAGGAGAAAATCTCATTTGCTCCCATATAGCACTGCAGCTCACACACATGAGTCTGACTCTTTCCTGGCCCATCTGTCAATCAGTGACTACAGAACAATTACCTGGATGCAGCAATTGCAAACTCTCCTGCTTGTTTCACATCGCTCTGCCTGTTCTAACTCTCTTTTTTGTTGCATTCAGGTACGACTAACCACAGGCTAACATGGATGCTGATCCTGCAAATGTAGGACAGTAAGGCATTTGCAAAAATGGTCCACCATCACTGCCAACATGAGCTCTTGATCCCACATGCATGTCAGGTTTTCCAAATGTTTCTGCCTGCCTGGCTGTAGCACTGCCCAGTGATCACACAAATCCCAGCTGCCTTCAGGCATAGGTAGGTAAGCCAATTGTCATTGCTAACAGAGAGGTGGGGGTAGACACCATTTTTGTGTGATTCCATCTAATGACCTCTCCAGTTCCAGCTGGAGCTGGGCCATGCTGCTGCATATCCAGCTCAGTCCCCACCCAGCGACTGCCTGTGCCCCGCCCCTGTGAAACAGGGGGAGAAGATCTGAAGGTAGAGGAGTCTCTTTACATTAGACATACATCAGAATAAAGGGAGGGAAGCAAAGGGTAACCATATTCTCTTGATCTCACCTTTCCCAGATGGCAATAATGTATTTTTTAGCAGAGCCAGTGCATTCTCATTATTTTGCTTTCATCAAAAATTGAATTTTGCCTTCATCGCTGTAGAGGCCTTGAGACATTGCAAGGAGTCTGAGGTCTGTTTCTCTCTAGCTGCCACCACTCAACATGGTCTCTGCATAACACACTGCTCAGCTCTTACCAGAGTTCAGTAAAGACAGAGCTTATTATATTTTCCTTCCCTGGTCAGACATAACATTAAGAATTTAAAAAAATTACATAATACCAAATTAACATGACACAGAATTTCAAAACCATCGTCCCATTGACTAAAGCAGTTAATGAGATTCAGTGGGTGCCCAATGTACCTTGGGATGTTCTGTGTCTGTTGCTCTTATATCTCAAATGGTTGCATGCCTAAAAAGTCTAAGGTCTCTGCCTGCTGGGCTTTGTCACCTGCAATGCTGGAATTCCAGCTCATACCTTGCCCTGCTGTCCGTCCTGCCAGCATGAGAAGATACTGCTTCTTCTTTCCCAGCTTATGTCCATGTGGGCTCAAAATTTCTCTTCTTGAGAATGCTATTTAAAGGTTTCTGGGTTGTAGATTTCCTTCACAGGTTCATACATCCAGCTTTTAGACATGGCAGCTCCCGAGATCTTTTTGAAGCTGCCCCACGATATTTAAAATCTGTCAAAACTGGCTGGTAATTTAAAACTTCAAAATATTTTTCTAGATTGTTTCATGTTATTCCCACAATCACAGACTTTTTAATTTCTTATGCTTTTCATTCAGATCTTACATATTTAGTGTAAGAGAAGCAGCAAACTGGTTATATGTGAAGTTTAAGTGCTGCTTTGATTACATCTTTGTTCATTGTCCAACACAAGTCAGTTGCCAGCAGGTTAATATTGAGATACACAATTCTCTATCACAGATGACATTATAAGTACCTTGGACCTCATAATTCTGTTGAATGAACAATGATTGAAGAGAAGCAAAGTCTCAGCTTATACTTTTTGGAAAATATATTCAAATATATTGAAATATTTATGTTTCTCTCATGAGGAAATTATAGAAAACTTACTATACAATGCAGAAAATAATAAAATTATTATTTTACTTTTTATGCATAATTAAGCTAGTCACTGTTTCTGTTCCTGTGATGTACAACATAAATCACTGATAAGCAATTACAATATAAAAGAACCTTTTGAAAGCATTAAGCTAACATAAAACTATTCACTTGTCACATTAAATGAACATTTATCCAATTCCACAGCTTAGCAGAGTGGCCTCCAGCTACCTACTACATTTTGATACCTATGAGAAATTATTCTATCCTGACAAACTTCTAAATACCTTAAGACTAAAAATGGCACTTTATGCGCCCCTTACACAAAATGATCTCATCAAAAGTTGCTGTTGCAATCAGTGTTCATACGTACCTCGGGAAACCAGTGCTCTTTTTTGACTTGGTGCACTGTTGGAATACCTATTTTTTGAAGTCTTTTGGTGGGGTATCTGTCTTTTTGCAGTCTTTTGGCTAGTATCAACCATTTCAATGAGGAGGCACAAATACCTTGTGTGTGATTTCACCATTTCCATCAAACTGATAATGTGAACATTTTTGTCTGAATTGACTTGCCAGGCTGGAAGGTCTAAAGAAGAAGCAGAGCCACAGTGCGCCACAGAGGGCTCCCAGTGGCTGTGTAGTTGGCTCTTTGGCTCTACCTGCACTGCTAGAGGTCAAGAAAGCAGTGGGCTGGCACCTACATTCATTCAGGCATAGTCTATAGCTAAACTCTAGTTTAGCTATAGACTAGCTATAGACTATATGGTTTTCTGCTGGTAGTAAGTATGTGTGGATGCACTCGGGAAAATTCAAAATGGATTATGCTGATTTCTGCTTGAACATTAAGCTACTAAAGCCTCCAACATCCATCAATGTCTTTCCAAAACCCATAGACACAAGTGGAATAACAATTTTTCAGAATTTTTTCCATCTCTTTAAAAGCTTGAATCCAAGGGCTCTGAGGCACTAAACAAATCAAACCACTGGATAATAGAAATGTATCAGCCCATTTTACATGAAGGGAAGCAGATGCTTCAAGATGACTTGATGCAGTTCCCATGTAAAGAGGAAAACAATTCCAGACAGACCCAATATGGATTTATGTGGCATAAATCCATATACTTTCCCTATCTCATTATAATCTCAGTACTGCCTCAAAAATGTAAGTTACAGATGTTTATTTAACTAAAGTAGCAACATAACCCTACTGTAACTCTGCTGCTCAAAAAGAGTGGGCATCATGTCTGCAAGAACCTGGGTGACTGTACTCCTGCCTGAAAGCAATGTCACAGGGTAGCTTGAGGCAGCCTAACGGGATGCACCTTCCCCAGCTCTGTAGCTAGCACACAGCAGTGTGAGATCTAAGGACTGTGTGGCAGAGAAGAGAAAGAGGAAGCAACCTGGGAATTAACATGTGGATTTATCAGGAAAAAGAGAAGGGGCTTTAGATTGAAGAATAGGAAAGTGTATCAGCAGAAAAAAAGAATAGAGAAAGAGAAAAGGGAAATTATAAAAGGGGAGTGGGTGGAATATCCAAATTCACACTGCAGGTACTCAATTACACTTGTATAAATGGAAGTCCATTGCTCAGAATGGCTTTGCAGACAAGAGAAGGACAATCTCCACTGCAAGACAGACTCAGACACAGTCCTCCATAGAGGGAATCATTATTCATTCATAACCCATAGAGGGTGTTCATTATTCATTGAAGGAAATTAAACTGTAAGGGGTAAAAGAATGTGAACAGGAGGAGGAGAATGCTGGAAGAGAGTGCTGTGCCTATAAAGTACTTGGGATGGGATGTAACCAGCATCACATTACACCTTGGCCTGCAGAAGACAAAAGTATCCTGGCCAAGAAGTTGTAGGTTAAGCAGGAAAGCCTGGCAAGCAGAGGCCATATACCCTAAGCACAACTGAATTATCTTTTTGTTCATACATATGTTCACATTTAATTAAGTTATGATATTGTCAAGCCTTTGGCACACTGCCTGTTGTATAAACATTACTGGCACAGATATTCTGTAATTCCATTACAGAGTTATTAATTCAAATGAAGGAGCAGGAAGGCATGAAACCAGCTGGAATTTTCAACTGAAACCCACCTCTGGTTCAGACAGAGAAACACAACATGCCAAGGTGGCAATGACATCTCCACTCATGGGAGCCATCCAAGCTCTCTGCTCATCTCCTTAGTGCATCAGCAGACAAACATCCAAGTCTTTCTTGTATCAGCACAGTGACTCTGGATGATCCCCCACGTACAACAACAACATCATTTGAGCTCGGAGGAGCTGCTGTTGGATTATTAGGTTTGCCATTGTTGGGATTCAATTATTCCTGCATTATTTATGTAAGAATAATGCAAAGAGGCTCCAGCTGGGACTGAGCCTCCATTTTACTACGTATTGGGAGACAGTTTCTTTCTCAAAAGGGGCTTGCAGTTTCAGCTGATGATATGCAGACAGAGGGGAAACAGGGGCATCAAGATGTGATTTTATTATGGTTGCACAGAAATACAGCCAGCAGGCACAGACTCATTCTAAATGACACTTTAATATTAGCTGGTATCCAGTTAAAACATAACCACATGCCCTTCCTTGATTAAAATAGAAGAAAGGCTATTTTAGACCTACAAAATAAACAAGAGTCATACATAATAATGACAAGAAAATCTATTTAGAGATACAGAAATGATGCACTTTGGAAGCTAGAGGAATGGAAAAAAATATTTTACCAGCAGAATTTGAAGACTTCTTAATTTTTATTTTCCCAATGTCCATTGTCTTATACTGTTTGTAATTTAAAGTGCATGCTTTGCTTTATGTTCAGGAAAAGCAGACAGACTTATCTTAGAATCTATAAATCTTATAGCAATAGTTTTCACCACAAATACCACACTATAAACTGCTCGATATAGAATTGGATTTTAGCTGATTTTAGAACTAAAGCTTCCTCTTCCAAAATCTTGTTTGATGCCAGCTCAGGTGCTAGACTGGTTTGCAGTGCTTGGCCTGACTCACACTTCTTACCAATTCCTCGAATTATCAGAGCTCTCAGAGACCCTCCTGAAGCCCAGGAGGGAAGACCTGCGCACTGTAATGGACAAGTATCTGACTCAGTGTCTTATGGTAGAAATTGGATTCCCTAGAGCTAGGGAATCATCTCTAGCAGGCGTATCAAAGCTAACAACCTCTGCACCTCAGGATGGAAGAATTCACAGAAGTTTTGATTCAGCTTTTGTTAACACTTATGCTCTTTATCATTCTCTTACCAATAATGTTATTTTACAGACATAAGAGTAATTTTGTCTAAGTCCCACAGGATCGGTACGGCATGGAGATGATGTTGGCAACGTTTCTGATATTGTGCTTTTTACCAAGACCATGAAACCATCTTTTCAAAGCAGGACACGGGTAGTTATTCAACTTTAATGTGCCCACCATATTTTCTAATTAATAGGTGTCTTTCTACTTGTCAATCCACAATGTCAAGAATTCCTCCTTCTCAGAAGCATTTGTTTTCTGAAACAATTGCATCTGGACTCTTCAAACATAGATACCACAGGTTTTCCCAGCACACTGAACGTTGAACTAGAGAAGACCTATGGACTAAAGCAAATGCAGTCTTATTTCTTTGGTTTCTGTTATTGACTTCCTTCATACAAAGTACCAAACATTAAATGACAAAGAAAAAAACCAGGAACAAAATAGGTATTTACCTATATTCACTCCTTTTCACAGTTTTTAAATTCATATATTTTAATAAAAGCTTCCAACAGATAAAAAAGTTATGTCTTAATCTGCTCCTTCTCCTATTTGTTCAAGGCACTTCTTTTTATTTCTCAGCTGCTGGGCTACAATTTTTTTTTTTTATCAGCCCAAGGTATTTGTACCATCTGTATTACTTGCTCTTGAAGCACTTCTCTTACACTTCCTGGTTACAGAGTTCATAAAGATGGGGTTGATTATGTGTATAGCGCACGTGTGTGTATATATATAAAAAGTATACATAAAAAGTATATATAATGTATATATATGCATACATGTATGCCTGCACGTATGTGTACGCTACATGTCCATAGCAACACAGCAGATATACTGGCATCAACTCATTTAAATTGTAATACAACTGACTTTTTATTTGCCTTTTAAAACTGTTTATACAAACTCAATAACTCAAACTCCTGTCACTCCAAAAGAAGAAAACCAAACTAAACCCATATCATTCTATCACACGGCTTCAGAAGTCCCAAAATTGACTTCTATAAATAAATCAGATCTGTTTTAGAATTTCTAGCACATACAAAGGGTCTTCGCTACTTCAGCAGCCCTTTACTTTAGGACAAATTATTGCCTTTATCTTATATTACTTTCTCCCTTAACTGAACACTTGCCTCAGAAGATAAACTTATTTTCTGATTACTTAAAGGCATTTACATGACCAGTGTTAAAATACCTGTATGGCCAGCACGTCTGCCTTTACCAAATCCAACTGAAATCAATGTGCTTCCACTGCAATGAACAATTTGCTATTTGCTGGTTTTATCCTGAAAGGTGACCAAGAGATAACACTGATTTCTACAAGCATGAGTGCCTTACTGCCTCAGTTGAAATGCAAATATATATCCTACTGCACTCTAGGGAAAACATTCTAAATTACCAAGACAAATCATCTGAAGATCCTAACAAGCAATTAGGCAGAAACAATGATATCAGAAGTATCAGTCTCTTTGTAATATGCTGTTTTTACTCACATGAGAATTTTAATTGTGGTGTGTGCAAGTACAAAACTGTAGTACAACCTCTACCCACACACAGTTTTACCACACAAAATTAATCTATTTTCCTAATGTTGTACAAGCAGCTAATTAATTGTAGACCACGTAACTGTCAAAAGATTAACAAAATGCTTTTATGCAAGTAGTAAACACTTGCTGAGAATATTACTCTATTCAGTAGACAGTGTTTGCACTGAATATCTGCAGGAAAATTCCATTTCTCCTACAAAGAGACCAGTGACCTCACTGAATAAGCAGTTCACTGTGCTTGTCACAAAAGCTCTCAATTAGGATGAGAAGCACACTTTACAACCAACAGATACACAAGCTTAGAATCCACTAACCTGATGGCAGCCATGATAAATACTGAAAACTACGCTCCTGAAGCTGACAGAAAAAAAAATCGAAACTAAGTATCAGTCATGCAATTGAAAGTTTAATATTCAGTGACATCAAGTAGTGATGTTTCTCAGCTGAGTGAGGTAGTTCAAGAAATAATGAGGCTGCTTAAGAGCCATTTCAGCAGGAATATATACTCCACTCCTTTGACCAAAGCAGCGTCACACTGAACAACCAAGTAACCACCGGCTGTTCAAGCCGCAGCAGGTTTTGGGTGAAGCATTACCCTGTCATGCCCTTGTTTCTGCTGATGTGTTTTTATGAAAACATTTGAGACTCACCATCCAACTTCAGCCTTTGCCATCACTTACCAATGAAAAGGGCTATGGAAGAGGCCTGGACAGCTAACATGCTCTGCAGGCACACAGGGCAATGGACACACAGGGCACAGTCGAGCAGGAGAATGAGCAAGTGGCTGACTTGTATGTAAACTCAGGGGCAGGCCAAGTTCCTGCTGTCTCTTGTCACAGACTCACATGGATTAAGCGTGTGTAACTAGCTACTTTAGTGAACTCCAGCCTATTCCAAGATTAAAGGAAAGCAATTTTTTAGAACAATGAACCAAGGTTGGAAACATTAAGCTACCGCAACAAGAGAAACTCACAAGATAGTTGGGAAATCTTAACAGGGACTTTGAAGTGTGTAATACGGATACTACCATTTAACCTTGAGGGGAAAAAAAGAAACCCAGTTAAAGGAATTGAAATAATTTCAGCTGCTTTGAGACCTTAGAGCAAAGGAGAACTAAGAACTTCTCTCTGTGAGTTAAAAGTTAGCATTAACACACTTTGTCTTTTACATGTACTTATTATTATTTGCAGTACAATGTTAAAGTCTTAACATATAACTCCCATACTCACATTTTCCTTTAATTTACTAGGGTTTGGTAATAGCACCAAAACATTTTCTTCTCAGCTCAGCATCACCAACCTGCCAGCAGGAATTTTCAGCACGCTGGGACCAGCCCACTGAAAGTTGTTGCAGCAAAAGGAACCTCAGATGTGTTACAGGTCCTGTGGTAGTGAGGGCACAGCACAAGGCACACCAACACACAGAGAAACAGGATGAAACTCATGCACCAGCTAATTCAAGCATTTTAGCAAAAAAGGCAAGTCTACACTGAAAATCTCAGTGCCCTTATCAAATATCTGACTAGACTTAAATGCCTGAATAAGATTGAGGTAATTACCAAATCCAATGTGAGACATTTGTGCATCTCCAACACTGAAAGCCTAAAAACACAAACCTGAAATAAGCCCTCCCCCAAACCCTTCAGAGCTTCGCCATTCATAAGAACATTACTATTTACCGAAGCTCCATCTGTCTTTCCAAGTTCTGGCACTGCCTATAGGTCTGGCATTGCATCTGCTGGGAGTCTTGGTGTTAGCTTGCTGCCCAAAGCCTCCTCCAGATGTCAACAGGCACCCCTAAATCCCTAGGATGTATCTAAAAAGGAAGTTTGGCAAACCTTTTAAGTACTCTAGATGTTTGAGAACGTGTATTTCAACTGAAATACCCATTTTCTTACTGTTTACATCACCGTGCAAGTAAAAGTCTTTTTCTGTGTGAAGCTCCTACTACAACCTTTGTGTTCTATGCCATCATTAAAAAACAAATCTTCAGGTATCTCCTCACATGTGTAAGCAACACTGTGCAGCACTGTAGCCCTCTACTTGAAAATGTGTATCTTCCTACAAGCATTAAGCTCCACACTATTGCAATTTCGACCAAATGATGAGACACTCACTCCAACACAGAATTCTGTCAGGAGTTATGACAAGAAACTGGGTTGCAAGTTATTAAATTAAAATTGTGGAAGGAACCAAGGAGTGGGCAGCTGATCCAGACCTCTGAATCATGATTCATCCCAGGGATGTTATTAAGAGTATACAGTTTTGTGGTCCTGTGAATTGTTTCCAAAATAGCAAAGGACTGCAAGACAAATATTTCAGTCATCTCACCTATGTCTGGATCTAAATAATAGCAAGATAAAAAAAATAACCACAAATAGACAACACAAACACAAAATAACCCACTTTTTATTTCAGTAAAGAAACTATACTCAGAAGAAACAGGATTCACATATAGCGTCTGGCCATAAAAAACTGTATACCACAAGAAAATAATATATTACAAAAAGTGGCTTTTTGAAGAAAAACCAAAACACTTTTACATTGTTTTCTCTCTTGAGAATTCAGAATTTATTTTCATGCTTATGTTTTCTATACAGTGGAGCAAGCCAAAATATCTGTATTCTGAAGGATAACGAAGCACATATTAGGAAGTCTAGACACCTGCAGAATTAGCCAGCAGTCGAGGACACGTTCTTTTAGACCTGGTTGTATCAATTCTGAAGCAAGAACCACTTACCTTCTTTGTAAAATGCAGTACTATAATCTTGCAAAGCTCCAGCAAAGAGGCAGTCTATGCTGACTTGTATAACTACCCTTTCCTTTCTAGCTTCTTTGCAGATCATTACTTTATTGAAGTGTCTTGGGTCAAGATAGTAGTTTAAAGTTGAGCCTGGATTTTTCCAAAAACATATCTATTACAATCATATATACACTACTTCTGTTGCAGCATCGATGATTTCTTGTCTAAGATAGCACACCACTGCATTTGATTCCATAAGATAGTAACAATATGCATCTTGTGTAAGGTTACAGATTCTGTAAAAGGCTAGGAGTTAATTCTCACGATCCACTTTTCAAAGTTACAGATTTTCACATAAAATGGCATCAGTCTCTTGTCACATAACTGCAAATTCTCTTGAACACAGTTTTGCCCCCTGAAGTTCCTAATCCACTCTGACGATTTTGATGCAAGATAAAAAAAGGTTTGAACAAGGTAATATAATCACAGAGGCACAGAATATTCTGAGTTGGAAGAGACCCACCAGGATCATAGAGTGAATGGCCTGTATGGGGACTGAACCCAGAACCATGGTGTCATTAGCCCCATGCTCTAACTAGAATGAGCTAATCTCAGGGTCCAAACTAAACCACATTTATTTCCTTTTGACAATCTTTTCACTGAAGACCAAAACTTTTAAAACTTTTTTTTAGATCAGAGACCATTAACAAGTACTTCTCAGAAACAACTGGGTTGATACACAGTCTAGGCCAGCAGATCTGACCTAAATCTCTACTTTGAGAAACAGGAAGGCTGGGCAGTCCTGTACCAGAGGAAAAAAGACTACCTAGCCACAGACCCTGCTGTGGCTCATGTAGCGCAGAGCTTGTGGTTTTGCAGCTTCTTACCCTCTAGGATCCAGGTATGTGGTACGGTCATGCCAAGGACAGTATCTAGAAAACAAAAGAGATGAAGGAATGGAGCTCTGGAGAACATAAAGGCCCAAAGACTTCTAGATGTAGCCAGCATATTTCTTGCAGTAGAATGATGGGAGACAGCAAAGGTCAGCTCACCTGCACTGGACTGGGCCAATAACCTGAACTAGTGAGGGAAGCTGGAGCCGTGCTGAACCAGGATTTCTAAAACAGCAGAGGAACTCTGTAGCCTTTAAGACCGTATTGTGAGGAAATGCAAGGGAGTCAGTGTTATGGCCATGTGTGGATATGGGGCTCAGTTATGGTTATAACAGTGAAAAGTGTGATGGTGAAATATAAAAAAACCCCAAACATTAATCTTAGAACTGTGAGATTACTTTATCTGTACACACTAACAACACTTGTTTTACTATGTGTCTCCACACCACAGATGCCCAGAAAAATTTCTGATGACTTTAAGAAGGACCATTCACATTCATAAGGAGTCAGAATGTCCAGCTGGTCTTTTAGCAGCGTGCTCTTAGCTGGTAATTTCATAACTATCCAGCTATTCTTTCTCACAGAGGTCAAAGGAAGTGTAACAATTTGCATTGACATGAAACAACATGACTCAAGTTGCTCTTCACAAGGCATTGCCATCACCTAACCTCATCGCTATCTACGATTAAAAAGGAGATTAATCTCACTTTTCAAATAGTTCAGTGTAAATTAAAGAAATGGAAAAAATCATAATGTGAGCAACTGCAATCTTCTACATGGCTCTCTCTGAATCACTGGAAAGTATGATTTAATTTCATGGAAAACAAACCAAAACAAACACTTTTGGGTTTGTAGCCTTTCTAATTCAATACAGTTCTGAAAACTATCATATTCCTGGCAAGCATACCAAGTGCAATTTTCTAATTTAATAAAATTGGTTTGTCCTCTACTTGGATGCAAGCATAATATTATAAATAATTTCATTAGTACTTTTAAAACTCATTCTAATGAAAGAAAATTTCTGGTTGGAGACACTGATTCCATGCAGAAATAACTAATCTTTAATATGAAATTTATTCCTTAATCCCCAGAAATCTAGATCTGAAATTTCTCTGTTCATCTCACCCCGTATTTGCAGTTCATTTGTACCAGTTCTGGCTTTATTCATCCATCTGAGAATATAACCATTATATTTGTAAGAGAAAAAGCAGTATCATAATTTAAGCTTAAGCATAAATGAAGCATGGAAACACATTTTTATATACTAAACACGTGACTAATAAACAACATTATTGTAGATCTGCTTCCTGTTCCTAGCATTGGGTAACTATCAACGTGCGAAAACCACAGACAAGGAGATGTAAAAAAGCATGTGGCCATCTTAGGCTTTTCACTGAGAATTCCTTAAGCAAGGAAACTTGTGTCTTCCTTAAGATTCTGATAAAGCTTCAATTTTGAAAAGGTGAAAATCAGGTTGTTAATTTAAATAATGAAAAACATGCTTCATCTACACATGCGCACTTATTCCCATACTTGAATTATGTATAATAACAGCACAAAAACTTTGACAATTTTCTTTTTCTTATAAGAATTCTTATCTTGAATGTGAACTCTGTTTCACTGGACTCTCCAGCTTTGAACAAAAATTGTCCCAATATGCAGAATCCTCAGGTGCAACTGGAATACCAGATGCAACCAAATCTTCAAAAGTCAGTAATGTAAACTGTGGTGGGTTAGGCTCCGTGGAACATACCTAAAGAAAACACATATTAGCATAAACAAATCAGTAAGTATCAATTTTATTCCTGTAAAATTCTCTGTCCAGTTTAAACTACACATTGCTTACTGAAGAAGAAAGGAAATATTATGCAATTGAGACTAGTGTCACTGCCCCTAATTTAGCCTGTGCATTAACTAACAGAAGCATTTGACAGGCCACACAGAAAAAACAAGTTTTTCCTTGAAACATAGTTCATAAAACTGACAGAACGAGTGCTATAGAATGCTGCGAGTATGACAGAATGAGTCTTTGAGTCCAGTAAAAAAGGAAGACAAAGATCACCATCAAACAATTTGAGACAATTACGTGAGGATTTATTCCACTAGAGGTGTGCCTATTCATACTCTTTTTAATACCAGTAATCCTCATGGTTGTGCGTGCCTCTCTCAAACTCAAACACTACTTAAGAACTAAAGCAGTCACAACCAAACCACAATTCCCCATAGTAAATCCACATTAAATGCAGACTGAGATACTAGAGATGAGAGTGTCATGGTCTCCATGTTAGTTTCATCGCTCCAAGAAAAATCATGTTTCAAAGAAAAAAGATTTGGGGGTTTTTTTTGAGCACATGTTACTGTGCAGCCTGCTGTGTATATGCCTTTTCTGAGTGTAGCTGTTCCCAGACAGCAGGGCAAATAGTACAGCTTGCATGAATCCAACATAAATACAGCTGAGTCTTCTAAATTGGCATTTGCTCGAACATATTCTTAATGTTTAATTGATAAAATTCAGCAGGACTCCTCTGCAGTGGGGGTACTCTGTACATCACACAAACTGACACGTCTGATGCAGGCTAAGCCTAACCAAGTCCTTCTGGTGTGGCAGCATGACCCACTGGCCTACCAGCCACTCCTCCCAGTTTGGTGTCAGCAGCAGACCTGCTGAGGACACACTGCACCATCATGCAGTTTCATTAATGAAGATGTTAGATGGGACTGGACCCAGTTTTGATCACTGGAGTCCATCATTAGTTACTGTCCTCCAACCACACCTTGTACCACTATCACCACACTCTGGCCCCAACGGTTCAGCCCCTTTTCAATATACCTACTGCCTGCTCATCCAGTACACATATCAGCATTTGCTCCAGGACAATCTTATGAGAGACACTGCTAGAGGCAGAAAGTACTGAAATATAAGTAGACAATATTCACTGCTCTCTCTTCACCTACCAGGCCAGTCATTTCACTACATAAATTTACTAACCCTGACTTTCTCCTGGTAAAGCTATGCTGACCAGTCTTGATGATTCCTTTGTCCTTGCTGTGTCTGGAAATGGTTTCCAGAATTAGCTGCTCTGCCACCTCTCCAGAGATGATACTTTATTCCTCATACTGTGTGGACTAGTGTACAGGCACTGTAAAGGTACCCCAGCATGTTGAGTTCCTGGAGAAAGGTTGGGGAATTTGCTCATAATTGTACTTTGTAGACCTTTTCTTGCTTATGTACCAGTGCTGGAGATGACCCCATCTAAGGTCTATTTTGAGGATTTTGTTGCCCCTTCCTGTCACTTCAGTGAAGGTGGGTCAGCAAATAGGTAAAACTGCAAAAAGGTCTATTCTCCATTTCAGTGTTTGAGCAGTAAGCTACTGTTAAAATAAATGCAGAGACAACAAAATAGGTTTTGCTTGTTGTAACAGCACAGAAAAATCCTAAGTTGCCAATACCAACTGAAACCACAAGTTATTGAGGTGGCTGTCACTTCATGTCCTTACACAAATGACATAGTGTTGAGACATTCCTGTTCATCTGACATTCTGGAGATGAGGTAAAGCTGCAGGAACTGTGCCTAGAGCCGTGCAAGTGACATCACAGATGCATACACCAAACACGAACTAAGCCTTGGAGCTAAGATGTGAACAGATCTAGTTTGAACTTCAGCACATACTTCTCTGAATGCAAGTGTGTTCTGATTGAATTCATCTCAAGTCTTGTGAAATTTAGCAAATGACAGACAAAAAGATATTTTATAGTCTACAAAGGAATGATAAAGAATTATAAACTCAGCCCTCTTTCATTGAGATTTGCCACAGATAATTGTCCAGATCTCAGAAAGAGTGTAGATACATGTTCTGTTTCTTAAAGCATATAGCAGTCACTAGCAGACACTTTGTAAAGATTCTCGATACTAGAGATTTTTAACTATAGTACATTAATGCAACAATTGGTCTTTCCCGTGAATTGTAGGTACTTGCTATCAGTCCAAGAAGAAAGCTGAAAGTACATGTTCTGCAAACAGGACATAATGAATTACTCCTGTGATTGCAGAGAGGGAACAGACTCAAACACTGAAATCCTGGAACAATTGCATGTATTTAACAAGGATGAACAACTTTTCCTTTCAATGCATCTAGCAAGACATTTAAAACAAAGTAATTTTTACAGTTCTGTTACACAGAGAGAAGGTAATTTTCATTTCCTCCATGTTCCTGTTAGAAGGAGGCCTAAAAAGGTACAATGCAATAGTATATAAATTTTCACTTAATTTCCATATTGGGAAGTCACAGGACGCTCACTTGTCTTGCTTAAAATGACCTTTTTTCAGTGATTTGAGATAATGAAATCCAGGTCATCACACATTTATTCAGTGGACAAGTATGCCTTTGAGACTTCTCTTGATTCAAAGATTTTTCATCATAACTCTTGATATCCTTACTATTCTTCCTATGATAACTTCAAGGTATGTGACAGTGGTGGTGAAAGTCAATACTTAAAAATCCTGGATTTTTGTAGAATACTTAGGTAGCTGTCTTTATAAATAATGGCCTCCTTCTTTTCACCTCAGATTGACAATTATCAGCATTCCTGTCAGAAGAATGATATGCCATCTCACTGGGAACTTAAGTATGTCCTGTTTAGCAGAATGAACATATTTCCTTAAAAAAGTATTTGTACACTGATTTAAGACAGTAAATCTCCAAAGGCAGTTTATATCTCATTTTTTTTTTAATCTTACCAATACTAGTTAAAAGGTCTGCCTGCGTTATTCATGAACACAGACAGACTTTATTACCACGACAGATGCGTGCATTACCACTTTTATGCTTTTATCCATTCCTACGCTATTTTTTTCTAGTTCCTGGTAGAACCTTTGTATCTAAATAACAGAAAACAACTAACCCATTTTCTTGTGAGCAACTAAAATACCACGGAAAAATCTGGCAATTTGTCACACCCTCCTTTTCTGATTGTCTGGCTATTTCAGCTACAACTTGCCAGTCTGCCTCTCCCTTAAATTTGACTTTTATTGCTATTTTATGACCAAGATCTTTGTTAAATTGCACAGAAAATACTGAAAAGCTTTATAAATAGCTTTGTTCCTTCTCTCAATAGACACCACATGGAATGAAGACTAACACTGCTGTTCTTCCCATCTGTTGGTTGTTGTTGCTTGTCTCAAGGGTTGTCTTGTCATAATGGTGTTTGAGCGATGGATCTGCTCTGGGATACACACACTGACAGTGCCCCATTAAAATCAACTTGGTGAGGTGTCGTACAAGTGTAGCAAGTCCAGATTGGTTCACTGTCTCCATTTCCCTCTGTGAAAACCGTCTTTCCCACATGAGTACTAGCAGGCTGTGACAAAAATCACTTAATCTTCTCTTGAATGAACACACTGATCACTGTAATACATGCATTCCAGATTTGACATTATCTGTTGCTGTCCTCTGAAAGCATTTCTCCTTCCCAGACCTCTCCTGAAATAGAACAGAACTAGAGGAAACAGTTCAGTAATACTGTTAGGTTCTAGTTAAAACTGTGTTTAAGATAAGCTTTTTCCTTGGCCCTAAATCTGAGATAACACATATTTAGCTACAGCATTAGAATGAGTTTATGTTCAGATGATTAACAAGACCTGAAATTGTTTCATAATTTCTTACATTTTGCACAAATCCCGCCTGTTTCCCGAGCGCCACTGCAACATGATGATGGTCATCTAACCGGGTTTCCTAGATAAGATGAAAAATGGCAATGTAAATGCATTTTCTTTACTCTATTTTCAGCAAAGACTATATAAATGTTTAGAATATGGTTCAGAACAATAGCAGACCATAATTTAAAATACCTTAAAATAATAATGTTCAAAAAATAATAATAGTTTTTAGCAGTTTTGTTGGGGAGCTCAACGATGCTGACACATTAAAAAGTTAGCCAGGCTGAACTGGTTACTATAGGATATCATTACCTCACCCATTTGTAGATATTTCTATTCAAGTTTGTGATCTGAGCATTCCTTTACTACTCCCTTCTAAGTCACAAACCACGTAACCCATCTTAGCTATCCATTTTCCAATGAGATGAACTGAACTCCTGGAAGGTATTCTGAAAAACAACAATTTAAGTGTAAACTTAAACCAACAACTTTCTTACTCTTGGCTTCAGACAGCAGGTAAGAGCACAACTTTAAATTCCTGACACACACTCTGAGCACTGATACATGTAAATACAAATCAATTTTTCCCAACATTTTTAGATACCTAACGATATATTTAGTGATAGAGTTTTTACCTACTTAATAGTTTTATTTGAAAGTGTTTTCCTCTACAAAGGCTAAGAATTCATCCCAAACAAATAACTTCAGAAAAAAAAACCCCAAACACTTTTATATACTGTTTCTCAATAATGCCTATTTAATAGTCAAGTCATAATTCCAATTGGCTCTTTTAAAAATATGTAAGGGGAGGAAATAAAATTTTCCTTGGTCTTTTATCCAAAAGTTTTTGAATAATTTCTGCACAGACTTTCTAAGACAGAAATCAAGAATAACAAGAATTTTACCTAGAAAAGTGAATGATTTAGGTATCGCCATTAATCTGAAAATCAGCTAGACATTGAAATATTCTCCTGGGAGGTAATACTGAATATCCAGTTTTGGCTTCCTTGGTAAACATTCTATTGCACTATATTATAATATAAAGCAAACATCATGATGTCCTCCTATTTCCTCTGAAGGTTGTTGGTTGCTTTGTTTTTTTTCCCCTTTTAACCTAAGTAAAATGTCTTTTAAAACAATGGTGTCAGTCTGCATTAGGCTTCTCTACAGTTTATCTACTATACAGAATTTTCAAATATTTCAGTTGCCAGGATACCATTTCTGTGATTCCCAAAACAGCCCTATATATAAAAAAGTGCCACGATACTCAGCTCAAATCTACTCAACCCAGCTCAGCCAAGACGGCGGCTGCTCCAGTCATGTGTAGCAGCAGTACAGCTGCAAAGTTGGGAGACTGTTCTGGCAAACGTGGGTGCCTTGGCAGAGAGGTGCTACTGAGGAAGTAGAGCTGTGTGTTTACTTTGATCTCTTCAGCACCAAAACTGTGCCTATTTGACACCTTTAGCAGTGAATTTTTAACCCTCACCTATTTAAACGCAAAACATCAAGCTCATGTTGTTTTACCTTCCTGCAAAGTGCTAGTAAGAAAATGACTCTTTCAATTCCCTCTAGATTAGGAAAAATATTTAATGATTATAAGAAACACTAACAAACCTACAGCATAAGCAGTATTGCCCATGACTGCAAGAGCTACAGATTTATTTACTACAAAATATTTTACTGGGTTTTCCATTCCTTTACTAGGGTACAAAACTGAAAATAAAAGAATGAAAATAAAGAATGCTACCTCGGACGTTTGACGAAATATAACCATTTGTACACAGGGTGTGCATTTCTATAACTTCATCAAAATAAAAAATACTATGAAAATTAGATGCTCGATCAGGTGTTGCTAAATCATTTATATAATTCTAGAGTGGCAATGTTTTGTGTTTGTCTAGATAGAAAAATTCAGGTTTTTTATCACTTTATTTCGCCCCTTCTTTCAATTGTTTTTTCTTTTCTTCTTGCTCAAGAGGTTAAAGACAGATCAGAACAGAGAACACAGTACAGCACATTCAGCACTGGCTTACACCTGTAGTCAGAAGTCTGCAAACAACCATGTTACAGCTTTAAGTTAAACACACCATTTTCCTTTTGTGAAGTCAACTTACATATTACTTCTTATTTGAGCAACTAAAACCATATTATACATGGTATTTTACACATTGTTAATAATGTTTTCTCAGTTCAAAGCTGCATTTAACAGGCAGTGACTCTTCAGATAGCCCATTCTCTGAAGAGAGCCTGCTCAATGAACAGTGAATTTAAAAGGTTCCAGCTCATTTATTTCCTGTATCCTCTGTGGTCACAAAAGAATTTTCAGCATCTTGCAATAAAACATAATAAACTATGTTCTTTATCTATCTTTGCTGTTTCAGAGAAATGTAAATCCAAATTAAACTGAAAGATCTTTCCTGGCTCCTACTAGTGGCCAGCAAAAACCTTAAGCTACAGAGTTAATGAAACATACTGAAACAGCAGATCAGCTTGCCTCCCTGGAGATATTGCTACACCAGCTTATAAAATTAATATCTTAAATGGAAATAGATGAGAAAACAAAAAGAGGACAATCGTACAGAATTCCTCCGAGGTAGAGAGTTCGCTTTGTTAAGATTCCTCTCTAAAAACCAGAAAACATATAATGGAGGAAAACTCTTCTCTGTACAGAACAAAAGTGTTACTAGAGCTGTTCAAGCTACAGGCAAACCGAGACTTATAATGATCTCATTTCAAAGACTTGGCAGATGATTTGTCTGGGATTCAAATCACTATGAACTCACTCAACAACAGACAGCTTATGAGGAAACTGTACCTTCCCAGGCAGCAGAATTGATAGCTGCGTGAATCCAGTCAGATTAGTTTGTCTTAGAAATAAAACTTTCTATTCCTATTTATTCCTGATAACACAACAGGATTAATTTATCTTACTAAAGGTGAAAGATGCTAACTACAGTTGCACACCAGCAATTACTAAATACGTTTCAAATTGACCCACGTAATCTCTCTTTGAAATTCATGTTCTGGAAGTAAAGTATTTGCATATAAATAAACCAAGCAAATATTTGTTGTGAAAAAATGCAAACAATTATTTGTGCAGCAATAGTGATGCCAAGTGATTCTTAATCCCAGAGCAAGGTTTAGGACAAAATGTGTGCTTCCTTTATAAGCTAGTTGTATCCAAAATTAAGGTAGGTACCAAAATAGAAATGTCTTGTATCTCATTTAAGATTCTTCTTCAATATAGATTCCAGAAAATGCTCTCCAGCCATTCTTCCTTAACGACTGTACACATCTACGATGGAAAGACTCATAAATACATTTAATATTTGCAAATCAGTAATTAGGATTTTCTTTTTCACAGAATGGTTTACATTGGAAGGGACCTTAAAGATTATCTCACTCCAACACCCATGCCATGGGCAGGGACACCTTCCACCAGACCAGGTTGCTCAGGGTCCCATTCAACCTGGCCTTGAACACTTCCCGGGATGGCACATCCGTAACGCCTCTTAGCAACCTGCTCCTGTGCCAATATATGTTTCCATATATAACACACACACGCACACACGTATATATATATAAAATAAACTTATGTTTATGTCTTTAAATTATAAAACTTGTCATAATTGTTTTCAATCAACTTCTTTCACTTTTACTGAAATTAACTACTCCTTCATTCTTGCCGTGGTTTAAGCCAGCAGGCAGCTAACACCACAGAGCCTCCTCACTGGCAGAGCATTATGAGGAACTAAAGAGTTCCTGACTTAGTGTTTCAATGTGTGTGATCAACACTATTCTCATCCTAAATTCAAAACACAGTACTCTGCCAGCTACTAGGAAGAAAATTAACTCTATCCAAGACATAACCAGGACAATTATCCAAGTTTATTTTCTTCCGAGGAAAGCATACAGAATTACCCATAATAATCATCATAATGACTCCATCCTAAATTTACACCCTGACATAAATACTGTCATCACTCTTCACTGGGCTAGTTATCTTTTAATTATTGCTAAACAAATTCACCTTTCTAAAATGAGGAAAGTGTACTGTCTATATGATTAAAGCATATTTAATACACATAGTAGACATATCTTAAAATTAAATTGATGCTTTAAAATTAAATTTTACAGTATTTTTTCTCCTACTCCTTCCAAAACAGTTGAAGGAAGTCTGAGTAGCAATCTCTAGAGTACTGTATGAAAACAGGTGCCTAAAGCTAAATCATTCCATCAAGATCAAACAAGAAGAGGCTGTTTCTGAGCTACTACCTTCCATCAAAGCTCAAAAATATATGAGGAGTGGAGGGGAGAGACACTTGAAGCAAAACTAAACCAGTAGTAAAGGGCCCACAAACAGTCAACTACATAACAAAGTAGTTAATCTGGACTCCCAATGGAATAAATCTTTTTTAAAATGTTCACAGAAAATTCTATGTCCAATATGAATTGGCTTTGCTCTGACTGAGAACAGTGACAGCGTGTTTGAACAGTGTCAACTTTGATTTGCTCTGATTTACCAGTATTTCCCTTGAACTTTTAGGTATGACAAGTATAAGGTGGTGGATCTTTATCTAGTCTTTATGCACTTAAGTTGTCTTTTTCACATTACATGGTACTTTCTGAAGGAGATTTCAGAATACTTTGTATAATTGAAATGGATAAAATCCCCTTTGTTTCTCTCCTCTATTTTTGGTAAATTAGATTGTCTAAAGCTGAAATGAGGCAATCCAAAACATGGCGGAATTTTACTTTTAAAAAGTCTCTAGCTTTCGTCATCTCCTATCATAAAGATTTACGCAGATCTGAAAAGTAAAAGTGATGTCATTATTTTTTTATTATTTGACAGAAAAGCTCCCTTAAACTCAGTACAACCCAAAAAACAAGGGAACCCAACAAAAATAATGTATCAGTAATATGCAATCTTACAGGTGATTCTTAATGTCTGCTCCTGGGTGACTCTCAGATTTCTCAAAACTTAGTGTTTTTGATTAACAAGTTATTTCAAAAATCTGGCTCGAGGGCAAATAGTGAATCAGAAAAGGACTTTTCTGAGTAAGAAAATGGACACAACATTCGAAACAAACTTGAGAAAAGACAAACAGTAAAGTGATTAATTTTAGGCTAGGTATTGGTAACTGACTTTTTTTATTTCATTTTAATAAATGTTGATATTTAAATAAAATCACACCCCAATTGAGCTTGTATTTAAATGAAACTTGATAATAAACCCTTTCTTTGAAATACTAGAATTTGCCTCATTATAAGGCTTTGCTCTTGGGAAGCAGGAGGGCAAGTGTGGAAGAGGACATTCCCCAGACAAAAATTACATAAATCTTCCAGCAGTAATTACTTAGTAATTAAGGAAAAATCAAATAATTAGAAAGCATTTAAGTATTACAGGGAGCTATCAACATCATCATCACGCTATTTTAGTCAATCAACCACAGGCATGTCATCAAAGACCAAAATTAGGAGTTCCAGAAATCAAGCTAAAGAGCTACACTGCAATAATACAGAAAGCATTCCAGTACAAGATGTGTCACAGTCTTTCCCAAGATTTTCTTTTCCCGGTGTGTAATTCCAACTAGCAAATTTCATGACATTCTGATATTTCCATACTATATAGAAATTGAGTTAGATGGCTGATTCAGTATGGATAGACTTGTAAAATAATGCAAAACCAAATCTGGATAGGAATGCTGAATGGAATGAAACATGAAGAGATAAACTTGGAGTACAAGTTAAACATTACTGGTACATTCATTCTTTTATACCACATGCATAGGGTACACGTAGTTTGTACACTAAACAAAACAAGCATACAGCAGAAATCTGTCATTTAGACAACTCTACTGGAACAGTTGTCTCCAACAATGTAGATATTTTCGAAATGTAAATGTGTATTTGAAACTGAATACTCGCTGAAAAGTGCACTTACTGTTTTTTCCATTTCTTCCTTTGTTTTAAGTGGTTAAATAAACATGCCTCTGGGGCGTAAGAAATGGCATTGTGATTTTTTAAAGCTCTGTTTCTTAGGGTAATTAAATAATTTGAGATCATTATACAGAATCAGAAACATTTAGGCTGGAGTTCACCTTTAAGACCAGCAGTCCAACTGTCAACCCAGCATTGCCAGGTCCACCACTAAACTCTGTCCCTATCAGTTGTTTCTCTATATATCCTTTAAACTACTTTAGATAATACCAGTATTTTTCCTATCAAATCTAACAGGATAGATGTTTTAGTGACAAGCCTTGATAACTTTGAAGAAGGAAAACAAAAGCCCAAACCCCAACACTCAGATAGAAGATTGAGCCCAAACTGAGGATCCAATTAAGCAAAAGCAAGTTATTTCACCTGTCCACTCCCACAGACAGCAGCCACTTCAAACTCACAAAAACACACGTTTTTGTATGGACAAGAAGTAAAAAGTCAATGGAACTGAAGACACACTGTCCATTTCAAACATCTAACCTAAACACTAAGGGAGTTGCTTAATCACTAGGCCTATTCTAGACCAATTGATGAATACCTTTAAAATCTTAGACCCTGTTTAAGAAGACAGGTCTGAATATATTTCAGTGGATTTCCTGTATACCCTAGGATGAATTTCACAGAGTGCAAGAAACATATTCCAGGAACAGGAAAAATAAAAAGCCATTATAATAAACAGATCTATGGGGTGGTTTTGCAATCATTAAAAATACCTTAAAGTGCTGCAGTTTTATAACCTAAGTTTTGATTGATATATGCTCACTGGGTTTATACAGAGTAAAGGTGTGAAGTTGCAATTAAAAAAAAAAATAAATATGCAATGCAACCAAAGGGAGTCGAGACGGTTTATCACTAGTGAAAACATACTCCTCACCTCAAATGTCCACTCCTCTTCTTTTTCTCCATCCAGAAGCATTTTTGTCTCCTTATATACCTTCCCTATTTCCAGCTGCAATGGGGACACATTAAATTCAATTCTTTGTAAGTTAAAGCCAATTCCAACTCCAACAGCCTTTAAGAAGCTTTCCTTTAAGGCCTAAAAGACACAATAAGTGTATTTGATTCATACCAGCTGTTTTCAGGCTGTTCTATAAACATTACTTCTGACTACAAATTGTAGACAATATAAATTTAAGACTTATACTACTCTAAATGCGAGGGTAGACTAATGCAATTATCAAGGAAAAAGTTATCAACGTTGTTAATACCCAGCCTAACTTTCTGCACTAAAATAAACATGAAACTGGAATTACTTAGTGGCACATACAGATTTGAACCCTCTACCTTGTTCTAGCTATGTGTTTAAAACTAATAATATATCCTAGAAATGTCAGCTGTACTTCAAAGTTATTCTGATATTTAAAAAAAAGTCATTAAAATATCAAAATTATTTTTATCTTCACATGAAATGGTATCAAGTAGCACCAGGAGATTTAGATTGGATATTAAGAAAAACTTCTTCCCCGAACACGTTTGAAGCACTGGAACAGGATGCCCAGAGAAGTGGTTGAGTCATCATCTCTGGAGTTCTTTAAAACATGGGTAGAGGTGGTGCTTAGGGACATGGTTTAGCAGTGCATTTGATGATCTTAGAGGTCTTTTCCGAACTAAACCATTCTATGATTCTATGCAACTATAAAAAGTAACATTTTTAATATGATGAAAATAATAAATTATATCAAAAAAGTGCGTGTTTGCAGAGTATAAATAGGGAAAAAATATTACCCAGTGCCGATAAAACATATCCAGCTGCATCCATTCATTACTCATAGACTTGATTACATCCCACTCTGTCTCAGTAAACTGTCGCTTCATGATGTGAAAGAAATTTGGAATTGAGCTACTACCTATAAATTAGACAGAAATATTTACAGAGATTTTAACAGAGTAGTAATAATAAGCAAATGGATTACCTCATGCTATTACACTAGAAAAAACTCATAAGAAAAAAAATTTATTAACCAACTCTGCTCCACAACTTGAATTTACATAGCCTCAAAGCAGTGAGCGCAGGATTTTTCAGGACACAGTATGAAAAAAACACATTTCAATAGCAGAATTGCTGTACTAAAAATGTGAAATTATGAATTTCCAGCATTCTCTAAAAAGCGAAGTATTTAATTTTAACCAGTGCTGATTTTACATATATATAAAAATATTATATTAGTCTCAAAAGTAGCATATACAATCTCTGGCATCTGACGGCTTGATCTAGTAACATTTTATAAAACAGCATGCTGTTTGTCAAAATTCATCAACTCTGCCTCCTGCCCTAGGATGCTGTGATACAAAAGAAACTCTTTTTTTAAGCACTTGTAGAATACAGTCTCCCAAAGTTATCACACACAGATTAAGCCTTTTGGATTGGATTTATTCTTCAAGGAAAATGGGGGTAGAGGGGTGCCCACAATAACAGTAAAATATATATCAAGGAAAAAGAAAAAATCCCCTCCAAAAACCCAAACCACTAAACCTTCAAATGCTTAGATTAAATTTAAGCTTCCTCAGGGGTTATACCACTTTTCCCCACTAGTCTAAAATTGCTTTGTAGAAGACACTACAGTCTGTGGTTATGTTGATCAATGACATTTCTGTAATATACTGGAAGCTATGGACCTCATTACATGCTTGGCTACTCACCCAAGAGCCTATATTAATTAGCATATCATGCAATCTGTCCAGCTGGGCTTACTGCTGGCTAAAGAGACAATGGCAGAAAGCAATCTATTTTCTTTAGTAGGGATAATAAAAGTCTGGATACAGGCAGTTCTGCTTATTGCATAACCTATCAAAAAATTGTTTCTATTTTCTTATTAAAAAGAAAATATTAGCCATATTTAATCTAAAAAACAGCCAGCCCTCCTAATACTTCACTACTTTTAAGAACCCATCATTAGATAATGGCTTAATAAAGATGCAGATTCTAATCACACCTGTGCCAGTAATTCTGTGAGTTGACTATTGGCAAGGAACTTTCTTTCCCTACACTAATGTTCGCCATCTTAAACCAAGGATAAGGGTATTAACCCTTCCTCACATAGTTGTTGTCTTCTATAGATATCTAAGCACTAAATAAAAACAGGTATTGACAGCAGTAATAATTGATCTGAACAGACTAATTTCACACTAAAACACACATTCAGGTTTTCTCACAATTTCCAAATCACACTGCAAAGTGTTACCTCATATAGATATCACACAAGACATAGCAGTGACATTTCAGAGATGCCCTCAATTGTGCTTATAAAGTGAAGAAAACATCTTAAGACTGAAATTTTGTTGACAGTTGCAGTAGTCAGCTAATGGAATGATCCAGCACAATTTAAAGACAGAACTAACTTTTCTCTCTGGAGTTGGAAAAGCAACCACAATGTTAAGTATGCTTTGATGATATACCAAGACAAATGCCATATCCATCTACTTACACAATCCCACTTCCCTGAAACAATGAAAAAAAAAAAAAATCACAAAAAAACCTGTTGAACTTGGAGAAAGGTATTTTCTTTCATCCCTCTGTGTTTATACGGCCCATTTTAGAATCAAATAACTGTGTTAATACCTGTTACAAACAATCTACTTTTTTTTTTTTCTATTCTCTTCTTTTATGAAATATTTAAGACAACAGTGGTGAGGCTCCAGCCTCTTCTGGTGATTCAAACTATAAAACATTCCAGAATGTCCGGATGTACCCTTCCTCCTTTATCATTTTCAGAGAGCTCTTCTGCTTTCAATAATCCAGGGCTATTCACACTACCAGAGAAAACCATCCAAGACTATCCACACTACCTTCAGCACCTAGA
Organism: Oxyruncus cristatus; assembly: GCA_013399855.1. Lineage (NCBI taxonomy): Eukaryota > Metazoa > Chordata > Aves > Passeriformes > Cotingidae > Oxyruncus > Oxyruncus cristatus. The sequence goes on from VXAY01005118.1 coordinate 2,309,478, forward strand.
GGCATATAAAGGCTCCTCCATTGTCAGTCCTGTCATCTAAACTTTATCACATATGGTGAATACACTTGATATTTGAACCATTTAGTACACTAAGTGTATATCAAACCCATATGCTACAATAACAAAGCTTAAAGTGAAACCATACAATATAAACAGCAAGTCCTAAGCTTAAACTCTAAGAGTATATAATTTGTCTGATCGCCGTTGTGGTGATCCTGTTTCTATAGGTGTTCTTTCCACGTTTCGTAGTTGGGGCCTTCTCCCACATGCTACTGCTTTCTTTTTCCCCTCATTATTTGTCTTTTTTTTTTTTTCAAAGGTTTCTCTGACTGTTCGTCTACCCTTCTTGACACTTCTGTTCAGACTTAGATAGTACTAATCCCATCCACTCCAGCCATTTGTCACATTCTTCCTCTGAAAACCTCAGGCACCACTTTGTCCTTAAGTGCAGTCCCCTCCTGTCTCCTTACTGCAGTACAGTTGCTTTACTCTGAGGAATGGATAAGATAAGAGGACCTTGGATTACTATTCTCCATAAATTACCAGCAGTACCATAGCCTGCCTAGTCCACTTCCCCATCTTTGCTTCACTATCAGAGAAAGATTCACAGAATCATGAGGAGAATTTAGGTTGAAAAAGACCTTTGGAGATCACCTGGTCCAACCTTCTGTTGAAAACCAGAGCCTTATGCTGGGTTACCCAGGGCCCTGTCAAGCAGAGTACTTCACCCCTTCTCTGGGGAACTTAGTCCAGTGTTTTACTGTTCTCATGGTGAAGAATTTTTCCATAGACACAGAATTTCCCCTGAATCAACCTGAGGCTGTTGCCTTTGGCCCTGTTACCATTCACGCTCCATGAAGACAACTATGTAAATCATCTTTACAGTTACCTTGTAGGTATACTGTGACTAGATTCCCCTCCTCAGAACTTTCCCCTCTTCAGGTCAAACAAACACAGCTCCATCAGCATTTCTACATAGGTCAAGCTCCCCAACCCTCTAATCACCTTGGTGGTTCCTTCACTAAACTCCCTTCAATTTTACCATGTCTCTTGTGACATGGCAGGTATGAAGGAGACAAAACTAAAAGCAGCAGAAAGTTTCTGCTAGCTATTTTGCTTCTAGTTTGATTTAAAAAAAAAAACCCAAAAACAAAAGCAAAAAAAGAAACTGCCTCAAATGTAATTGCCACAGTTCACAAAAACTTTCTTTCAAAGAATGGGAACAACTCCCATAGAGCAATTATTCATTTGGTTTTAAATGCATATTTCTAAAGTACCTACTATTTGTCAACTTGTTTCAGAAATAAACTGACGTCTTAAACAAATACTTCTTACTTACCCATGCCAAGAAACAGAACTCTTCCAAATCTACACAGCTTTTCAGTACAAATTGAGAAATAAACTCTTTTAAATGCTGAGCAGAATTGTATTGCCGTTGCTGATTTTAAAACACATTTTCATTTGTATATGCTTTTATAATTCATTTCTTTTCTTTACTTCACACAACTGTTGTGGATTCTTTTTGCATTTGATTATAAGAGCTAATATTCTAAAAGCATTTTTCTAGCCTACTGTAAAACTTCACACTTGAGCATGTGTGCTCTGAATACTGGGAGCAGTTTTTGTTTTTACATTGGATCATCTTGCTGAAGAGAACTCTAATAAATGTAACCAAAACATACTACAGCTTCCTTTCATAATATTCAATTAACCAATAACAATTTGTCCCAGTGTCTAACTGCCTAAGAAGTACAAACCTGTACTTTCATTTGCACTAGACAAAATTGACTGTATGGTGTAGCTATTCAGTGGCCTAATTTTAAAAGTTACTTTTTCCCTGGAATGTTCTAGCACTGCCTCCTTCTCATAACACTCATTAACTTGCTTTTTAGAGAACACTAGCCAACAGAGAAAAGACATACAGGAAATCTCTGACTAACTCCTACAGTTGGTGTCCAAATTACTTTGATATTCACAAGACAAGCTATAATTTTATCCTTCAGACCAAATTATATTTTTATTCAATTTCTTTAATCTAAGACACTTAAGCCTCACACTCCTATCACGTCCTAATGCACATCTGAAACAAAAGTAGTTCTGGGAAAGTAGTTCCCAGAAAAGTTAAATATAAAATGAACACAGTTGTGAAGGTGATTTCTTATTATTCCCTGTTAATAAACTTTTAAGCACATTAGATCTCTAGGAATATAGCTGAGCAATCTTTCAAAAATTGCCTTCTGTGCATTAAAAAACAAAAAAATCTAACTCAAAAGTTAAGTTGCTTCATTAAATTAAAAGCATGCAATATGGTGGAAATCTCAGGAAGAGTGAGGAGGGAAATACTAAGTGATACTGGAAAAAGAGTCCAATATTAATTCTGGAAAGTAAACATACTACATACAAATAAGTGAGCATGTTCGTATGTGTGTATATGTGTGTGCATTTTGGATTTTTTGCAATAACTATTTACATTGGAATACATAACGTCATCTTTTCTACTGCAATGAGAACTGGGTATTTTATCAATTTTTTTTAAAGACTAGGCAAAAAATCTGCTTTGCATTTTCCCTTTAGAACAGCAAAACCTTAGATCAGATATAAAAGACGGATTTTAAAAAGATGTAGGAGTGAAGAGTAACAAAATATACTATGTTCTCTAGTTCTGTATTCAAATGTGCTTTAGAAATAGTACGTAAATACAGGGTAATTTCCCCCCTTTTTTTACCAGCTAAAGAAGCCAAACAAACTGCATTTGTAGGAAGATAAAAGAAATCAGAAATAAGAATCCATTTAAATTCTGATGTTATTAATAGTAAAGATTGCTATCCACGGGGCTAATACAGAAATCTTCATACTATTTTGTTTACACTGCTAGAAACATCAGGTCAATCATAGGTCTGCTTTGGTAATACAATGTACATTTAAAGGTAGGGTACAATCTTGTACCCAAAGTTATTAAAATCATGACACGTCTTCTCAAAAATAGTGAGAAGAGTAGATGACTGATTGTCATCACTTCAGTTTTTACCAGGTTTACAGTTTTCAAAGTATTTGGTCACAACTGGTCCAAATTATTTGAGTCACAAACTATCTAGCTTATATTGTGGTCTATATCCTAAACTATGGAAATTCAGATCTAAAAGCTACCACTGCCAGCTCATTAATCAACTAACCCCCTGAAAAAACAAAGCAAACAAAGAAAAAACAACGCAAACAAGCACTCAAACCAAAAATACAGTACCAGCCTCCAGAATGCTAACAGCCTCCTCACTGCCTCGAACTGCATAGAAGAAACAGGCCAGTGATCGAGAACTAATATATAATCAATACATGTTTTACTTTCAGATGGCAAACGGGCAAAGTGGCAGTGTGACACATATTACCTAGCAAAATGAAGAGCTGAAGCATGAACAGATCAATCTACTTAATAACATGGAACACACAGGCTAGCTATGAATCTTGCAAACTAACAAACTGTATCAGATGAAACTTTCAAGCCCTGGACTCCTGGTCTGGCAATTCTTTTGGTGAAGACACAAGCACATTTGATCATATTTTACTATCTAAAGAAAACCAGAGTAAACTGATACAGAGAAAACATTTTTTCTGCAACAGATGCCCAAGCCTTAATTGTTTTTTGATACCAACTAACCCTTGTATAGATGTTTAGAAACTGACAACACAGGGCAAATAATTAAGTAGATAAATTATTAACTCAGAAGAACCAGATAGAATATTCACAAAGCATGTTTTTTTCAACCTACTAGCTCATACAGCTTTACAGTGAATTGGAAATTGGATTTATATGCTCTGACCTCTACACTTCCTGCCAGTATCCTGCAATTCTCTGAATGATATGTATGTTAAACATTCTCGTTATGTAACTACTGAGGTACCTTGGGGTACCTCAGAGAAGCAGCATTAACTTCAAAATAGCTGAAAATTTGACTTGCTTCCTATCAATTACTCAACATTTCCCAGACTGTAAAAACAAAAAAGTCATAAAGAGACTGAAACAATTTGATAATGTTTGATATTTTCTCGGCAGTTAGAATCATTAAGTCTTTTCAATATTAGAGAAACTGCTAAGGTTTCAATCACATTCCTGTGGTTGAGTCTAACAGCAGTGATGAATGTTTAAGCAAGCTGCCTTGATACTCAATGCCAAACAAAAGACAATAAAGAGTCATAATGGTTTAGATACCCCTACCTCCAAAACTTCACTGGAAAAATAAGTTTTGACACAGCTATGACTTGGATAAAAAAAAAAAACCTGAAGAAGAGTCACAAGTCGTTAACTGGATACCTCACATCTGATCAATTTACAGACAAGCAGTGTATGGTCTGCAACATATTTATGCTTTTTGTCATTTGTTCCGAAAATAAATAAAAAACCCCACCACCAGACGCTCTCAAGTTTTGTTCAGACTACAGCATATTTTACATGCTCTTTCTATTCCAAACATTCAACTGTAATATATACTTGCCACTGAAGAGCTTGGAAGACATAAACAACATGGGTGCAAGCACATGGTTTTAGTTTGCTTCTCAGGAGAGAAAATAAAAGTATTTAAAATACACAGGGTCTTAATCACTAAGATAATTCAGGAACCCCAAATTCTTTTAATAAAATGTACTTATAACTAAACAGTAATAGCAAAAATAGTAATGAGCAGTAATAATATAAGAAACCTATTCTTAACTTGCCTTTGTCAATGATTATACCTTTTACTTGCTTAAGGGTTTTCCACAGCTAGTGGAGCTCTGGTCAGCCAGAATATTTCAGCAAAAAGGTAAATTATCCCATGAAAATGGCATTTCATCAGTTTTCCATTACAGAACATATCAAACACTTAAAGCAATTGTTCCATTGTCAGAACAGCAGGAATTCTTCATTCTAACACTTGCGAAGCATCACACTAAAAATAAACACAAAATCCCAAAATCTAAATAAACAAAAATGTACTTTCTTTCATAAAGCAAGTTGTGAGGACCCAACTATGGATGTAAACAGAAAAGTCAAAAAAGTCAAACATGCTGAGATCTCTTTAAAACTTACAGACATTTAGGAACATAACATGTTCCTAACTACATCTTCTGATACTCCTTCAAAGACACCAAAAACATTGCTAGTGCAATAGCTCCCACATATGTCTGACCATCTATAACCTTAGAGTACAAACAAACTACCAGAACTCTCAGACACTACATTTTATGCCATAATATACTAAGGGCCATTCAGAAAGATTGCAGGACCCGGCACTTGGCCACAACAACCCCCTGCAGCGCTACAGGCTGCGGACAGAGTGGCTGGAGAGCAGCCAGGCAGAAAGGGACCTGGGGGTTTGCATTGACAGGAAGCTGAACATGAGCCAGCAGTGTGCCCAGGTGGGCAAGAAGGCCAATGGCATCCTGGCCTGGATCAGGAACAGTGTGGCCAGCAGGGCCAGGGAAGTGATTCTGCCCCGGACTCAGCGCTGGTGAGGCCACACCTGGAGTGCTGTGTCCAGTTCTGGGCCCCTCAGTTCAGGAAGGATATTGAGGTGCTGGAGCAGGTCCAGAGAAGAGCAACCAGGCTGGTGAAGGGACTTGAGCACAAGTCCTATGAGGAGAGGCTGAGGGAGCTGGAGTTGTTCAGCCTGGAGAAGAGGAGGCTCAGGGGAGACCTCATCACTCTCTACAACTCCCTGAAAGGAGGTTGTAGCCAGGTGGGGGTTGGTCTCTTCTCCCAGGCATCCAGCAGTAGGACAAGAGGGCACGCTCTTAAGTCTGCCAGGGGAGGTTTAGGTTACATATTAGGAAGAAATTTTTTTACAGAGAGGGTAATCAGCCATTGGAATGGGCTGCCCAGGGAAGTGGTGGATTCTCCGTCCCTGGATGTTTTCAAGATGAGAGTGGATGTGGCACTCAGTGCCATGGTCTGGTAACCATGGTAGTAGTGGATTAAGGGTGGGACTTGATGATTTCAGAGGTCCTTTCCAACTCGGCTGACTCTATGATTGTATTATACTGACCAAAACCTTTTGTAATTAATCCTTTGCTTAAAAATTGCTTCCTATGAATCCTAATTAAAATTAACATTTTAAAGAAAACCTACGACTCAATACAATTTACAATTTCCAAGAAAACAGACAAAGCATAAAAAGAAAAAAAGATATTTAATCACAGTATCAAATTTTCTTTTCAGTTCGTCAAGCAGGAAAAGGTAGGTGCTTTAGTGAAAGTGTCATTATAGGGAGAGTAGTCCCATCTTTAAAAAACCAATACCTCCACAGTACATGGGGATGCACTGGAATCCATTTGGTACTTATTATATAAAATGTTACACTCGACAAAACTGGGAGGGGGAAAGCCAATTCTCAGTACCTAAGTCATCATCTTTCACATGAATTTGATTATATGTTCCACACTTTCTAACACCTCGTTGATCTGACTAATGCAGTTTGTTCCCCTCCTGGGAGGGCTCTGCAACCTTAGAAAGCACAAGCTGATTCAAACTGAGCTGGTTTCTCTGAAGAAGTCTGATGAGAAATCCCATATTCTAGGACTGTGTCCTTCTACACCATGATATCCTACTGCAGTAATGAATCCACTGAACAACAGAGTTCTTTGTAATGGTAGAAACTGGGACACTGCACAGAAGCCTGTCCCAGAACACAAATCTCACAGCCAGATGCATAAAAATGCCTCTTACAATTTTCACACTCAAAACTTCCCCACCTCTATTTGTACCCTATCCCTCCCCCATTTTCCCCTTCAAAATGAAGTCGAAAAAATCCCATAAGATGATAGAAAAAGTATTAGTGTTTTAAATTTGGGCATCAATCAGTAACACTGAAAGTGACCAGTAAGCACATTCTTAAAAAAAAACAAACCAAACCAAAACCCCGAAATCTTATAAAGCCATTTGTTTTGGCTTGCCAGCAGCTGAAAGACTGTCCCACTTGACAGCTAAATCCAACATGTTTTGCTTTGTTTGATCATTCCACTGAGAAGAGACAGCAGTCAGCTAGTCACTGGCAAGCTGTTCCCCCACATCCTTTCCCCTATCAACACACAAATCAACTTTGCCACTGCAGGAGCCACCTTTTATCCAGCCAAAAGGTTATATAACCAAAGGTGCAAGAGGAAGATAAATGTACTGGAACATGGCGAAAGCAGAGGATCGCCCACAGCTGAAAAACTGATGAACTTCCATAGTACATTCACCTCTGTCAGTTACATCTAGTCTTGTGGATATTATCTCTAGGTCTTTGCTTTACTTTTATTAAATTGGTTTTTACTAGGGAAAACCAAAAGGAAGATACACATATTTAATTACAAAACCCAACAAGCCTGACAAACAAACAGAAAACTATACAGGACAAGTAATAACTTTTTAATGCCCTAGAAAATTGGATTTTCCATTAAAATGCAACATAGCACGTAAGAGCCATGAACGCCTAGAATTCACAGCACCAACCCAATAAATGGCAAGAAAATAAATACTCATGGAAGTAGCAAAAGTCTCCTGGTCCTAAACTTTCCTGAAAGACTGATGTGACAGCAGCAACCTGTCATCTTTATCGAGGAAATATAAAATCATTTGCCCTGTTGAAAAACAGAATTTCTCTTAGAAAAGAAATACATCAGGGAAATGCAGCTGAGGCTATTTTTTTACAGTTACTGAGGGAAGATATGAAATATTTAAGATAAGTTTCTACCATTTCATAAGTCAGTCTAAAAATCTCAAGTCTGTCTCTAAAACATCGTCTCCCATCCTTGAAACCAATATGAGCTCCAAATTGTAATTCTCGCAGAGACAACATCCAAATAAGTTTTTGACTACACAGAACAAGGACAGCTTCTATTTTTCAACTCTTGCAACAAAACATGTATCTGTAGACCTGAAGCTATTGGAAATGGGTAGTGTCAGCAAAATCTCCTCAAAAAGCACATTTTTAATATCCACATACTAATTACTTAACCTTAGCCCTTACGTCACATTTTTCTGCTAGACTTCCTTAATTTGAAAAGCCAAACCTAACTGTCATTAGTGCAGGCTGAGAAGTACTTTCAATTCTCTTAAAAGAAATAAATTCTATTCGATTTCACTGCTCATTGTGAATGTATAACTTAATTTCCCAAAAGACCAAGTAAGGAATAAACTGTGGTTATTTTAAATTCAGTGTGCAGGAGGCAAAAAAAAACCCAAACCCCAAAAACGATCAGACAAGCATTCTTACATTTGCTCTTTCTTCCACCTCTTATTTTTACTAAAAGCACCTGGATTTCATTTTTTTGCTTTCTTTATTGCTAATTTATCCCTTATTTTAAACATACCTACTCTATACAGGTTAATTTTTACTGTTCTGCATTTTGGTATCTGTTTATATTTTGATCCAAATGGTTTTATGTTTTGCTATTAAAGAAAGACTCACAAAGGATTAAGATGGTTTCTTCAGAAAAAAAAATTATTATTTTTCCTTAAAAGAGGAGATTTAATCACAATAACAAATTTTTCTTTCACAGTCTATCAAGCATTGGTGCCTCACCAGTTACAGAATGATGTAATTTCAGGATAAAACGGTGTTAGAAATGTGACTACATAAAGCACAATAATGCAACTGCTATAAAATAATATGTATTCTTTAAGAATACATTTAAGATGGCTGTTCCTTCCCAGTTTCAAACAGAACAAGAACAAAGAAATGCCTCCCTGTTTACTCAGTGTAAGTGCATACGACCACTATGATTCTTTAGCTCAACAAGGATAACACTGTTTTAACACTTCTTCACAAAGAAGAATTATGTGATTACATATTTATAAATTCTGACTTCTTTGAACAGTTAGGAGTAACATTTAAACCGAAACCTTTGCTAATTTCTTCATCCCTACCAGTGCATCTCCATATCTTAAGCTGTAACATTCACTAAGAATTTGGTGATCATGTCTTGCAGCAAAAGATTAGATGGTGATTGCTGCTATGACATTTACTGAAATACAACAATAAAAACAAAGCCAGATAAAACTTGGTTTAAGGTAAAGTTAAGGCACGTAAGGACAAAAGCACTCCAAAGAACAATCTGCTTTGGCATTTCTTCCTAGGGTGGAAAATTCTTATTGAAAAAGCTGAAAAGTAGCAATTAAAAAAGCATTCCAAGTTCAAAAATTGAGCATGGCTGCTATCTAGAAGACATGCCAAGTACCTTAACTGTGATGTAGGTGTGCCTAACTCTCAGTTTAGTTTATGACTACCAAAACAAACAGCACAAAGCTTTCAACTGTCTGGAGAGAGAAGGAGCTTTCCTCCCTTAGCTAGACTGAAGCATGGATTTAGCTTCTTCATGTGGCACTTAGATACCCCGATTCATGTGTGATACATCTCTCATTTGAAGATGCCTATCATCTCTTGCGTTATTTCCCCTCAGTGATGAAATAATGAGAACAAAAAAGAGAAAAATGAGTCGAGTTCTGTTTATATTTATTTGCCTCAGAAAAAACCAGTGTCAATCAGGTGTTTGCACATAATAGCCTACTTCCTTAAAAAAGCATTTCATGGGAGTATTTTTAGATCAAATGAGGTTTTTTGTAAAATTCACATACAGGAAATTTTCCCTTTTGTGTCTTTTAATATTCAAGCCTAGCAAAAAAACAAAATATTAATGAGAAAAATTGATTTTTATTGCCGTAAATTACTTAATTCTGGAATAATATAGAGATTAGAGATGTCCAGATCAAAGTAACTATGATGTGATAGGTAAGAAAAACTGCAGGCTGATTACAAAAGATACAGAACAAATTGTTATTTATTTACCTTTGCAAGTCCATCTAAGCTAAAAAATTGCATTACTGAAAAGAAACTCACTTGCACAGCAAGAAAGCTCTTGAACGTAAGAATCCAAACTTTTTTCAAGTGCTCTAGGCAATTTTTATTAAGCTATAATTATTTCCTAAGTCTCTGAAAACATTCTACTTTGCAGAGTTTAAGTGACTGGTAAATCAACATCCCACACACCACTTAAACTGTGTTGACACTTGTTGCAAAATTTCTTTTCCATAAGTTAAAAATCAAACACAAGCTGAGTTTTTCCACAGGAGTTAGTACTACTGTGAGAATCCTTCTCCTTTCCTTTGGTGAAAGGCTTAAAATAATTTCACATGCATTAGTGCTCTGGCCAAAAAATGTGCACAAATACTTCTACTAACAAACCTACAGTACTACAGTGTGCTGTTCCCAAATGACTCAAGAGTCCCTCTTAAACTGATCTAAAGAAAAGAAAATAATCACAGATCTCAATAATTATTCAAAACCAAGTAAACTGAAAGGCTGATTTATATCTACAACAATAACCTGCCAGATAATGAAAAGACAAAGGCACACAATACCTAAGGAAGCTAGATACCTAAAGAGGATATTTTCTACCATCACTACAGTATTTAGTTTGGTATCTGAATAGAAGAAAAAAAGTGATAAAGTTTTATCACCTTTAAAAAAGGTGTGGAACTTTTGTAGAACTGTCTCTAATGGCAGTGCTAAGAATAGCACTGTGGCCTGCCTTCACCTTTGAAGAAGTTGTGGCCTGCCTTCACCTTTGAAGAAGTCTGTATCTTTTAGCAGTTTAATTTTTCAGATTTTAATAATGAAGCCAAAGTAATATGGAAAGGGGAGGTTTCTTATTGTTCACAAGTAAAACAAAAATAGATAGCATGGATTAAGCAGCGACGTAAAATATTTACGTGTACCAGGATTCCTTGTTACATCCTAGCACACAATTAAATAGCAGAATTCTCAGAATTTTCAGCTACGTGATACTCTCTTGAATATCTGCACTGCAGATTTTGCATCTTCACTGGTAGAACAATAAAGGAATACAAGAACTAGAATAGTGGAGACCTCAATCAAGATTCTGTTGGATAACATCACAAAATACTTTGTATTTAAACAAGCATTTGAAAAATAACCAAACAAACCTACTGTAATGTACTTTGTACATAGGAAAATCTTTGTCCTTGTAGCTGTTCCAGAGAAAGAGATTTATAGTGGATTCACCCTTTGAAATCTAATGTACTCAGCAATTGCAGAACAAGAGCACCACTCAGTGGAACTATCAGAGAAAACAATACTGATAAAGTCAGTGTTACATATTCACAGCATAGTAGAAAAAAAAAAAAGGAGTTTCAGGTGATTCTATGACAAAAATTTTTCCCACTCTCAATAGTTGGAAAGTCATCCCTGCTTCTACCTAAGAGACAAAAAATCCATAATTAACAGATCTGCAGATGCTGATCTTGCCAGTATCATTGCACGATTCATGACTTTACTTTTCCAGGATTCTGCTTTTCTAAATGGGAAATAGATCCATATTTGTCATAACAGAAATAAGCAATGAGGAGTGCATTTAACAATAAAAAACCCCAAATACACAATACATCTTTTCTAATTACACTAAATTTCTAGGACACAGATTAGTTCTTCGGGAAATGTCTAAATGTTCAGTACCCAAACACTACAGAATTTGTTTTGGTCAGAATAATGCATTACCTGGTAAATTAGTCTTCATTATATCAATGCCCACTTGAAGCTCAGGCTCAGCTGCAAGGACTGCATAATCTCCTTGATGAGAAATATTGAAGTTGTAATTTGAATTGATACCAAACACGGTATTGGCCAGGAAAGGTTTTCCTTTTGATGTCCTTTGCAAGTGTACTTCATTCCAAGGTATGCGCATCTTTTCTGCAATTAATTTCCGCATCAGCAGGCGACCAGCCTGTGAAATAAAATGGAAGTGATTCATACAGAACTATTATGCTATCTGCAAAATATCCGTGCTTGCTAGAAAACCACCTGCCTGAAAATATGGCTTTATTGTTGCTGATACAAAGTAAGAGTGTATTTTAGCTCAATAATTTAAATTTTCCCCTTTTATAAAAGCCTGTGTCAACAAAGCAAGAGTTCACCAGAGCTGAGTATTGACTACATTTCTTATCGCTATTAGCACAGAGGCAACAGAACACCCAAAAGCAGTGCAAGCCCGGAAGAATCACAAAAATAGTTCCTTTCCCTACCTTATTTACTTACTTAGGATACTTCATGGCACAAATAAACACTTTTTACACCACCCAGAACAGTAACATTGCCTCAACAGCCTTCCTTGTAGTACAGTCACTCCATTACTTTGGCGCTAAATGAAATACTGAGCAGCTGAAAGTGATGAGCAACTTCTTCCAGACTAATTAGCAGGTCTGTATTACTACCACATCGTGATGCGAGATTTAAAACCTGAATCGTGTAGAACAGCTTTATTCTCTTACACACTACACTGCTGTCTTATGTACAGTCTCCCAGGGTAAGCTAATTTTGTCTCCCAACTTGACATGCCGACACGAAACTTGTGAAGTCTTTCAAAATAACTACAGACAGCAGACTGCAAACATCTCTTTTTGCTCCTCGGCGAAGCAGAGCTGCATACTTTTACGCATCAAGCTTTATACTTTACGATGCAATTACTTCCCCGAAATGCCCTTGCGGAGCACGTTTTCCTACGAGGAGTCGGACATTTGGGCAATACCCAATCTGCTGAGAGACTGACGCGCCCCCTTGCCCCCATGTACCAAGGCGGCTTTGGCATCGCGGGCAAAGACAAACTGGCCGATGCGGTCCTTCTCCTCGGGCTGCACCAGCTGCGCGGCCAGCAGCCACTCTCGGCGGCGGGGGCGCCAGGCCCCGCAGGGGAAGGCCCAGCGCACGCTGCCCATCGCCCCACACGGCCCCGGCCCACCGGAGCCCAGGCCGCCCCGCCCAGCGCCGCCAGGGCCCACCCCTCGAACACGGCGGGAACCTATCGGCGTGCGGGAGGGACAGGAGACCCCGCCCTCGAGGCGCAAGACTAATCCAATGTCAGAGCACCCCGTGAGTGACAGGGGAATGCGCCAGGTACCGGCCTATCAGGGGAAAGGCGGTGCCTGCGGCGGAGCTACACCCGCGGTGCCGTACGGGAGGAACCAACTCGCGTAGATGGGCGGGCTCTGCCCTGGATTGACGGCCGGCGGAGCCATTCCGAGCGCAAGGAGCCAGAGAATGACACCAGAAGGCTCCAATCTGCTGGCGCGGCTGCTGCGAAGGGTGGGCCAGAGCGGTCGGTGAGCTACGGGTGTTGGCTGCAGGTGGGTATGCGCTGCGCGGAGGGAGCGCTCAGGGGGGACTGATGCTTGGCCGGCTACGGAGCGGTGGCAGTGCTGGAGGCCGCCATACCCCTGAACGTGGCCTCGCGGTCGCGATGTGAGAGCAGGGGAACCCTTTGCCCCATCCCGCCCGCCATACCAGGATTAGTCCTCTCTTAGAATGAACGGAGCCACCTCGGGGCGCACGCGCGGGCGGCCCGAGCATGCGCAGTGTCGGCGCTGACTGCACCGCCCTCCCCCGGCGCGCGGGACGGGGGCCGTGGCGGCCGGGTCTGAGGGTGTTGGGGGTGGCCGGTAACCCCGGCCAGCGCTGAGGGAACGTAGCTGCCCTGTAGCTTCTGGCTGCACCCGGCTTTGCGCGAGACGGGGACGCGTTTAAGCTGAGGGGGGCGGGGGCTGTTGGTTCTTGGTGGCACCGTGACCGATCAATGGCAGGTGATGTCCCCGGTGCCCCGTTGCTGCCATGGGCGCATCCGGCTGAGATGTTGCCCTCAGCACATCCATCCTGTTGGAGAGCCGTCCCGGCCCCTGGCAGAGCGGTCGCAGCGGGGTGGCCTCTGCCTGCCCTGGCCTCGCTGCCTTTTCTTGCCCAGAAAAGAGGAGCCGATTGTCCCCGCAGCAGATGCAACGCGCTGCATCACCCTGGTTGGGTTCTAGCTTCAAAAGATCTGTCCGAACAAAAGCCTCTTGTAACCCGTGCTCGATGAGGTGCTAAGAGCTCTAATAGTTGTCAGAGCTGGGTTCCCACGTGCCCTCAATTACAGGCCATATGTAAATCCTGAAAAGGTAATAAATTCATTTGCCCTTTCGTTCTGAAATTGGGCCATGGCAAAAAATTTAGGCCCTGTTTGAAAGTTCATAGCCCTTCTTCTTGTTGCTTGCCTTTAGAAATATTTGTGCTTCGACCATTCTATACTGACCACATACAAATGATACAAAAGTATTGAAAATCATATTATTGCAGATGTTTCTTAGAATCCTTCTTTTCTTGTTGTTTAGCATTCACAGCTCCCTGGTCATGGGGGAAAAGTGCTGTTTCTACACAGGCCAGAGGGTCTTTCTGCCTAAAATATGTCATAGTTTTAACTGAGTATATGTTGCTTTTTGCAAAATATTTTAAACACAGAAGTAGCATTTGAGTAAAAATATGTTTCATCAAGGAATCAGTAGTGTAATTATCATATTTCAAAATATTATTCCCATTTTCTTCATGACTTAGTGAAGCAATCGATGGCATAATCTACAGTATCCAAAGACAAAGTTAAGTGACAGCAGAAAAGGATTTAACACAGTCAAGAAAAAAATCCAGCAAAATGCTATTCGCCAATATCAATCTGTGGCTTACATTTCAAGCATTGTATTCTGCACACTTTGAAGAGGAAATTGTGGCTGTATTTACATTTAGTTACTGATAGTAGGTGATAATACTAATGGAATGTGGATCTTAACATAGTTCCAGAAAATCCCGCAGGATTGATTAATAGGTTTGACTTGACTGTGCTGTCTACTTAGAGAGATATAAACATGTAACAGATTTTTTCACTAGCAGATTTATTGATTTTCTTTCAAAATAAGCTTCATCTGTAAGTGCAAACTGAAGCTTAAGATGCATTGTATAATATGTAATATAATTATGGATGTATTGAATATAAACCCACATTTTTATTGTAAGTAAAACATGATAATAAACTATGCTAAATTACTCTATGCTCAATGTAGCTTGTATGTTTTGGAAAAAAACACACACTTTAATCACATACAAAAGTGACAGACTACAGGAGCCATTAAAAGCCGTGATTTTCTTTTCTGGAATTTGCAGTCGTTATTTATGCCAGAATTAGAAGTACAGCATGGCATTTTAATTCCAGGGTTTTTTTCCTGAAAATTAAAATTACGGTTCTTGATCTTTTTTAGCTATGAAAATAATTTGCAAAGGAACTTGATGACTTTGAGAAACTTAGCTTTAGGATGAAATCCAGTCAGTTTCAGTTCTTCTAAGTTATTGTTGCTTTATCTTAATGGATTCATGTGTTTGTGAGAGAACATGCATTTAACGATCACTGCCTGCAGAGGTGGGAATCTCCCAGTTTTAGAATGCTTCCAGGGATAAATGTAATTTCATTCCTTCCTACTGATACCATGCTGGGTTTTTTCCCATGATGATTTTTTTTTTCAATCACTTCTAAAGAACACAAAGTTTTAAAGTCTCTGTGTCACCTTTCAGTCTGAGAATACTATCTCAATATGTATTATTGATAAATGCCACTTTTGTGGATTAAATGTCTCAGAATGTCACATGCATTTTTTTTGATTGTCTAAAGATGATTGACTGAATATTATTTTTTATTGAAGTTCAGTTATTTGTGAGGAAGCTATGCGACTCAGTTGCACTGAAGTTTCCAGAATAAAACCTGGAATTCTCTTGCTGTTTTCAATCTTAGGCAGTCAATGACAATCAAAACATTAATACAACATAAAAGTACAGAACTTTTTATTCAGTATATGTAGTTTAGCTACATTTTAAACCACTCCTGTCTTTTTAGTCAGCAATTAGAAGTGTTACCAACTCCTTCAGATTTTGGTTCCACTCATACTTACC
This sequence comes from Oxyruncus cristatus, assembly GCA_013399855.1. Taxonomy (NCBI): domain Eukaryota; kingdom Metazoa; phylum Chordata; class Aves; order Passeriformes; family Cotingidae; genus Oxyruncus; species Oxyruncus cristatus. The sequence goes on from VXAY01005118.1 coordinate 2,325,242, forward strand.
TTGGTGAATGTTAAATTAGATATGTAGTGCAGAGTGATGTCTTTAGAACTTGTTAACAAATTATTAATTTGTCCCCTTTTGAATGGATGAGGAGTGAAAATAGCTAATCATCTTAATGTGTATATAGTAGACTTAATAATATAATACTTATTTTTAATATTAGATTTTAAAATGCTGACCATGGCCTTTTCAAAACGTAAATTAATGTACAGTTAAATTTTGTATGAGAAGGTATCTGAAACTTCTCTAGAGAAATGTATACAATTTCTTCATCACTCTTTTTTCTTCATAGGTGCGTAAATCGTGGTGTAAAATGTCAGCTCTTACCTCTTTTTTAAAATCCTGTTATCCAGTAAGACATACTATCCAAGCTGGGAGAAGGCCAAGTGACAGACGTAATGTTCCATTAAAGAACAATTTATTTCTCATAAGAAACCTGCTCAGAAGTATTAAGAACTAATTTTTTTTGATTGATGAAAGGGCGTTGTAGCACAGCTGTATTGTGCTGTCAGATGAAGCAGATAAGTTGTTTTACAATTGTTTGTAAATACTAAAGTACCAAACAAAGGTTGAGTTTAGACTATTATTGCCAGCTGTGTTGGTAGAGAACAGCTGCACAGAGAATGTTATTTGTACTTTCTAAGTGGCTACACACCTCATGTAAGTTTGGTGTCCTTGGTGCTGGGAACAGGGTCGAGCTTCAGTCCCGTTACAAGTGTTTGGTCGTGTTTATTGTCAGGCAGGCGCAGCCATAATGTTTTTTTTCTGACAAGGTAATGACTTAGCTATGTGTGATACTTATGTATGCTCAATACTTTCACAAAACAACATCCCCTATGCTTTTTAAAAGTCACACATATTTGTATATATATTTTTATCTTACTGTTATAAAGTGATCAAGCAGTTTGGTCTAAGTCTTTTCTGGTGTCTTTCTGTACCCTTATGTGGGTGTTTGTGCTCCATTCTTATTACACACGGTCTTCCTTTTTTAATAAATTTTCATTGGTTATTCAATAAGAAGTAATTGTCCATCTTCCACTATTGTCAACTTCATTGGCACATTTAAACTTCTGTAACCATTTTATCTATCAGCTGTAGCAGCTAAGGCTATTTTGATTGTTGGTTTAACAAAAACCTCTCAGCAAAAGTGTTTATGAATATATGTACATTATATGAGTATGTTCTGATCAGACCCTTCACAAACAAAAGTTCATCTCTGCTCAAAGTTCACAGTTCTGTTTGTTTTGCTCTTTCAAATTGGGTGGAATGGATGTGAACACCACTTCTAGGAGGTGGATTGCAGTGGTTATGATTTTAGTGTATGCTATATGAGATATTCTGAAAAGGTCTGCCTTGGATGTTTTTGGTCTGCTATATGAATTTAACATGCTGTGTTTACAGTCTCTTAGTATAATCTAGGATTAAACATATATCCAAGTTATTAAATTGATACTCAAAAGGGCATCTGGACTTGCCAAAGTATCAGCAAATAAATGACTCATTTCAATTTCTTCTACATACAGAATTGTAAGAACATTTAAGAAGGATTGTTGATGGTGCCCACTAAAAGAAAATTATCCTAAATTTTTATCTTTAACTATCTTTGGAAAAAGGTCATTAGCATTGATGAAGTAAAACAATTCCTCTAGAAAATCAGTTAGTGATTTTGGCAGGTCTTCGCATGGTCTTAAGGTCAGTTAAACATCTTCTTGTCGCTTTTTACCGGTAGATTAGACACAATTAAGATGAATGTGTGTATTTCTCATATCTTGACTATGGTCTTATCAGACTTTTCAGTGTGGTTACCTGGCATCTGTGACAGTGAGCTCATTAGGTCCTAAACTGCTCTGTCCCTTATTGTCTTGGGAAGAGGACAGTGTTAAATCAGGCAAGGAGTCGGAACTAGATGATCTTTAAGGTTCCTTCCAACCCAAACCATTTTATGATTCTGAAACAGAGCAGTCTTGTAAACAGTAGAATTAACGAGGTCTGGGTCCTTATTAGTGGATTCTGTGACAGACCATAAGAATACTCTTTCCTTAGAGCTCCCAGGTGGTCCCTGATTTCATCCACCATAATGACCAAAATGCGCTTATTGTCCATAGCCTCCTTCTGCTCAGCTGCTGTCTGCTCTGTGGCCACACATAGGCTGGCCATTGCTTGCTACTTCACTTTCAAGGATGCAGAATTCCCTGCCCCTCAACTGGACACCTGCACAGATAGTTCTGAGAGATACATATATGTCCCCCAATCATGTATTATGTGGGGTTGACCTTAGTAACTGTGAAGTTTTCATCAAATTTCACTGTAATGGTCCACTGGCCCCTTGTTTGAGGTGGCTTGCAAGCAAAAAAAACCTTAGGGCAAGTGTATTAACTTTAAGGGAGTTTAGTTTTGGAATTGTTTTGGATTGTCTTTGTGTTTTTTTTTTTTTGTTGTAGAAAACCAGGCTAATAGCTAATGGGGCATTTGTGAGTGTAAGGTATGTAAACATCCAGGATGTGAGCAGGGGAGCTTTGTCAAGTGTTATATGATTGGGTCACGTACAGCTGTGCTCAGGGTCTGATGTGTCATGTTACGGGAGATGTTGGAAGGCTGGTTGCTCAACAGCGCACAGCCAAACGCTAAGAAACAAAAGTAGGAGTTCCCAACTCTAATGGACCATCTACTGGAGTTTGGTTTTTGCTAATCCACATAAAGACAGGCTTTGAAACTGGAATCCTGTGGGAGTTAACAGAGCAAATAAAAGGAGGCTTGTAGCCCAGCTTTCCTGAACTACAGACCTATGCAACATATGTCTGCATCCCCTGTGTTTTCTACCCTTTTGACAGTAACTTGATCAAATATTTATTAAAAACCCCCTATTGATTAATTCATATAGTTTTGTAGAAGAAAATATGAAATAATTATAAATGCTAGTTGGCCTGTTTAACATACCAAGTTTTAGCTGAATTGTTAAGATAGTTTGGAGGGCTCTAAAATCATTAACAGATTCAATAGAGTGGTAATTTAGTACCAAAATTATCAAATAAGTCAGGAATCGGCTACAAGGAAGATAAGAATTGATTTTTTGTAATATGTATTTTCTTAATGGAGACAAGGGTTAATTAGGCTAAGTAATAGCAGAGTATTCATTACTACATTACTTAATGGTGGACAAAAATATTAAAGATACACTGCTGAATTTTGTGTTTAATAAAATAATGAGACACTACTATTAGAGGTTAGAATTAGGATGCACTAGATGACCTGCAAACTGGAGTAGTGAGACAGTTATTACATCTTAATGCTATAATGCTCTACAACAAATCTGATACCAGTGAAAAAAAATTTAAGATCAAACTGGAGTGGATGATGAGAAAAGTGCAAGAAATAGGAAGGAAAACCAAAAATTCAGTCTTATAAATGGGCCTTGGAAAATTCGACAATTACTCATTCTAATGAAAGTTCAGAGAATATATCAATGCTTTTGATAATTAAAAGAGTGAAGAAATATACAACAGAAAATTAAGTTAAATTACAATTTAACAGAAGAACAAATATATATATAAGCATTAATAAATTCATTGTGTAATTAGGAAGTTTTCAGTCTTGACACCAGTGTACTGGGATAGTCCTTTACCAGTGTACTGGTAATAGTGGGGTAGAAGAAAACTTTCTGAAACTTAAATTACTTTTGTGAAAGTGGTTATGTGATGGTTTTTTTGCCTAAAATAGCAGAGATGGACTTGATGACAGTAGATGTTGCTGTGTTCATTATACAAAGATGAATATTACTGAAACTGGTAATTTTACCTACAGAAAAAAAGTTGTAGGTTGGAGCTTGTTACAGAAATTACATATAAAAGGAGAAAGATGTCTACTATCTATTTTCAGTTCCAGAATTTTGTGAAAAGCTTTCATTTTGAAGAAATGTTACTTTACATGATGCCAAATAAACTTTGAAATTAACTTACTTTTTAAAAAATGTTTCATTCAAATGTGTGAAACTAATGTAACTGTAACAACTCTGCTTTTGAAGATCCAGTCTTTTGAGGAGCAGGCTTCTAAGTTCATAAGAAAAGGGTATTCTAGAGAATTCTGATATATAAAAAAGCTTTATGATTTATTGAAGTTGGGTTTATGAGGCCATACATTATCAGAATAAATGGTGGTCTTGTTCTTCTGTATTTTCCTAGTTCCTCAGGCTTAGAATGGAAAGAGTGAATACGTGAGATTGTCTGGCCATGGGAAGGAGAAGATGCCTGCTGCAAGGGTGCCAGTGCTGGCAGCAAGATCACTGGATCTCTTCTATTCCAGGAGACATGGAGGTCTATTTGTGGTTGGAGCTACCTGACTAGATAAAGCATAGATCAGTCTGCTGTGAAAGTACCTCCCATGAAGAAGACTCCCAGAAGCTTTAGTTTGCTCTGAATGTATCATGATATCAGATACACCTTTTCATTAAATTAAAACACAAACCCAGTATTTTTCTGGTTTCTGAGCTTGGCTTGGAATTTTTTATCCCCTTGTCAATTCAGGTGGGCCATTATCTGTTGCTAATTTTAATTGGAATTGTGGAAACAAAATCCTGAAGTAAAACTTGCAATGTTTCTTTAGGCTTTAGAATAGGCAACCTTGACTCAGATTTGAAGTAAGGGCAGTTTATGCATCTGCAACATATAAATAGCCCTTTAAATAGGTGTGAATAAAATATACTCATGTTTAAAGCTTCTTTTTTGTTGACAAAGTGGAGTAAAATATTTTCATTGTAAAAAACAGTTAAAGCCAATTTACCATAGAAAAAATACACTTCAGGGTGGGGATTTTCACCAGAACCAAAACTTGGGTGCTGAAAGGGAGATTGCACTGTCTTAAGGTTAAATGGGTTCTGAAGCCAGTTAATTTATGCCACTGTAAACGAAGCTCACAGCGGGCAAACATGCAGCTACCTAGCAAGACCAGAGCTACAAAACAAAATCAGTTTCAATTGACTAAACACTCAAAGGTGTACTGTCACTAAACTGTCTCTAAGTGACCCTATTTTGTAAGCCCCAGCAATCCTGTGATTCGGCCAGGCTGTTGGTGTTCGTTTCTATTCTGTTATTTCAGTCCAGAGTGCCTCATGGGAATTCACTTAGGAAGCAGTCTAGTAGCCTGTATCTCCCTTCCACTGCAAGCTGTAGAAAGATGAGCCTTTTGGAATATAAAATATGTAAGAAAGTTTTCTTTTTCCATCTTCATTTTACATTAAATTGTGAGAGTTTGGGGTTTTTTGAGGGTAAACCTAGGACTTGCCTTTCTCTTAAATGACCATTAAAAATTTTATCATACTCCTTGATGTGCTTCCTGTGGACTTTACTGGAAAAATTCCTACAGGTGGGTATTATTTGTGGAGTTGTTCTTTGATATGTGGCAGATACTTTACTTTTCAAAATGTGCTGTGTGTGTATATTTTACTAAGGGGAAGTATTGGTATGAAACTCAGTGTAAAAGTCACTTATAACACAAATTTCTAACTGTGCGTAGGACTTACAAACTAAACACTGGGAACTTTTTTGTTTGTTTTATGGTATATTGATTTTGCTTAGGTTTTTTTAATAATAAGACTGTAGAATCAATTACTTATTTTTCCATTTCAGGATTAGATTGAAGAAAACATGGCCAATCAACGGGATTACATTAGCAGACCTATTTGCAATGGGATTTCTGTTCCTGAAAATAAAATCAATTCCTTAGTGGCTGAAGGTCATGGACAACAAATTCTAAAAGTACTGCAAAAGTTCAGAGAACAAAACATATTTTTTGATTTTAAAATTGTCGTGAAAGATGAAATAATTCCCTGTCATCGTTGTGTCCTGGCAGCATGCAGTGATTTTTTCAGGTAAACCTAAGTTTGGCATGAGTTTCTAGGAAATAGATTATAAGTTCTCTGGGTGGGAGGAAAGGAATATAATCACAAAAAAAAAAAAAAAAATTATCACAGCTTAAATATGTGTGCAGAGTTTTGAGCAAAGCATTCAAACATCACTTTAAGGATACACCAGATGCATCTGTTTGTATTTCCAAAGTGCCATGAGGACTCTGTGAATTCAGACAGCAGTCCATACTCTGAAATACAAGTTTCATACCATAAGTGTGTGGTTCTGCTTGTGGGTAGAACTGACACAAGTTTTGTGTATTTAAGAGTTTCCTGTTGTCCGTATCAGTACTTAAAGGTCTGCAAGGATATTGTTTGACTTTCTATTGGACAGTCTATGTACTTTGACATATATAGTGAAACATAACAGGTTGATTACAAATACATCCATTGAGCAGTTGTGGATTAATTATACACAGTTTTGGGATGGGACTGCATATTGTTTGTCTAAGATGCATGGTTGGTCTATAAATTGTCTTCAATTAAGAGAGGTGTATTTAAACAGATGTACTTTTTCTAAACTACAGATTTCAGCCTTTCAGCATGAAATGAATCTGTGATCTTTCTTCTGGTGCTTAAACCTATATGTTCTTATGGAACAGCATTCACATACAGGATAGTAATTTATGAAGAACCTTGCTAGCCTTTTTATTAGTCTCAAACTTGCAATTCCACTGAAAGTCTGTTTCTGAATACAGTGTTAAATAAAACAAAGCTAATGCAAACAATGAAAAAATGGGCTCCTGGAAACGAGTTAATGACCTCGATTCAGTTGCCCATGCATAGGCGACAAGTGTTATTTTCAAATGTCCTGGAATATCCCATGTTCTATGGGAGTCTGCCATATCTGACAGAAGATAGCTAGACATATGCTTGGAATTACTGAAAAAAAAGGAGAAATCAGATGAAATGAGCAATTTCTCCCCTGTAGCAGAAAGGTTTTTTTCTCTGACACAAAGAACTACTTGCATTTATTTCTTTACTGCTTGCCAGCACAAAGATGCTGAAAGAAATAATAGGTAGAAGAAATATTAGGATGAAATAGCTTCTAGAGGTAATTTTTAGAACTAAAGTTACGCACACGGTAACGTATTTGACCTTTTCACAACCTACAGGCTCTTCAGATGAAAATTTGCTAGGAAAGATCTCTCCCTACTGCTAAGAGTTGATAATAACAGCCATCAGATTCATAAGTCATCCTTGATTGCAAGGCCCATTTTTTACCTTCAAGGAATAAGAAGTACTTCAGTCCATTAGATACATTTTAAAACTGAACACCTTTTGTCTTCCTTGGCTTTTGGACTTCTCTTAATTTTGGTTTCCTTGTGTAAACCCAGGATTCAGCAATATTTTGATCCTTACTTGTTAGCTTTCATAGTCAAGGCCTTTGCCTAGATTGCTCTCCTACTGGTATTGTTCAGTTGCTATTTTAGTCTGTAGTTAGAGATTTCTATCATAGCTTTTGGGTGATTGAGGAAATGATTCTAAGGATCATCATTTAGTATGCAAAAAGGACTTTGGGACATGGGTGTCTTACTGCAATTTTATGTTCTTGCTCAGGAAGACTGGCATCTTCCTGCTTTACCAGATGTTTACTTCCCAAGGAGGATGCTATACACAGTGGTTTTTCTCTCTCTTTGGCTTCAGAAAAGGATGTGATTTTAAAAATCCCATACTATAGAGATACTTATTGTATAACTAAACTATAATACTTTCTTTTTAATATGAACTATCCATGATATATTAATAATCCAGATTCTATACTTAGCATCTGGTAATTTATTTGAATCTTCCTCCACTATCATCTTTTGTCAAATTCAAAAGCCATTGCTGATGCTTAGGGTAGGGCAAGAGATATTGCAGCACTGTTCCGTTGCCAGTACTTACCCACTTGAAAAACTGTAGTTATTTTATCTTGCTACGTTAGATTGTGTGAAATAATTAAATATTATTACATATTTAGAATAAAGTAGTTAAAGTTGTAATAAAATTTTCTCCAATCTATTGATCAATAATTCATTCCACAATTTCAACTGCCTTTGTATTCAGTCACAATCTACTTTCTGCACGGTTTCATTGTGTCATGCAATCCTATGTCAAAACCTCACTTTTTTCTGACGTTGGCCTGTACTGATACATCTCTCTGTCAACTCTTAAAGCAAGAATTTAGTTTCCTCATGCTTTTTTTCCTTATTCACCCCTCACATACTTTTTATTTCCAAGGAATGAACCTATCATCCATCCTGCCATTTGCACACTGCAATCTGGAATGCTTTTTTTCACTTAATTTTATGTATTCAACCACAGTGTATGACCTAAATCATGGGCCTTTTTTCACTCTATATTTTTTAAATCAGCCTTTCTCTCCTAAGCTGTTGAAACTGATGCTGTGGTGAACAATTTCACATTTTCTCTCACACCAAGAGCTGCAGACTTCATTGCTCTCTGTGAAAATCCACACAAAATGGAGGTGTAGCTATCATTTTTTTAAGCCACCACTTTGAATATGTTCTTATCACCACTCCTTTTTTCTTCAAACATACCAAATAAATGCATTGTTCTTTCTTACAAGAATTTCCAGACTTTAGACCTAATTTAGATCAGCCCACCTTATTATACACCTGATTGTCTCCTTCCTCTCACATCAGTGTTCTCTGCTGTTTGCTAAGCCTTTAATTTGTGTGTATATCTTCTATATTTTATTCACAGAGCCATGTTTGAAGTTAATATGAAAGAACGAGATGATGGCAATGTTACTATTAGTAATCTATCACCCAAGGCAGTGAAAGCTTTTCTTGATTACGCTTACACAGGAAAAACAGAGATAACAAATGATAATGTGGAAATGCTCTTCCAACTGTCGTCGTTTCTTCAAGTTTCACTCCTTTCCAAAGCTTGCAGTGACTTTCTAATAAAAAGTATTGATCTTGTGAATTGCCTACAGTTGCTTTCTCTATCAGAAAGTTATGGGTCCATCCGCTTGTTTGATCATGCGCTAGATTTTGTACAGCACCACTTTTCATTGCTGCTTAGATCAAGTGATTTTTTGGAGATGAATTTTGAAATACTACAAAAATGTCTTGAAGCTGATGAGCTCAATGTCCCTGAGGAAGAATCGGTGTTGAAAGCTGTCCTCCAGTGGACCAAACACAACTTGGAAACACGGCAGAAATACCTGCCTAATTTGATTAAAAAAGTGAGACTACACCAGTTACCTGAAAAGACTTTGCAGGACTTTCTGCATTCTGAAGAACACTTACTTAAGAGTGCTAATTGCTCAGTAATAATCAGTGATGCAGTTAAAAGTGTGCAAAACTTCAGTGGACTGTTTCCAGATGCACGTCCTTCAACAACAGAAAAATACATATTTGTTCATAAAACTGATGAAGATGGAGAAAACAGACATACATTCTGCTACAACATCAAAACAGATAAATGGAAGGAACTACCACATACGCACATGATTGATCTGCCAGGGTCAAGTTTATCTAGCTATGGAGAGAAAATATTTATAACTGGAGGATGCAAGGGGAATTGTTATAGGACTGTCAGGCTTCATATTGCTGAACCCTTTCATGATGCCACCGACCAGACCTGGTGCTACTGCCCAGTCAGCAATGAATTCTCCATAGTGTCAGCTATGAAAAAACCAAGGACAATGCACACGTCTGTTGTAACCTTAAATCAGCTCTTTGTAATAGGTGGAAAGACTAGAGGAGCTCAAGAAACCCGAAGTCTTTTGGATGTGGAATCCTATAATCCTCTTTCCAAAGACTGGAAATCTGTAAGCCAGTTACCAAGAGGTATCTACTATCCAGAGGCAAGTGCATGTCAGAACATAATTTATGTCCTTGGCTCAGAAGTAGAGATTACTGATGCCTTTAATCCATCTCTTGACTGTTTCTTTAAGTATAATGCTATGACTGATCAGTGGTCTGAGCTTGTAGCAGAATTTGGGCAGTTTTTCCATGCAACTCTAATCAAAGCTGTTCCAGTGAACTGTACATTGTACATATGTGATCTCTCCACTTACAAGGTCTACAGTTTTTGCCCAGAAACCTGTGTTTGGAAAGGGGAAGGATCTTTTGAATGCGCTGGCTTTAATGCAGGGGCAGTTGGGACAGAAGACAAAATTTATATACTAGGTGGTGATTATGCTCCAGAAGAAATCACGGATGAAGTTCAAGTCTACCATAGTAGTAGGTCTGAGTGGGAAGAAGTTTCACCAATGCCAAGAGCCTTAACTGAATTTTACTGTCAGGTCATTCAGTTTAATAAATATAGGGACCCCTGGTCACCTGTACTTACAATTTGCTCTGGAGAATTTTGAAACTCCTGAGTCAACAGAATCTATTTAAATGCACAAGTTTTACAACAGATTTTTAAGTATTCATTTACAGATGGAGAAATATGTACCTGTCTGTTTAAATCTTCAGTTTAAATTGTGTGTTATAGGATTGCTTTTGGAAGAGTCCATTAACATGTCATTCATGCTAGTTATTATACAGAAAGTGTTAATTTTATATACAACGCTTCTCTGTAATTAACAATTTTGAAAATGATGTTACTTTTCAAAAAAGAATAGTCACGAGGAATTCATTGTGTAATAGGTGCCATTATTTCTGTAATATTCACAGTTGTCCCAGTAGACAAATTGCTAAATGAGAAAATTGACTGTGATACTGTTTTCCCTATGTAACTGAAGTTTAAAAGAAATCTACATCAGTTGTTATTTAGATTTTTTATATTCATAAACCTGTAAGAGGAATTAATTGTCAACTTTATCTTATCAGAATGACCTTAGCAAGGGCAAGAGCCAAAGTGGCCTTCACAGCATTAGAACCAGGTATAACTTGAAGAGACTGATGATTCCTATCATCTTACTTCAGCTCTTCAGTTTTACCAGTTTTTCTCCATCTTTGTGCCTTAGTAGTAGCTTTATTTTCTGTTTCCATCCCATTACCTGTAGCAAGATAAATTTCAATAACATACTGCAGAGTGGGCAAGATTTCTACAGGATGGATGATTCATGTGATATCTTTGTTTCAGTCATGCTGTTAACTAAAGAAAAAACCCTTCAGGATGTTTTCTAGCAGAAGTCTTCCATCTCTGAAGTCTCCAATGCTACCTACTAAGCAGTCACCTGGCTGCTTACAGCAGCAAGCTGTAAAATAAATTGTAGTTGATGCTTTGGTTAAATATGGGAAAAGTTTGTATCTTGTCATACATCAAAGTTACACAAATACACCCGTATTAAAGGTCAAAGTAAATAGTATTTCTGAGGTGAAAAATCTTCTGTAGTGGTTTAAATGAATTAAAACACTTGTATTTCATGGTGATTTTAAGCGTTAAAATATTACACAGTAAACACTACACAATATATTGCTCGATAAACTTTCATCTATTATAATGTTAAAATTGTAATGGACTTTTAGTATTAATATTAGTCTAGGCATACATTTTGAAGTAAATTGGATGTCATGCTTACAAAGGGCAAGCTCTTTCTGACAGGAGAAGAGTGAAATTAGCTAGGTTTTGTAAATTCATTTATAACCACCTACAGCCTGAGAATTTTCTTTTTGTACCAGGTACTCGAATAAGACACTGAGAGCCCTTACGTTCCTTGTAAGTATCATGTAAGCAGTAAGGTTATCCTATGCCAGACAGAATGGTTCTAAACATCTAAGCACACCTTTTCCAAGCAGTTTGACAAGTAGTAAAGTTCAGTGAGGCATATGAAACATCTTTCATATGACTTAAGACAACTGTGCTAAGTTCATTATCACATCACTACTGCATGTATGTTTTGCAAAACTCAAGCTCAATATTAATGCTTAAAGCTTAATATTGCCTAGAACATACTTCTGTTTTAAACAGTAAACAGTGGAATTCTGTGATTGACTCTATAATTTGTTATCAAATACCTTTATAAATTTAGATAACATTCATTATAACTACTTTCATAAGTATGTAAATTAAAATTATTCAGATTTGGAGAACATCATAATAGAGAAGAACTCTTCCACTCAATAGTTCATTTGTATTAAGATGTGTGTCAGTTCTGTAGAAGTAAATAGCTGCTTGTTACAATATTTCAGGCAACTTCCACATTTATTTTGCTTTTTGTATAGTGAGTCTCCAAATCATATTGTAACTACAATTAGCTAGGTAACCTCTACAATTATCTTATTGAAATGCAAATATTTTTATATTGGAACACAACTACTTTTTATTAGTACAAAGCAAATGTATTGAGTAGAGAGAGGAAGAATACTATTCCTGCTTACTGAAACTCTAGGAGAAAAATAAGAGACATAGGAGAAGAGTAGTTTTAGTATGAATAAAAGCTACTCAGCATAGCTTAGAGACTTTATTGACCATTAGTTATTGCAGCTTGTCAGATCAGAATACAAGGCCCAGTTCTCTTTTTCTTGCTTATTTATGTTGGTTTTATACCCGAGTATTGTGAGTATGCAGTTTATGCAATGACAAAAGTAAAACACTATGCCCATAGTACATGGGTATAAATAGCTATGCAAATTGGAGAGACTAGGGAATTGCAAGGGTTTTTTAATTGCCACTGTCACGACCATATTGCTGGATCACATAAACAGCAAGCGAGTCAGTCAGTCAGTAATTCAGGTGATGCTCTTTCCCCCAATTTTTTCCTTACAGCAGCTTTTTTTGGCAGTCTTCCATCCAGCTATTTGCTATATGTGTAAGACTCTAGCATAGGACATCAGACAGAGCAATGACATATGAGATAAATTAGTGTAGATAGCGAAAACTGAATGAAGCTTAATTGGGAAAATAGACACGCTTCTTTAATATTCTACGCTACACTTGCACAGGAACTAATGTCAGTTCCCAGTTTGACCAATCATTCATGGATTTCACATGGAGTTGAGCTTTTTTACTAACAGTGATCAGGAAATAATGTAGTAGTGTCAGTTCCTTTCTAGCATTGCTTACAGGAAAGTTACTGTGAAATAGGACTGATTTTCTTCAGCTAGGCAGGGAAGCCTGTACTACAGATCTCACAGAAGGAAAAAAGGTCATTTGCCACGATTCCACATAAAAAGTATTAAATCTGGTAGCAGAATTAAATGCAGAAGAAGCTGTGTTAGAAAATCATGGTTCAAAATAAGGCTTTCTCATAAAGTCCTATGTTCCAGACCCTTTGATTGATTGCTAAAGATGTAAGAAATCTCAGTGAAGTCAGCTATACAGAAAAATATGGATTATTTGCATGAGTAACTGCTGTAGGTCTGGATCAAATAGATTTTTCATTCTACTTTACACAGCTGTTATGCAATTTGAAAAAGGTCACAAAGTCACTGCAAAGTGAGTTTTTCTATATCTTTTCTGACTTTTCAAAGCTCACAGTACTTTATAAAAAGTACCTTCCTTAAAAAATAGATGACTAGATTAATGATTACCAATGTTCTCACTGAAATAGAGTAAGATGTTTAAAACAAATTGCATGTAAAGTTATAATTACTATTTGCACTTAAATGATGTAACCAAAACATTTCTAATAGTATTCTATTTTATGTCACAGAACACATTATAAGCATGACCATTATAATATACAAGGAGATAATATATATTGTATGTGGGATTTTAATATCCAGTGATGATTATATTGGATAATCTTAATTTTTAAAGAATGCTATCAAAACATTTAGCACTTTGATAATGTTATCACACTGGTTTAGTTGTTACAATAAATATCAGTTATTCAGGTGTTGATTATGTTTGCACAGACCTGATGATTATTATTTATATACTAATTTTTGGGTTTCTATATTCAAAATACATTTTTAGTAAGGCAGTTTATTGCTGTTAAAAATTTATTATATTCACAAAATGCAGTAGATTTACCAGGTTAGATTTATTTATGGTATTCCTCCATGAAGAAAGCTGTTTACCTCCTCTGGTTAGTATTAGGTAGTAGGCAAGGTATAGGCTGTAGAATGTGCTGACTGCGGTTTGTAATCTGGAGTATAACTGTAGATGTTTCTGTTTGTAGGTGACCAACAGGAGGCAGCATAAGATCTATTTTAATTAAAACAGCCTGAAAACAGGGATATATTCGACATTATTTATAGTTAACCATTATGCTCAATTTACTTTTTTTTCCTTCTAACATCCAGTAAAGCATAGAGATCAGTAACATTTTGCTGCTGCCTGGGCTCTGCTGATATGTGGAAAGTATGATACTACATGTTTGCCGAGATGTTCATTCTTCTGTGAAATAAAGCACTGAGCAACCAAATGCTTCTCAGGTCTGACTTTTTTTTTTTTTCAGTCAGTTTCAAAATACAAAGAATCGACAATGTTTCTATTGCAGGTAACTCCTTTTTTATTTCCCTCTCTTTTTTTTTTTTTTTCAACTGGAGAACATTTTGAATGTTAGATTATAAGCAAAAATGCAGTTAGTCTGCGCGAAAACTGCAGTGAGGGGGTTTTGTAATTATCCTTGGACTTTGTATATCCTTTGCATAAAGAGTTGCTATTCCCGTGCTGAAAACTTCCAAGTTTAGTGTTGTAATGTACTCATTTAAATTGGGTTTGGGTTTTTTTATTCCTTTTTTTTTATTAGATCCATACAGCTCGGATTGATAATACAGGGGGTTTTTAACAGTTTAAGTATTGTAAATGATTAGGTATTTAGTTTTACTGAAATGGCATCCATACTACTAGAAGTGGCTTTAAATAAAAGGAGATACAAGCTACTTAGTCTAAAATTCACATGCAAAGGGTGCAGAATGGCATCAATACAAAGGGAGGGAGCCTTAGGTTGTCGTGCATTCTTCCAAAACTTAAAATTATGTAAACCTTAAGCTTCTGTATAGATAAAATAGACTTACAGTAATACAAATTAAGCTTCCAGTGCTCCAAAGCCTTTGCCCCACAGCTAGCAAAAGCCATTTGGAGATACCTCCGAAGTGTTTGAACAGTGTTCACAATGTTAAAAGGTCATGTTGAACAATGAAGGAATAAACAGACCAAATTTGAGAGCTCCAGTTGTGTAACCCTGTGGACAGTCAGAAGATAACTGCATATGAATGTTCTACAGAACCAGGGAATTCACCGTGGACTGAACAATTCGAATCTGAACCGTAGACCATATGGTGGGGCTTTTCCTGTTGTCATCAAAAGCAAGTAATTGAATAAGGTACACATAAATTACACATAAATTCAAGACCTATCCTACATGAATGAAGGAGGTCCAAGGATTTTTGTTGGAGGAAGCTAGCAAACACCAAGATTTTTCACCAGTGATCAATAGTCTCCATAATAGCGGAGTAACAATAGAGGAAGAAAATAGAGCTATTTAGAATTATGTGCACAGCTACTCTAGGAAATCATATGCTTCATAGTTAAAATTATTCTAATGGATAGTAATCATGTTTAGTGGTTTTGTGCTTCACAATAAAAGAAGGACACAATGAGGTATAATTAGGACTAATTATTTTTGCAAACTGGCAGAGGTTCACATTGTTAATGACTTCTACTTTCCATTATTTTTCCATCTACTTGCACCTGAATCTAGTTTGAAGTAGCTTGCAAGACCTTTAGGGCATACTTGAATCTCATTTCTGAGCACTGACAAAATACTGGTAATAATGTAAATGAAAACCGAGTTCATACGTAGGCCTGTATTATATATGCCAGCAATGTAGCATAGGCTTGCTACCGTCTTTGTTACTGTTTTTCTTTTAGATTTTTTTATTATTTTCAGTACACAAGTAAGTAAGGCAGCAAAACTATCACTACCTGTAAGTAAACTGATAAGTTCAGAGCCTTTAGTTTCTCTGAAATATTTTCAGGAAGTTCAATACCAGAATTGTTGACTGAAACTGGAAAAATGTTAGCATAAAATCCGTCTTAAAGGAGATTTGTAGTTTCATCACAATTTTGATCACTTGAAGCTTTATTAAGGAAATAACTTATCTTTCCCGTGAAAATAAACAAGTCAAAATACTCATTACAGCCCATAACTTGGATTTGAAAGGACTGAGCAAAGTAATTGTTAACAAATATGCAAAATAATACATGCACACATCAGAGCAGGCAGAATAAAGGCAGGAAACTTTAGACAAAAAGTAGTGCCTTAAGCCGGCACGAAGGTTACGTGACCAAGGCAACAGAATCCAACACGGAGGGCAAGGACCAGACACATCTTGTGTGGCAGAGAAGCGCCAAAGCAGAAAGCTCCACAGAAGCCTTCTGCGTGTATATTCACCCACATCAGTGACGTGGCGGCTTACATATGCAGCACTTCCCGAAACATTTTCACTTCTTTAATTACAGCATCTGTACAAATGTTACTTCTCTATTTGAATCACAAACCGCGCAGTTCGGGACGAACCACCGGCTGCCGCGCGTTCCCTCTCTTCTGCAGCATCATAAACCAGCCGCACACGCGGTCCTGCACAGCAAACCCGTACCCCCGGGCTGTTCCTGCCCTCTCCTAACCTTGCACACCCCGCGGAACAGCCCCGTCCCCATCGCTGCCAACCCCTCGCTGTGACGAGCTCCCAGACGGAGCGGGCGGGACACCAAACCCAACCCACCTGACTCCGCCGTGACCCCTCGGAGGGTTCCTCACTGAGGGGAGAGGCGGGACATGACCCCTCACAGCCAATCAGCAGCCGGTCTGCGGAAGACAGACGGTAACTACAGCCAATGGCTGCCCGGGTGCGGCGCGCGGCACGGCCCCGCGAGCAGAGGGATGTGGGGGGATCCCGGCCCGCCCGGCGCGTCAGGGCGGGGCGGGGAGAGCGGCGGGGACGGGCCCCCCCAAAG
>VXAY01005118.1:2342003-2404152 GCA_013399855.1 Oxyruncus cristatus
CACGGCCCGCCAATAGGCGCGCGGAGAAGACTGACAGACAGGTGGCTCACCCAATGGGAGGGCAGTGGCCGTTAAAGGGCCGGCGGCCCGGAGGGGTGCGCAAGGCGCAGGTGAGCGGGGAGTGCGGCCCCCGGGGACCGGGCGGCGGCACCGGGCTGGGATGGGGCGGTCGCTGCCTCCGCGGTGTGCGGGCACCCCCTGGCACCTTCGGGAGGGGTAGAGCGGTGCGGCTTCGCCGCTCTGGGCCCCTGGGGGCGGCGAGGCGATTGTCCTCCGCCTTCTCCCCCCCCGGGGAGGCTCCGCTCCTCTTCCTCCTGCTCTCGGGAGAGTCGCGCGGCCGTGCCTTCTGGAGAGACCCTGGGTTGCGTCGGGAGCCGCGGGCCCGGCTGCTCTCCGGGGCTCAGGGGCCGGGGCAGCCGTGCCCCCGCCTTCTTTTGTTGCCGCCTCACTCCCCGCAGCGCTCGGGTGGGACCGGGCTGGAGCTGGCCCCGCACCCGCAGCCGTCCCTCCGAAACGCGCTCCCCGCCGGGGAGGGTGTTTTGTGCCGTTTGTGGCCGTGGCTGGTTCAGAGGAAGGGGAATTTCAGCCTGATGAGCCTCTGGATTCATTAGCCTGAATCCGCAGCTGCCTCCCATCCTCGGTGCCTCTCTCCTCTCTGCTTCGTTACATGGTCCTTTTAGGTGGTGTTGGTTCCCTTCCCTGCGTGCCTTTTCTTTGCGCAAACCGTGGACTTCTTGTAGAGGGGATGTTTGTGTTTGGGGATGTGTTGGCCAGCACTCTGTACAAAACCCTAAGTTGCACCAAGTCAACGTAGTCGTCTGTTGGGAATTACATACGAAGTTCTCTAGAAATACCCAGGCTTTAGTATCAGCCAAAGATACTCAAACTCTCGAATTTTGTTTAAAAAAACTTAGAAGTAGCAGGTCTTCCTAACTTAAACTTTGGTTTTTTATTCAAGCATAATTCCTGAAAGTTAAAAAAAAAAAAGGATTATCAAGACATCTTATTTAAAGACATGATTTTCCTAAAGAATAATTCTAAGACTGTTGGTGCTAGCAGCAATCCTTCGGTCCTGGTGAATGCAAGGATGTTTTTGTTTGCTTGTTAATTTCGGGGGGAGGAGGGGTTGGTTAATTTTTTTTGTTGGTCTAGCGCTTAGACAATAAGGTGTGAACAAAGGAGACAGAAAAGACAGAGGCAGAATGTGGATGCCTCTGCCATTAAGTATGTCGAAGATATTCAGTATGTGTGTGTTCTGCCTGTTTAGGGAGTTTCCAGCTTAGTTTTACAATACTTGTTTCATTTCAACCCTGACAAATAGTTTGTGTTTCTTTAGTCCAGCGATGGACTAAAGAAACCCTTCTTGACGTTGGGGTTTGCCTGGCTTGACAGGACTCTGAAACTTTCAGCTCCATGTTGCCATCTTTTCTGGAAGACCTCTGAAATCTTGGTTACCGTATAATCAGAATTGTTGTGGGTTTTTGTTTGTTTGTTTGCTTGGTTTTTATAGTCAGCACTTTGCATTTCTATACAAACTGTAAAAATACGCAGTTTGCATTTGCAGTTCCCCCCTCCCCAGCTTCTTGTGCTCCTCCTCAGTGGCAGAGCACAGGAAACTGAGAAGTCCTTGACTTAGCGTAAGCACTACTTAGCAACAACCAACACATCAGTGTGGTATCGGCATTATTGTCACACTAAATCCAAAACACAGCACTGTCCCAGCTCCTAGGAAGAAAATTAACACTATCCCGGCTGAAACCAGGACAAGTGCTGTATGTCATGTTTTTGTAAATCAAGCTTTTCAAAGTAGTGGTAAGGTAGCTATCTAGAATGTGTATAAATCCTAGATTATTGCCATTCCTGTTTCTTATGTACTTCGAGCATGTAACAGTTCATTTTTCTGCATTAAAGAGTAATATGCTGTACATCATCTAGCAATGTCAGAAACCTGAATATCCCAAACCTCAGGTTTAGGTAGGTAATAAGGCTTTTTAGTTAATATATCAGAAAGGTACACAGTGCCACAGTGGATTTGAGCCATCCCTGAGAAGAAGTACACTGTTAAAACAATTCACTAACACCCATTTATATTAATAAGATGGGAATCGTCCTTAATGAGGCGATGTGGTTTTAGAAAGGAAAGAATTAGAAAGGCAAGATGTCCTTAGCTATTGGAAGTTAGTAGTTACGGGTTTTAAAACAGATAGGTTTTGCTGATGTTTCACTGGGAAATTCAGGGCTTGTATCAGACCTGTTCAAGCAAAAGTTAAAGTCTAAAATAAAACTTTACCTAATAAAGGAATTGGATGCTAGTAGTTTCCAAGTTAGTACTGTAGTTCCTAAAGGTCATGTCCTAGGCTTGTAGCATAAAATCCAAACCCAAGATTAGACACTTCACAAAGAGTGGCTAGGGAGATCAGTCAGGTGGTGCAAAGCACTGACACAAGGAGCAGTGAGGCTGACCCACGGGGTAACCTGATATTTGCATGTTTTAACTCTGAGCCTTCTCTGGGGCTAAGGAGAAAGCTTGGCTGTCTGCATCTTCTGTCTTCACGTAGAACTATATTTTAGAAGATGATGAAAATTTGATTTGAAAGCCCAGGTAGTTTTTTTTTTTTCCCTGTGTTTGTGCCCATATTGGCCTGCTGTGCTAACTTTGAGAAATTTAGGGAGAGCCAGGGTAACTAGAGATACCATATGAGTCTCTAAAATCTTGTGGTTACCTGTTACTGGGAATGACCAGAACCTTGTTCAAGTAGATAAAGGACTTAGCCAGTGTATACCTTGAGATGAAAAGTCTGCTGTTTAAGTATCTTAAGAGAAAATTAAGTATCTACTGGTACTTTCAAGAATTTGGTGTACCCAACTGGTGAGTACTTAGGAAAGTTTGACCCATTTTCCCATAGTTAGCAAAGTACTTCAGTATTCCTTTAAGTCCTACTTAAAACCAAACCTGAAATTCTACTGATTTCAGTGGAGATAAGTGTGACCTTATTAACAGAGATTTCATGTCTTGGTAGTGACAAGTCAGAAATACTGTAATTCTTGTGAAACTTTAGTTGTACCTGAGAACTCTATGTAATTCTTTTTACCTGGAAGACCAACTCAGGATGGATACCTCTGTATCTTTCACAAATACTCCCCACGTTGAAAACAGGTAAGAGGAAATGGATGTGTTTCTAAAGCCAATACGAAGATATGAGTACTTGGTCATTCCCCAGTAACCAGGAATCACTGTATATTTATCAGTCCAGAATAATTGCTTTGTAATTGGTGAAGATTCTAAAAGTGTTCTACATTTGTTTGGTGTGCTGGTAACTTTCCTGAAGAATTCCCTTGCTCAGTGACTTATCAAAAGGTTAAAAAAACACCGACAACCAAAGACTTTACACAAGATAAACTTAGAATTTGATGCATAGGTCAAGAAATTCAGTTACAATAATAATAGTAAAGCACTAATGCAGTAACTCACATTTGAAAAGCTCAGCAAGTACCAAAAAAATTGATTTACTGAGAGAGAAGTAAATATGATTCTGCTTTCGTGATATCTTTTCGTGATAAGCTTATAATAATCAAGATTAAGGAATATGCTTAAAGATCAGATAAAAGGTCTCAGAAAAAAATTAAGTAATTTTAGCAGATACAGTGCTGTGTTCTTGTAAAATCTGATTTTTTTAAATTGCCAACATTTTTTTCATTACTGGTCATGTCAAGTTAGGGGTCTGCCTTAAAGCACTACGTTACGTTATTTTTTGAAACAATTTTCTCAAAACCAACTGGAATTTTATTTTCAGAAGGGTAGAATATTTCACACATCCTAAACAGCAGCATGCAGCTTCCTACTTGAGTCTGAGGAGTCCAGAGTGCTGGGTAGCTGCATGGGAGAACTGGAGAGTGGTGTGTGCTAATACATGCTCATGCTTGATGCAATTGATTTCTTCTTGGGACTTGATTTCCTCTTGGGGCTTGGTTTTGCATAGTTGCTAGCTAGTAATCATTGGAAGTAAGTGGATTGGCAGTGAGAACAGGATTGTAATGACGAAAAGTAGTAAAACAGTTTTCTAAATGCAGCAGTTTAAAAAATACTTGATGGCAGCATGTTTGCATGTTGGGTGTGAAAGGATGTTGCTTGACATGGAAAATTGCAAGTGAGCCACTTATTGACAGTAGTGCATAGGAGATGAATAACAATATCTACACTACATTATCCCCCAAATGGAGAGGTGTTTTGCTGATGTGTATGTTTTAGCCAAGTTTAGGGAGAATAACAGGATAAAAAATACTTAGTAAATTAAGAATCCTGTATAGCTTGGGGAGGGTGTTGGCGGGGGGGTTAAGAATTAAGTCCATCAGTCAGTAGCAACTGAATATATAATCTGCAAGCCGTTTGCCTTCAGGTGGACAAACGTCTATACTGCATGAACGGTGAACAGACACAGCACCTTGAAACTGTATGGACTGTATGATAAAAATCCCTGGCCTGCTTGGTTTAAAGCCTTCTAAAGCTACCTACAATGGTAGGTAAGATGGTGCAAATGATTATTCAAAATAATCCTAAATTGGGCCCATTACCAAGCAATCTGTGTCCAAGAACCATTTTTGATTCTCAGTTTCTGCTTTCAGGTTTTGGTTGTTTTGGGGGATTGGTTGTCTTTTTGGTTTTGTTTTTTTATAACATGATCTGTGATGTTACTGCAGTGATGTTCATTACTGCATTAATAGTCCCCTGTTTTCTCCCACTCAAACTGTCCACCTCTGTACAGTTTCACACAATCTGTCAGGTGTATTTATGGGGTTTAGTGTTCTCTTCAGCATCAGGGACAGGACCAGCTGTTGCTGAGGGCAGAGAACTGAATGAACTTTTAAGATGCCATTACATCTGACATGTTTTGCAGTGTGAAAAGGATGGAGCTGCATGTAGTGACTTATTCTTAAATCTGTTTACTGTTAAAACATCTCTCATGCATGACATTTGTTTGAGCTAGTAGTTATTTTATGACATTAAACAGGATTGCTTCAGTTATTTTATTTCTGATTAAGATAAGTCAGAAGAGCTTCTAAAATTTCCATTTTCCATATTAATCTACTTTTTTTTAATGGAAATTGTGTCTCATTTAAAGTGTGTCTCAGAGATTTCATCCCCCTACATACTTGATGTTTTTGAAGTAATCATATAACAATTTCGGCTTCTTTTGGAAATAAATAACATTCAAATTGAAATGTGTATGTCAAATTTCAGTCCTAAGCAAATCTTGACTGGCAAAACTCTTAAGAGTTGAAGGAAAATAGCTGTATTTTTCTAACGGAAGTATCCAGTCAACTGTAACAGTTCATGACATGGATATATTAATGGTTGTGTAATTCGTAGGACATCAAAGAAGGTATCTATGGCTACTTTATATTCAGAGTCTAAGAAAATGGTTTTCGTTTTATCAAATGAACAATCAGCTCAAAATACATGTTCCTTAAATCATGAATTAGGAGTCAAGTTGTTAAATGAAAATATATGGTGTACACCTTGGAGATTTATGTTGTTTGCTCTTTTTCTCTTAGGAAGCCTGACAAATAGAAAAAATACTACAAAGTGAAGAGAAAATTCACTTCACGAGAACTGAGCTCTGCTTTCATTGGCTTCTAAATTTATTTATATTAGTAGCTGACTAGTGTCAGATCATCTCTGTAGTCTGCTGTGGTGAAATTATTAGGTTAAAGCTGGAAAAGATGAAACAATTAAAAAGAAAAAGAAAAAGCAATTTTAGTGTTCAGGAAACTCAAACTCTCCTTAAGGAAATCAGAAAAAGGAGAGAAGTACTCTTTTCAAAGCAACTTAATACAACAATTAATGAGATGAAACGGAAAGCTTGGGAGGAAATAGCAGAGTGTGTCAATGCTGTAGGTGAAGGAGAGCAAAGAACAGGGACAGAAGTGAAAAGGCGATACCTTGACTGGAGAGCACTGATGAAGAGAAAACGTCTGAATGCAAACATCAAAGTAGTAGGTGCTGGGTTTCACCTTCCTTCATCCAATTTAGATGACTCTCTCAATGAAGACATGGATGAGAAAATGGGATTTGCAATTGAATCTAGTTTTGAATGGCAGAATATCACTGACTTCAGAGAAGCCGGTGGATCTTTAACAGAAATCAAAGTAGAAGAGGAAGAGGAGGACCCGCAGAATTTCGAAGTGAGTGACTGACATGCATTAGCTGTGTGCAATATGGCCTTTGTTTCATTTCAGCATAAGGCTGCTGTGTTTCTTAATAGTGTCTGTTTCTGTTTTTTTTTTCTGAATGTGTGAATTAAAGAAACTGTAGAAACAAATATATTTCAGAGAAATGGTATTCAAATCTAGCAACTTGGAATTGCGTGTAAGGTCTTGGATGTTGATTATTGAACTGATATACCGAAAGCTTGAATATGTCTTTGCACATGTATTTTCCATTTGTATGTGCCACAGATAAGAATTAGTTCAATCAATAGAATGAAAATACTCTCTTGAAGGAAATTGGTTATTGTAGTATTCTGGCTGTCTGGATGGATGAATGGAGAAAAAAGTGTACTCCTTCAACAAATAAAAGTATATGTTACCTGCAGGTACAGAAAGAAATAGAATACAGAAAGAAGTAGAATACTGTTTGCATGATCTTAAAATGAACCCACAGGAGATGAAACTATTACTTGAATAAATCAATTGGCTGTTCTTCGCTTTCAGAATTTTAGTGTGAATTTGACAAGCAGTTGTGGATTCTCTAGACAGGTTGTTACTCCTAGTAATACCATGACTGTCCTGGGGAAGGCAACCAGCTGCAGTCAAGTCAAATGTTGGGATGGTTTTCCTATGCCTCTACAAATGTATAGTTTTTATTTCAAAAAGGGGTATTCAAACACGGGGTTTTTTTGTTGTGTTTTTTTTTTTTCCGAGTGGGGAGGGTGGGGAAACAGCTCCTGTCTTAGGTCGATTGATATATTTGCTGGGAAAAAATCAGCAGAAGCTGTTAAATGGTAGTGAGACTCCTGTCAGACAGTGCTGAAGAACAGTGTCTGTCTTCTGCTTAGAACAGTGGTCCTAACCATCTCATCATCTGGGTCATAAATAGCTTTACAGCGAATGTGGTAATACAGAATGGTTAAAGTCCTGTGTATAGACCCACTTAATGGCATTGGAAGGGTTAAGAGCATGTGAAAAATGTCAGTGTTAAATATTTTGTAAAAAATGGAATCCTCAAGTTAGTGAAGATTGGGTTAGCTTACATACCACGTAGCCTATGAATCCATCTGCTTTGATAAATAATTAGTCTCAACAAATTCCTAGTGGCTTCTCTAAATGTCACTCAGGTCTGTGAAAAGTAAGAACAACATATGGTCTCTTAGATCCATTTTTCTATCAGTGGTTCTGAATGATCTGTAGTAACTGTGCCATGTTTTCTGTATGTTCTTGCATGTTCTGTATGTTGCGTTCTGTATGTTCCACTGACAAGTTGATTTTGCATTTTTCATTACCAGATATTAACTTGCAGATAAAGTGTGTTTCTCTACCTGTGTAACGATAGAAAAAATTTCTGATCTAAAATGGTTATTTCACAACATGTGAGTTAAACAGTTCTGAGTAGCTTTAAAGTTGAAAAAACAGAGTATGTTCTTTTCAGTCAAGTTGTGTGCAACACATTTATTCTGGCATAAAGACTGAAGCGTAATTCTTGTCTGTCACGTTCCTCTGCAGTTTCCTATTGAGGAAGAAGAAGAAATATTGTCATCAGTTTTGCCAGATTCAAAAAAGGAAAATGACCTACCAGACTTCCCCCACATTGAAGAGTTTGGAAATCTAAGCTCTGCTCAAGCTAGGCTAGCCTATGAAGATTCTCACTTGCTTATAAATCTGGAGAAGCAAAAGCTGGATCTGGAAAAACAGCGACTAGACATTGAAGCTGAAAGGTTGCAAGTGGAGAAGGAGCGCCTGCAAATTGAAAAGGAACGATTGCGGCATGTTGACTTGGAGCGTGAGAGGCTGCAGATTGAGAAGGAGCGACTTCAGATTGAATGGGAGAAACTCAGGCTGGAGACTCTGCAATCTGAAAAACCTGCCCTGGAAAATGACCTCACCCAAACAGAAAAACCCATCATGCAGCCTCTGGATCTAGAAACTGAAAAGTTAAAACTTGAAAAAGAACGTTTGCAGTTAGAGAAAGAGAGGCTGCAGTTTCTAAAGTTTGAGTCAGAGAAACTGCAGATTGAGAAGGAACGCTTGCAAGTGGAGAAGGAGCGCCTTCGAATTCAGAGAGAGGGTCACTTGCAGTGAACTTCTCAACTAAAGTGTCAACATTAGTGTTTTGATGTTTCTAAAATAGAGGTAGTTCTTTTCTTAATACTGAAACTGTCCTAGAGGCTAAAAATTTTCTGTTCAGAGTTGAACATTATGTTAAACTGAAAAAAAATGGTGCTCAATATGTCAGCGTGCCTACATAAGTGAGCTTATGTGTGAAATTGCTTTTCAGTGTATCAGAACTAAGTGTTATGTTCTTGTCTTTAGTATTGTGCTGTATTAGTTTGGTGTCCTCCTCTTGTAGACATGTTGAGAAGAATCAAGGCTGAACCTTATGTTGTTTTTCACTGTAGTAACAGTAAGGAAGGATCAGAATAAATCAACATATGTTGTGAGGACATGGTGCTGACAATTGCCCATACGGTAACGAAGTATAATTTAGGCAGAACACAGTAATACAGAGTCATGATGAGATTGATTCATTAAACTTAGTTTTCCCTTTTTTGTTTTTTTTTTTTTCCTGCCCCCACAATTGGAAAAAGAGTTGAAGAGTTTTATAGAAGTTAAAGTGCAAGTTAAATTTGTTGCAGTTGTTATTCCTGTTGTTCCATGGCTTGAACTGAATGAGAGTGCAGAAAACAATACTGTTTCTTTTGCATTAAGTATTCATACTAGATAAAGTTACCTATCAACCATACCTACTATAAGCTAGACTTTTAGTTTCACCAGGTCCTTAATAATGCTATATGGAATATAGCACCTGTCTTAGTATAGCACAGGGATTTACTGATTGATCAGGCATGCTGTCTGGTGAGTCTGTGATGACCCCCTGAAGGAAGTTGCTGGACCTGGTTTCTTCATTGAAAGACAGTAGCTGGTGATGGCAGTCTCAGGAGTGGAGACACAGAGGGTGAGCAGAGACTGAGGAGCACTGAGCTTGAGCACAAATATGCTCGTTGCTGGTTCTGCCTGGCCACACCGACGTTATGTCTGTGAGGCAGCCACAAGAGGCTTCTGTGACTTACACCCTGTAGTATATTTTAATCAGGAAAACAGAAATACTCTGTGCTGAAGGCTGTCGATATCTTTCATAAGCAGTGTATTCATTTAACAAAAAAAAAACACCAGGGAAGGATGCTTTCCATTATTACATACATGTTTAAATCCCAACTGAGCCAGATTTCACATTTCTTATCTTTTCTGCAAGTAGCTGTCTTTTGTTGACTCCATTTGAAACTTAGGACTGTGAGAATGCTAAGTCTAAATATATGTTGAGTGACTTACGTGAATTCTTGTGCAAGTAAATATATTTATACCACTACAGGTTTACTTTTATTCTGCAGAGAAAATGTTATTTTTTTATTACTGAAACAAGTGTGCTTCTACAGTGGAAATAAATTTGACTACTACACTCCAGAACAGCTCCTGTCTTTCTTCACAGAGAGGGAAGGCTACTTCTGAAGAGAAACCTGAATACTCAGCACTGCAGCACCCCAAAATTGCTGGTGCCTGTATTCCCTGTGTAGTAAATCAGAGAGATGAGACCCCTCAGAGTTGAACCTAAATTATCCAGCACTTACTTGAGAAAGGAAAAGGGGACACCAACCAGCTAGATGGAAATGCCCCAGGGGGAAGTGTATCGGAAATTTTTTTTCCTGAATGTGGTTAGCTAACCCTAACCCAGAACTGCTCTATCACTCCCCTCCTCAGCTGGGCACGGTAGAGAAAATATAACAAAATGCTCCTGGGTTGAGATAAGGGCAGGGAGAGAACACTCCCCAATTACTGTCACAGGCTAAACAGATTCAGCTTGGGAAAATTAGCTTACTACCAATCAAATAAAAGTAAGGTAATGAGAAATAAAACCGAATCTTTAAACACTTTTTCCATAGCCTTCCCTTCTTCCTGGGCCTTAACCTGATTTTCTGTGCCTCCTCCCCCTGAGCAGTGCAAGGGAATGGGAGTTGTGGTCAGTTCATCACACGCTGTCTGCTGCTCCTTCCTCCTCAAGGGGAGGACTCTACAGTCTTCCCACAGGCAACAGTTCTTCATGAACTGCTCTTGTATGGGTCCCTTCCACGAGGTCCAGTCCTTTAGGAACAGGCTGCTACTGTTGTGGGTCCCTTGCAGGGTCCTGCCAGCAAACCTGTTCAGAGTGGGCTCCCCTCTGCGTGGAGCCACAGGTCCTGCCAGGAGCTTGCTCCAGTGTGGGCTTCACACGGCATCACAACCTCCTTAAGGTGCTTCTATCTGCTCTGGTGTGGAGTTCCTCCACAGGCTCCAGGTGGATTTCTGCTTTATTGTGTGGCTGCACGGGCTGCGGTGACACATCTGCCTCACCATAGGCTGCAGGGGAATCTCTGCTCCAGTGCCTTCAGCACCTGCTGCTCCTCCTCCTTCGCTGGCCTTGGTGTCTACAGGGCTTTTTATCTCACATGTTGTCCCTCCTCTCTCTGGCTACAGTAACTTTTTCCCCTTCCTAAATAACATTCTCCCAGAGTTACTACTGCTGTTGCCAATGGACTCGGCATTGGCCAGTGGTGGGTCTGTCTTGGAGTTGGCTGGCATCGGCTCTGTCGGATGCAAGGGAAGCTTCTGGCAGCTTCTGGCAGCTTCTGGCAGCTTCTGGCAGCTTCTGGCAGCTTCTGGCAGCTTCTGGCAGCTTCTGGCAGCTTCTCACCGTAGCACCTCCTGCTACCAAGACCTTGCCGTGCAAATCTAATATACTGAAATAAAGTGACAATTTTTTAGCTCCCTGATATGTATCAAGCAAATTGATATTAAAAATAGCTTTCTGTGATTTGGATAAATTGCTTATCTTTTCCTTTTAAAACATGAGAGAAGCAGAACTCAGGAGGTTTGTGAGGATTTTCTAGCATGCGGAACATTGACCGAGATAGTGGGGTAACATGGATTTTATGATTGCTGTATCCTGGGGTGACCAGCTTTCTAGATAATTATTCTGACTGCCAAAAAAGGTGAATAGGAACAAGAGGCATCATAGCCAGCTCTGCAAGAGGCAGTGCCAGAAAGACCAGATCAGGACAGAGAGAACATTCCTACAGTCTTCTCTGTAAGAAGTGTCTGGCCTGGAAGGAGCAAATGTGGAATCTGGCTCCTGTTTCAACAGGTAATTGAGCTGCTCCTTGATTCCAGTACTTCTGTCTTCACATTTTACTCCAAATGTATGACTTACCCATTAGGATAATTGTTTGTATTTTACATTGGAAGCCTTCAGAATTACACCCCAAGAGCACTAAATGTTACAGGGAAAAATACGTAGATAAATTTGAACCATTTCTGAATCCTGAATTGTTTCAGAAATTTGAACACTTCTCCAAATGTTAATAATGCAGTATATAAGCAACTATTTTCTAACAACTATTCGGCCTCCTAGGGAAATGATGCATCCTTTGGTTATAGAAAACCTCTTGGAAAATACTGAATGATGAAATTAAGAATCATGCTAAATCATTGAAAGTACAGTTTCAACATAAAATTTAGAGAAAATTACAGAGTTTTATACATCAATTTTATAGCTTGCTTTTTTTAATAATGAAAATGCAGTCATGTTCTGGTAATTTGAATTTAAATATCATATCTTTAAATGCTAATCTGCAATCTCTTAAACCTCAATTCTTGATTCACCAAACTAGGATCCTGACAGCAAAGCTTAAGGGCAAGATTTCAATCATGTAAATGCCACCGAAGGTAGGACATATGAGTGAACTCAGTTCTCTGCTAGAGAGGGAGATATTTGTAGTCCTGCTTAAAAGAAGGGCCTATGATTTTAAGTGGCAAGTGACTTTTCCAGACTGGGAAGAGGTTTAAGACAAGGGGGAAACCACACGTATTGAAGGAAGACGTAAGTATTTGGAGAAAAAAAAGGAGAGGAGTGAAGGTCAAACATTTGGTAAGAGGGGAGGCAGATGAAACTGGTGATAGAGAAATATTCCGTTTTCATTTTAAACTGCTTTATTGAGGTTTGTCTGATGCACTGGTGTCAGATCTCATGGCTCTGTGACCCCCATGGGAATTTACGAACAGGGAAGGTGAGTGGACTGAGGTCCAGCACGCAGCTTCACAGCTGCTGCCAAAGGCGGCATTTCACAGACTCCGTGTGTGCCATCTGATTTCTAGTCCTGCAGTAGGAACATGTGCTGAGACCTTCATAAATGCCATTATGTCCACTAGTCTATGAAGAGGTTTTTAGCCTGTATTTTTAGAGCCAGAAGGCTAAATAACAAAGGTAAAATAAAAGCTTCCTCCGAGAGTTTCTCATTGTCTGTTATTAACCATGGGCCCCACCGATTTGTGCCTGGCTAAGACATTAATGAAGACAGGCAGGATGCATCCAGGTGTTTTCACAATGCAATTTGGAGACAGGCTGGCTAATGCTTGACAGTGTTCTACCAACAGCCAGAGGAGATCATAGGGTAAGGTTGTAAATGCGGTTCCCAAGAACAGCCCAGGATGAACAGCAGCCATACTCCCAACAAAACACAACTGACAAAGCACAGTAGGATTCAAAGGCAACTTCTTTCTCTTGAGTAAGTGGTCTTGTTATTTCTGGGACATTTTGAACAACTTTCATTGTGTGTAAAGAGATGCTGCAAGCAACGTGCACGCAGGGTATAAAACAATAATTTATTAAGATACAGTATTAAATTATCATGAAGACAAATAAGAGATGGTTAGGATTTCATAAGCTCTCAGACTAATCATTAGTACTGTCATCACCTCAAGGTGTCTTTACTATCCAGGGAGTCATCAGTCAGGAGAGTAAGGATTTCTGCAATCCCCCTTGCAAGTGGGAACAGAAGCTAGTAACTCTTATTTCTTCACCTTTTCACAGAACTGTTGGTGCAGTTGACACAAAAGAGCATCAGTGATACCAGCTGCCTCTCTGGCTCATCCTCCCCCAGAAGCTCCCCTCAGGAAGGCATGGAGTTCTCCAAGGAGACGGAGTCAGACATAGGGCTGATATTTGACAAATGCAAAAATACCCTCAAAAATCCTACTCCATGTCAGTCAGGAGCCTTGACAGAAGTGCTAGGTGGGAGAAGAGGGAGGAGGAAAGACTGATTTTTCTCTGTTGTTGCTGAAATCAGTTAGTGAATTTAAGCTAGAGACTGTCCAAAACTGCAACCACATGCAATGGTGTTTTGTATCAAGGACTCAGAATTTCTGTTTGTAACTCATATTAGGACTATAGAAAGATTTTAATCCAGGTTTATTTTATTTTTTTTCTAACTAAAGAGAGAAGAAAATAAAAAAATATTGCAGTTTATAATGAATGCCCATCCTTTTTTTGTTTTCAGATAATCAACTTGTTTGAAGATGCTTGCTCCAAGCAAATAGGAAGAGGCAGGGAAGAATGCCTTCCATAAGGACTCGGAGCAACTTATAGTACTTCATCTTTTCCTCTCTCTTTTTTTTTTTTTTTCGCTCAATTTGTACCAAAACAATGATTTTTTCAAACCACTAGCTATGCCATCAGGCGATCTAGCAGTGACACAGTGATCTAGCCATTTGCAACTCACTCAGCATCCAATGGGAGTCAAGAAGGAAGCACGGGGCAATGAGGCTGAAGTAGCTCATTTTTCCTTCCTGATCTCTTAAAGCAAAATCTCCTGGTGCTAGGTCATGCTTACTATGCCAATGAATGCAGCAGTTCTCAGCCATCACAAAATATACTCAAAAAAAATAGGTCCACTGACACAAGACCAGAAGAAACCCTTTTCAGACACTGCACATAATCCTTTTAAACTTTAACCTACTTTAGAGGACACTTCCATCCTCTCCTTTTACAGATTATTAAGAGTATCACAGTTACTTTCTGTTCCAGTTTCATTGTTTTTAATTTCCCTGCTTCACACTATCAGTAGTTTTATTCTATACATTAGCAGACTGTGAAATACCTTGTCTTGCTACTTCCATATTTTCTAATTGCAACACTCCATCATTAGTCAACGGGTTCATAATGTGGAAGGCAAAGTTGCTATTTCATTTCATGCTATATAATACAATGCTTTCGGTTCAGTAATTACATTGTGCCAGACTCGTGATCAATCCTGAGATAGCTCACTTGTGATGGATAGCCCCATCACGGAGTGTATAAGAGTTAAAGGAAGAAGCAAATTTTTAATTTTGTTCCTCTGTCAATCTAGCTACTTGGATACTGCTTTTCAGACTAATATTTATCTCACCGAGATAGGTAGAGATTACACAAATGAGAACTTAAAAGAGAATTGAAGTTTGAAAAGCATTTTCTAAAGTTTTGGTTTGCAAAACAGGAAGGAGATAAATTAGACATTGTTCCATGGAAAGCTATTGTGTGTTAATCTGTTAATGGATTGCAAATCTTTTAGTCACCTGTTTAATGTACTGGAGAAAACCATTACCTGTTTCTTATAACTATTCCAAGGGTTATGTGAAATGAGATGATGATCTTCCTTACTATTACTGCTCAGTACTAGGCTTGTAAAAAAAAATTTCCAAAGGTTTTCATTCATAAAAGTGTTCGGAATCAAATAATTTTCTGAAGTGGCAGCCCATTTTTAAACAGTCATAGAATATAGTAGTGCCTTTTCCTAAAGGGAAAGGAATTGCAAGTATGGGGTGCAAGAATGTAACATGTGTCACAAGGACAGCCAGGACAGACACGCCAAGTGAGTAAAGGTGGAGAGTGCTATAGCCTTTAGGGACAAGGAACATCCTAGTGCGCTGAGGTTACAGCAGAGGAAAGCATCCCCCTAGTGGGGCATGTTTACACTTTTCTGAGAAGGATCTGCTAGGACCCAGTTTCAGGGACAGAATTTCTGGCCAGACAGACTCTGGGTCAATAAAGCAATGTTCATGTTCTTGCATATTTTATAGAATTGCTTTGTTTGAGGGCAAAACCGATTCCAAGGTTTTGAACATAAATAGAAAATATTCCTACTTATGTCATAAAATTCCCTTGTCTTCAGTGGTCTTTGACTTTTTTTCAGGGCCACACCTCAGACTTTTCCATCTGACTTCCTATCTACCATCCTCTTTATATATCACCCTTCCTCCAAGCACTAGCGGTGAGATCCCACTAGTCAGAAATAAGAGTTAAAAACACTTCAGAAACCCAATCTCCAGTACCCTGAGGGGAGTTTGGTCATCTCACCAAAGCAAGATGAGGTAGATGTGTCTGCAAAATCTGTCAAGGTCATTTTATATCCAAAACTTTGGGAAGGGTCTGAGGTTCAGCATTCAGTCAGAGGTAGTTCAAGGACAGAGGCCAACAGGAGGACTAGACTAGTAAAGCAGGTAGTAAACACTGCTGTGACAGTGGATATTAAAACAGCTGAAAGGAGTTAACTATGACAACAAGTAGAGAGAGAAGGAATTGGGGAAACTAGGCATCAGACAGAGCATTCAGGGTGGACAGAGGCTGCCTGCCTGGCTCCAGTGCCTCTTTCCCTTCCTCAGGAAGAAACAATACAGATTACTTTGGGTTTTCCATTAGAGCAGTTCCCTCCAGCATCCTCTACATGGCAGATGAGCAAAACTGACATGCAAGGCCAGCTGTAATAATAAAAGAACAACACAAAAGCAACAGATCTGGAATTGGAGAACAGAGGTAGAGTCAGTAAATGAATAGCAGTGACATGGGTGAAAGCCCAGAACGATGGAAGCTACAGAACTGAATAGCACCTCACCTCTTTTGTCTCTCCAGGACCAATATCCTTTTCTATTGATTCAGGTATTCAACTGAATTTTAAATGGAACCTTCGCTACTATTTTATACACATGCTATTACTAACACAAAGGTCTTTTAGTTGAAAGACTTCAGGTTGCTTACACACAGAGCAAACTGCTACACCCAAGAGGATTCACGAGAAATGCTATGAAGACAGATTTTTTGATCAGTCACTTCACTTCTGGTATGTATGGTTTTACACTATTGCATAAAAATAGCCATTAAGAAAGCAGAAAAAGTGGGAAAATTGAATATACAAAGGTGAAGAAATTAATCGTTAATTTTACCATGCCTGGGTTCAGATATGCTGGACAAGAACAACTGTGTAGCCTTGGTGCCTTGAGCACTTGCAGAACAGACCTGCTTGGTGATCCCTCCCTGAGGAACATGCCACAGGATTTCTGGAGACAACCTGAGAGCCCAGGAGGTGAAACCAAGATGGTGCCTGGGGCAGCACAGACCCATGGGGAGTATGAGGGTCCATAACCCTGGCATCCCAAGGGCCAGTCTGCGCCGAGTCTGAGCAGCTGGGGGAGGAGAGCTTCAGCATCCCACTGAGCTGTGACTGTCCACTTCCAAGTGCCCAAAAACTTAAAGAATTGCACGAAAGACAGAAAGGAATAAAATCCATAGGTAAGTGTTATTATTCTTTCACATTGCTTTTAGAAGAGAAAAAAAAAATCTCAGAGCTAAGGGCAGGAGACAATAATGGACCAATCTAATGAAAACATTAAAAAAAAAAAACAACAAACTCTGTTTTTGGTTTTGGACTGTATGGGTGCTGCTTTCCAAGACCTGCACAGGGTGTGGGCAAGGGTACAGTTGCTTTTAGATGTGCAGATCTCCCTGCAGATATCTTCTAGAGCACTGGCACATACATCATCCGATCTAGGGCTGGTGGATGGTGGCTGGTGCAATAATGCACTAAGAGTAGAATAAATCACACAGGGCAGGCTGTAGATAAAAGAACTAACACTGTTTCTCTTACAGTTTGGGACTGGAGAGATCTTTTGTTTCAGAAATATAGAGAAAAAAGTGTGGGCCAATCCAAAATGGTAACCAGGAAAGCTCTTACTCTTAAAGGACAAGCTAAGGGTTATCGTCAACCTCTGAGCTGTCTCACAATGAAGAAACAGAATTTCTGTCAAGTCAAATATACATTGTCACATACTTTTCTAAGAACTGCTTTATAGCTGACCTTATATATACAATGTAAGTATTCTAATTTTTTTGTCATAGATCATCTTGATAACAAAATATTTTCTGGAAGCAGTTCTTTCAGAGGCAGAAACGAACACAAATACTTGCCCTACTTAATTTTTATCACAAAAAGATCCTTCCTGTGAATCAAAGGGCATGTGCCAGCTCGTCCTCCTTCCTGGAGCCTGCCAGCTTCCCTTCCTTCAAATTGTTTTCCCATCTGCAGTGTTTATAATAATTGCAATGTTTCTGCAAGAAGAAGACAAGGCTGTTTATTTAGGAGGCTGTACTCAGAAGCTTGTCAGTTTAGCTGGACTGTTTGCCAGAGAAGAAAATTCAGCCTATTAGAAGATGCCAGCTTTTATTCAGGATGAGCAAATTCATTCAGAAAATAAGTCCCTTGTGCCCTCTTCACACTACCTCTTTTGATATATGAGTATTGTTAAGTCTGAGCAGTTAATATGTTTATTCTTTTTGTAGAAAAGAGTTATTTCCTGTAGAAAAAAGTCTTTTGGAAAAGAAATTGATCTCTGTGAGCTGCAGTTCAGTGCTTTTCAACCAAGAGTTCAGAAAGAGCTTAGGGGAAAAACAAAAAACAGTGCAAATGGAGCAGACCTAGAAAAACCTCCTCCTGAACCAGCTCTGACACTGGCAAAGAGAGTGGAGCAACCTCCAGACGTGATCTGCCACCATCCCTTGGGGTCAGCAGAACCTTCTGCATGGCACTTATGGTGTCAGGGGCTATGGCCCTTCTCCTGCTAAGAACTGTGCTAATGTCCCCACTGTTGCCTGCATCAAGGGAAGCTCAACAGTGTCTCTGCTGCCCTTCAGCTGATGGACACGTGAACAGCTACGTGTCTGTGTGTGTGTGCACGTGTGCACAGAACTCAAAGGAGGTTTAGGAGAATAAAGGTTCTGATGGAGATGGACCCCATGGTCCCTAGGATAAGAGCTGCCCCTCAGCCCATGGCGGGTGAACATGAGCACTTGTCCCATGTACGGGTGTGCACCTACCAAGTTGCTTGCTACCAATCTGACACGCATGACTTTTTTGGTTGGGCGATATTTGTCAGGGGGAGGGAAGGAGGTTGTTGTTTTCCTTAACTAGTCTTGTCCAGTGTGGCACAAATGGTCCAAGTCCTGTGGCAGGGGGTTTCCTATCTGCTGCACAGCCTCCCCACCATCGCTGTGCTCCTGTAAGTGGAGCTAAAGAACAGAAGTGTGGAGAGCAAGGACAGTTAGAGAGTTCAGAAGTTCCCTCCAGAAGAGACTGAATGAACAACACTAGTAACTCCTAAGGAAATTTAAAGCACTTTCCCTAAAAAGTGACCAAGAGGACATCATGGGCACATATTTGAAGTCTCCTAAGGAAAAAAAAATAGCGTTTCTTTGAGACAGAAAAAAAGAAAGGAAGCAGTAAGTACCATTGTTAAGAAGTGACAACACTGGTTACTTAAACTGTTTGCATGATACTGAGACAAATGGATTTTAGTCTGAAATCATTCCTCCAAAAGTAATGGTGAACCTTTGTGGTGTGACTTTCAGAAAATCAGTGGTGCACCCAAGGAAAAGGAAATTACAGAACTGGAAGAGCAGGATGGAGCTGCTCAGGTTAGTTGCATAGAATATTTCTTGTCAAAGGTCTGGGCTATGGGACTTTGCTGAGGTGAATGTCTGACAAGAGTGAGCAGGTCCAGATTTGTAACGGATACAGTTTATGTATTTGTGTATTTACCGTTTACATTTCTAATGGCATTGTTTAGAGTCAATTTTAATTTGATAGCTAAAAATGTATACCAGAAATCAAACAGATACAAGCGGGGAGCTTTTAGACTATATTTTCAGGTGAACCCGTATCTTCCCATCAAGCTTCTTTTCTGTCAGTGTCTTTGTTTTTTCCCAATTCCACACTGATCTTATTAATCCTGCATTTTTGTTGGAGGTATTTTTTCTAGACTTACCTCTGCTTCTCTGTCATATTCAATCAACCTGGAGTTCAAACAGAAATTTTAAATTCTTTTTTAAACCAGTGTAGTGACACAAGAAGTAAAACTGAAGTGTCTTATTTAGATATCCCAAACCTCGGGTACAATGGCTGCCTGGACAATTTTTGCCCAGTATACAGATTTATTTTTTTTTTTTATGCTAGAGAAGGAAGGGAAATAATAAGGCTGGAGCAAAGGGAGGAAAAATGGTAGGAACTTGTTTTAAACAAGTATTAAACAAAATTTGAACAAGGTATTTGTGAGAACTAAAACCAAATGCCTCCGAAGTTTTTAGATTTAGCATTTTTGGCTTGTTCCTTGTTGACATTTGACCTCCAATGGAACTACTGTCAACCTCTGCAACCCTGAGAGATTCTGTTTCATAGGTGATGGGGATTTTCAGGGACAAACAGGTTTGCCAAAGCTGAGCATATTTATGTCAGCTGCAGAAAAAAGGGCTCAAATCAATTCTCAGGACACGCCCCTGCAGTGGCTCCCCATACATCAGCACCGAAGTTTGACAACATCACCAAACTCGCCCGGGAGGGTTACAAATGGACAGACAGGTTTGTCACCAAACTACCAGGCAGTTATTTCCGGAAGCAAAAATGAGGATGAAAAGACTGAAGGAGAATGATAACAAATGTAATTTTCTCTGTAAATAAAGGCTGATGTCAAGACTTACTGGTATGGTCTGGGGGCAGCCTGTGCAATATTTTTCCCAGGGTTATACAAGAAATTTTAGTTTCAAAGAGAGGCTGTTAGGTAAGTTTTAGGAGCTCTCATGTATTTGACAAAAAAAACCAACCCAAACCCAACCCACCAACCCCTTATGTACTATGCTTCTAATATACACAAAGTACAGCAGCCAAAAAACTTTTTATCCTTTATTTTGTGTGCGTATATGTGTGGGTATCTAGGAAATCATCCAAAAAAAATCAAATTAAGAAACACATCACCAATTAGCAAATATGCATATATTAATCTTTTCTGCCTGAAATACCAATTTAGAGGACATATTCACCTACTCATCACATTTCCCACTGAAATTAACAGAACAAGGTTGTAGGCCCACGAGGAGTAGGCAGGGAAAAAGCCACCACATGTTCAGAGCAGCATGTGATAATAACTCACTGCCGAATGTGGTTGGGCTCTCATCCCACCTTGTCCTCTCTCCAACAGTCTGTGGCTGCCCTGGGGGTATTTGCCCAATCATATTAGTCCAGGATCAGCTCTGGGTGGAAAACCTCTCCGGGGGGTCCCAGGTGGGAACTCAGCTTCATCCTTCTCTTCCCTGAGCGTCCATCCAAGACCGGTGGCTGTGGTGGAGTCCGGCAGGTGCCCTCATTGACAGTTTTCCGAGGGAATGGTAGCAGCAGATGGGAACATCTCTTCATTTGGGTTGCTCCTGGGGCAGCAAACCTGCCACATTCTCAAAAAGAGAAGCAGGCGGATCCACAGCTGAACACAAGGCAAGGCAGAGTTTTCTGTCTTCAAGTGCAGGCATCTGAATGGGTTTCACAGAGCTGCGGTGAGGTTTCCCTACTTCCTGCCAAAGTGGTCTGAGCTTGACAAAGCTTTTAGGAGGATAAAAAACGGCTGACTTAAGTGTTGTGTGGCCCGAGGATACATGTATGGCTCCAGATTGAAAAAAAAAAACAAACCCCTTCTGTAGAAAAAAGATGTTTAAATAATAAATCAATTTAATTTATCTAAGAGAACATGTCATGACAACATAGCTTGATTAAGGTCTAGAAGTATCTGTATAGGAGATTTCAGAGCATAGAGTGTTCGAGTACATGAAGGCAAAACAACACAGTTGAATTCCTGGATGCAGAAAATAGCTGTGTTTAACCTTGTAAAAAGCCATGTTTTACCCCTGAAAGCTTGTAACAAACCACCAAGGGACCTATATTTTCTTTCACTCAACATCTTTAAGTCAGTTCTGAGTGGCATTTGAAGCTCAGCACCAGCACCAGCACAGGAGGTGCCCTCCGATGAGATGCTTATAATTTTCCCTTCTCAGCGGTAGACCTGTGAGTCTCCAAAAAGAGCAAGGGATTGGCCAAACTGTCTGTGCTAATAAATGATCACAGTCTTGAGTGCCTCAAGAAGATAAACACCCCAGGTGGTAGGTGGGTATCGTGAGATGGGACTCAGCATGCACCACACAAAAATTAGCTTGTGAAACCAAATGACCAGCCCACACAGCCCCCAGTGTGGGTGTACCTATTACCATCAGTGTTTTTCTCTGTCGTCTTTATATGGTATAAATTATATTGGATGCTGGTAAATGCTCCTCGTCTCCTTGCAATCCTGCCATTATGTTGTCTTTTTCCAAAATAAAAAAGACAACAAAAAAGAAAACAGCAACCCCTTGGGTTTTATAGTTTAGTGGTGGACTTGGCAGGGTTATATTTACAATTGGACTCACTGATCTTAAAGGTCTTTTCCGAGCTAAGTGCTTCTATGATTCACTTGAAACAGTTTGCATTTATTCTGCTACAAATGATTACTCCCATTAGCA
Source organism: Oxyruncus cristatus (assembly GCA_013399855.1). NCBI lineage: Eukaryota > Metazoa > Chordata > Aves > Passeriformes > Cotingidae > Oxyruncus > Oxyruncus cristatus. The sequence continues at coordinate 2,363,707 of VXAY01005118.1, forward strand.
AGGATAACCACATCAGCACTGCATCCATCACACATCTCCTTTTCTCTGCAGGGACTTTGCTATAGCTGCTTCCCCGTTCCTTTGGCTCTATGTTTCTCCTTAAATCTCTAATTTTAGAGATGAAAATATCCCTCTTTCCTGTATATAGGGAACTATGTGCCTATAGACAGCAGGAGCCCTGGCAACTACACATGGATCTTGCAAAATGGGGAGTCTTCTAGTAGAAGAGATTTGGAAAGTATGTGGTACCTGTCATGAAAGGAGCAGATAGAGCAAAGAGGCTATGGGGAAGCAGGGCAGTATAAGGAGCAAGGGTTTAATATATGGTCTCATCTTTTTGATACTGTACTTTTACCAGATATGAATAATCTTTCGTGAAGAATGCCAGCTCCCCATTGGGATGGACAAATAAGAATCTGTGGGTGTGCACTTGACTGTTTAATTTTGTGTGTGATCAGCACCTTAAATCTCACCCTCCACATCATCTCCCAGAACACACTGCTGTACCACATGCTTAGCATGAACCTCCTCCTCAGCAACCTGTTCCTTCTGTCCCAGGGAACTTGTGGCTTCCCTCACCTTTCTGACTCGTCGCTGCCAGATTGGGGCCATTGTAAAAGTACATTCCATAAGTGCAATTTTCTGACTTTCAAATCCTTTGCGGCCAAAGTCTCAGGTCAGCCAATCATGCTGCCTTTTTCTCTTTGATTCACTGTGTAGGTGCTGCTTGGCCACAAAACGACTGTTTCTATCTCTTTCTAGGTTGTCTAGTCCAGGAGCAATACTGTTTCATGTTGCAGAGCCAGTGACAGGAAGGAAAGAGTCCTCCACTGAAAAATACGTTCAGAATAGCATTTAAGCTGAGCAAGAAGCTCAAGGCTATTGCAAGTTTCTGTTCCAACCCCCACTCAGAGCTAGGACATCCCATCTGAGCGTTAGATCAGGTTGCTCAGGATTGTGTCCAGGGACTTTTAATTACCCCTGAGAATGGGGGCTCCACAGTCCCTCTGAGCAGCAGCCTATCTCTATGTTTGAGCAACCTTTCTGTAAAAATTTTGTTTACAAATATCTAACTTGCTTTTCTGTTGTTGCTAGTTCTCTCCACTGCGTCTTGTCCTTTCACTGTCTGTGTGTCCCCTTCAAGCCTTTGTACACAGCTCTTGACTTGGTGTTTCCGGAGATTCTCTCTCTTTCCTTGGAACAGTCGTCCTCCATTGGATGTGCTTTAATATGTTTGGATTTCTGCTTGACTGCTAGGAACAGCTCAGTACAAAAGATTTAGCCTTTCTATGTTTCATTCCAAGGACTTCCTCCAAGCACTGTCCATTTTTGTGAGTACTGCCAAAGTTCTTTGTTTCTGTTTCATTTGCACATTTTCTGCTGGACATTAATGGTAGCTGGAACTGTGGAGCTGACTGAAATGTTGCTCAGCAGCATGTGCTGATTCTCCATAAAAATTTCAATACCACAGTTGGAAAATGTACAAGTCTTTTTCTTTCCTTTTCTTTCTTGTTACAAAGAACATAAGAAAGGATGTTTTAGAAAGGGATTTTTTTTTTTGTCTTAGCATCATTTTACTGAATAAATATTTTTTAAAGTTAATTTTGGCATTTATCCAAGAGGGCTAATTAAAAAACAGAAGATAAAGTTTTCTGATTGATGACTTCATACCTAACCAGGAAAGAAAAAATGGTTATTCTGCCTAGAAATTACTTCTGTTTTCCAGCTACTGGGAAACCCTTCAGATATATCAACTTTACTAAATGGTGGTGTTTATCCAAGCTTAATGTGTGGGTATAAATCTTATTTTCCTAAAGGATATTAAAGTAAATAGGCCTGAGGAAGTACTGTTGAAATATTTATCTTTCAGCTGTAGATTTGGTCAGAGGAAAGTTAAGATACTTAGCATTTTATACACAGAAGACTTTAGATTTGGAAAGCTTCATCTGTCTTTTTGCTTCAAAGGCAAGCTCACAAACAAAACAACTGTTCCCAAACTGTCACCATAATGTCAGTCAGTTCCACAAAGTCACCACGTCACATCTATCACTATAATAACCCAACGTCATCTGTTGCTAATGCCACAAAAACATTAAATTACCATAGTTTTGAAAATAACTGTGAAGTGACAGTTTTAAATGCAGTCTTGCTGCAATGTTTTACAGAAAATCACCATTTTAATAAGAAAACCTTTGAATGAAGTATTATTGTACTAAATAGCATTCCAGCTTGTAATTTTTCATAATAAATATTTTTTCTCAATATTAAAATATGCTTTTTCCTTTGTTTCTCCCTTATTATTTTCCATATTGTATGAAATGTTGAAAAGTTTTACATGAAGCTAACATATTGGATAAATAGTGTAGAAAAATTGAATGCAATTTAATATGGACAAATGTAAAACTGTATATTTAAGTAGGAGTAATCCACTTCAGGAATGCAGAATGAAGTCTGAATGGCTCTGTAGCTTTACTGAAAAAATTCAGGAAGAAAACACACCAACAGATAAAACAAATATAAAATTTAGGAATTCTGTCTGCAATGAACCTGAAAAGAAATCCTTGTTCTTTATTTGTGATGAATCACCTGGCTTGAGCTGGAGGAATATTCTGATATGCGGCTTCAAGATGGACATAGTTCAGTTAGGAAGAGTCCTGGGAAAACTACTGTATGCGGTCTGAGGTCTGGAAGTTAATCTGAAGTTAGCTGTCATAAAGGACTGGAGATACTGTATTGCCTTGAAAGAGTGGGCTGAGTTGTGACAGGATCACAAACTTTATCATCTTGGCACAAAGAAGAGCTGCAAGCGTGGAAGAAACCCCAGTGGCTGGGAGAAAGTCTTGGGGTTTGATGTAGAGACAGGGAAGGAAATTCATGACCAAGTGGCAAGCCAGGCTTTGACAGAAGGAGCTCTGACAGGAAAATGCGGGAGACCAGAGCTGTAGTGGGGCTTGAAGTATGGAAAGAGAATGAAGAGAGTGTCTGGGACAGCAGGAGAGCTGTAAGAAAGGAGAGGCAGCCAAAGACCAAAAAGTAGAGCAGGTCCACAACTCACCCATTCAAATTTCAATTTCCATCAATCCCTTTCCTCTGCCCTAGCTATAGCCCACTGATGCCTGACAGGGCAGAATTCTAATCTAGAATCTCATGGACAGGTAAAAGGGCCAAGGTTGCCCAGCAGGAAGGAAAGAGAAAATGGATGGGACCAGAAGCAGGACCTGAAGCAAAGCACCTGGGAAAGGGGCTTTCTGCTCCACTGATTTGCTGATCCACAAGTGGCCAGATGAGCATCCCATAAAGTGACTTGTCTGTGGATTGTAGATTGACTATTGTCATGTCATGTCATGTCATGTCATGTGACTATTACTGAGATTCATAACACAATGAAACAGTATGACTGGTTTGGGTGAACTTCACTTTCACTATTCTAGTGGAAAATCAAAAGCCTCTGTTGCCTTGTCGAAATAAAATCTCCAGAGACCTTTTTTCAGGTTAATCACAAATTGCTAATGCTGTATGACCACACACAGTCCCCAAGAGCTTCAGTGGCCTTCAGAAAACAACACAATTCACAACAGTGCTGAGTGGAAGCATCAGCCAATTTCCTCTTTGGGTCAGGACTCCTATGATTTATCTGTAGAAACATGCCACAGAATTTGACCTAAGTAGAAAGAATGGGTTCATGCTTGTCAGTTCTTTTTTCCTAGGTTAATTTAATGCCACAGTGACTCCTGGTTCTCAGTTTCTAACAGAGGATGTGGTAATCAGGTAATGTGGACAGGTCTGAATGTATGTGAAAGTAGATCAGCATAATGGACCAAATCCTATCAGCTGTACTTGTTAATGGCTTAGATGTCTTACAGCCTTCTTTCAGGCTTTGCATGCTGCCATGACCAAATAACATGGGAGGAGAAGGATGCAGTAGCATTTCCACATCAGCTTCTTGCCTTTTGAGCACTGAGGAACCCGTCTGAAAGCAGTGACCTTAACTGCACTCTCTCACCTGAAACGGATTCTGTTTGATGGGGAGAAAGAGGAGACATGTTAAAAGTTGTGCACACATGTCTGAGAAAGAAACCTCCCCTTCTGTTCAGGAGCTCTGCAGGAGCTTCAGACTCGATTGCATCACGCTTGCCACTTCAAAGCCCTCAGCGACTGATCACACACTTGCAAAATATCAAACCTAACTTAATCTGACACAGTTATCAGTGTAACTCAACCTGTCTGACAGCCTCCTTCCTCAGGGTTCTTACAGCTTCCTTCTAGTCAGAAATGTCTCTGGAGAAACAGCAGGCATTTCTTCCTAACATTATTCAGAGTCATAATTTCTTGTTTTAAAAGGAATCACTTTTGTTCATTTTCTTTTGGAATGACAATTCAGTGTTTCATACAGTGACTTTGTTTTGTTGCTTTGTATTAGAGTGAGTTTTAATATTCCCTAAATTAAGAAGTAAAGTGAACTCATATCTAGTCTTCATATAAATGATGTAATTTTAATGTATTTTCAATTTGTTTGTTACCATCTTAATGTCTGATCCATGTAATAGTTCTAGTGATGAGGATGGAAACCATTCTGCCCCTGGCTGGTCTTTCTTCTGTAGACATTCACACATGGCGTGAATAACTAAGCATTAATAAAAGTAATATGAACATGGCAATTTCTATATTACCAACAGTTAGGTAACTCACTGGAGCTGTAGGAGATGCAGGTTCAAGTTCAAGCTGTCATGCAAATGTGCCTGGTTAAATGCACAGAGAGAGCTTCCTAGTGCCTGCAGAGGTCCTCAGGCTGCACTGATCTGCCTTCAGCCCTTTTGATCCAAAGTGTCACGCCTGAGGTTTGCTGAAGATACATTTATCAACAGGGAAATATGTTCCCACCTCCTCTCACCTCTCCTTTGAGAATTCAGATTTCAGAGCATCCAGCTGCTGTTGTAACCAGGGTTCCCACCAGCTCACCAGTGGCTTATATTAATTAAATGGTAATTTTAATAAAATGTGTACCCGCCGACATAATATTTTGGAGCTGAGGAAATGCAGTCATCTCTAGAGGCTGGTGTTATCTAAATAGCAGCTGTGAGAGCAGTAGGGAGTCCATAGTTGTGTGTTTACACACAGAGTGGTAAACAAGCAACCTCTAGGCATCAGGTACTCTGTAGCTGACGGTCATAAACATACAGTTTGGAAGTGATGGTAGCAGCTTCTTTCTTGTCTCCCTGTCTCACTGAAGCTGTGATCATGCTAATCTCATTCCATTTCACAATGTGATGGCTGGACTTAGGTCATCATGGGTAGGAGTCATTTGACCAAATGTAGGCATCTGGAAATGTCAACATTTCTATGACTCATTCTAGATTGTCTTCTCCAACGAAACTCAGAATAAGATTGTTAGGGCATGACTATCCCACCCACAAATAGTCGTCTAAAATCAGTTATGCATGCTGCATCCTCCAACTTAGTTTAACCTCCTAGATAGTTACATTAGAAATGTTTAAAGTCAAGGAGTGTTACCCTAAACATCATCAGATGTTCTCAGAATGCTATTGCACTTACGATTGGCTTTCCAGCAGTTATTTCTTAATCTTCGTGATGGAGCTTTTAATAGATGAATTTTTTGTGGAATATTGATTCTGTCCTTTAGCCAAAAAAGAATTCTTTGCTTGTAGTCATTTTAGAAATGTCAGGGAAATTACAGCAATTGACAGTATTGTAGGTAGCCAGAACATAAGAGTGTCCTTTTACGATATAGGCAAAACATTAAATTTTTCAGTCTTGCGGTCTGCTCACCAAAGCAGGTAAAGTATCTCATGTATCTTGGCACTGCAAAAGAAGGGAAGACACCACCTCTGTTATATTTTTATGGACTCGATGCCTACTGTAATGTGTAGAAAGACTCTTTTAAAAGAATTACTGGATTTAAACTGCTGAAGCCTCGTGCCTTCCAAATTCTCCAAAATTTCTACACAATTAGACCAAAATGGGTTTAAAAATCTCACGAGATCAGATCTTCCCATCCACACCAGTGGTTGTATTTTTACAGCCTTTATGCATGAATTTAAACAATTAGTGTCAGGCATAAGGCTGGGTAGAATCAGGGCCTTACCACTGGAATCCTTACAGGAATAGCTAAAATACACAATAACTTGAAAAGTAATATCATTATTTTTCAAGGACTTAACAAAATGTATAACTTACCTTAAAGCACTTTAAAGTCCGCTTCAACAGCTTAGCCCTGTTGAAGATCTTTAGACCTATTAGAGATATATCACTTAAAAAAGACATTCAGGGTAGGACCTTTAAAACTTTTTAATGTTTGGTGCTAATGAAAGATGATGGACTGGTGAGCTAGGGGCATGAGTCCTTGTTTTAGCCATAAAGAAAGGCTGACAGCAGTGCACACTTCTCTGAAGTGTGATGATAGCGTGCCTTAGTCTCCTAACTGACCGGTCCAGTTACACTGAGCTCAGCCACACAAATTTCATTTAAGTAAGCAGCTTGGGATATGTGTTGCTACTTTTAAATATACTCTCAATGCGGAACAGCCACAAAAAATTTAGGAAAACTTTGCCTTCAGGGTGGTCAGAACTTTTGAAGAGGTTGCCCAGAGAGGTTATGCAATCTCTACACTGGACATGCTAAAATTTTGATAGACTAACACTGAGAAACCTCTCAAACATTGGAATGCATCTGACTTCAAAGCTCAATCTACTTTAAATGGAGGTTTGAAGCAGATGACCTCCAGAAATCCCTTCCAATCTAAGTTATTCCATGTTTCCTATTTACTAGTTTCAGCTTGCCTGACCTTACATTCAATGCAATTGTTAGGGAATCAATAAGTTATTTGGAATCTGTGACACTCCTCTCATTTAGAAAAAGAAGCGGCTCTAAATTTCTATTTATAATTCCACTGGTGACTTCTTACCCTTAGACATTGCAGCTGAAGTTAAACTTGCTGTTGCATGCCAATTACACATTTTGTCGTAACAGTGTTAATTAATCCATGTCTACAACAAATCTCTGCAGCTTCTTGCAGGCTGCCCTTCTTTTCTTGCTTTTGGCATTGGTGTGGTAGGTAAATTCTGCAGGTTGAGAGCTTTAGGAGTTCCCTCCTGATGTAATTTTCTAGTCATAGATGAAGGTCTACTTACACTTTTAATATTAAAGAACATTTGCTGTTCATTTGGACATCCTCTCAGGGCAGAAGGCAGTACAGAATTATCAAGGTACAGAAGTGAACCGGTACCACTCTCCTCTTTCACCACATGCAGTGATTGCAACCAGTTGTATAAAGTTGTACTCCTTTCCCCAGGCTCTGTTCTCAATGGCACTGAGGCAAATTCAATTCAGAACATGTACATTCAGCTCCCAGTCTCTAGGTGAAATTCAGCAATAACAATTGGTGGTATAAAACTAATTTTGCACGAGAGGTCCTCAGACAACCCAGCAAGTCTGTACTGATTTTAAATTTAATAGGTGTTTAATAGAATACACAACCAGCGTGGGAGGGCTGAATGTGTAGAACAAAAAAACTACTAATATAACAGTGAATGTCAAAACAGGCTGGTCCTACACTGTGATTCACACCAGCTCAGACGACACTTATTTGCAGTTGAGTCTAATATTGTTGTGAGTGTTCATGTTAATAATAGCTCTTGATTACATTGACACTGAAATTATTTTAGAACACACAAATACAGGTATCACCCAGTTCATCATTAAGATAGATAAATGAAGAGATCAATGGGAAAATTATGAGTCTTAGGTCTTTTCATACTCCATGGAGATCTAGTTGATGGAGGCTTGAAAATAACTCAGCTGAACAGACTATGGGACACAATTCAGTTACTCTCCCACAGGTGCTTGGTACCATTTGAGATGCCTTAGGCCATCCTTCTCTTCTCCAGGCTGAACAATCCCAACTCCCTCATCCTGTCTTCACATGAGAGGTGTTCCAGCCCTGGGATCAATTTAGTGGCTCTCCTCTGGACTTGCATTAACAAGTCCACACCTTTCCCATGCTGAGGACTCCAGAGCTAGATGTGACGCTCCAGGTGGGCTCTCACAAGAATGGACTAGAGGTGCAGAATCATCTCCCTTGAGCTGCCGGCCACAGTACTTTTGATGCAGCCCAGGATGAGTTGGCTTTTTGGGATGCAAGCACATATGGCTGAGACAAGCTTCTCATCCACCAACATCCCCAAGTCCTTCTCCCCAGGGCTGCTCTCTATGGTCACAGCAGTCATTCAACATCTACCCTCTTCGAATAAGACAATAGAGTAAGTTACTCTGGAGACAGCAAACCAATACCCTGAGATTGCTTTCTCAACCAGCTGAACTGTAGTCAGCTCCCTCTGCTATAGCATTTTCCCATCTAGTTTCCTTTTTTTCTTTTTCTTTTTTTTTTTTTTTTTTTTTTTTTTTTTTTTAATATATCTGCTTATGACAGCCATCAGCAAAGTTGGAGTCTCCTCTTCACCTCATCTGACCAAGTTTTCTTAGAGTAAAGCATTCCCTTGGCAAGGAAAAGGCTTGGAAGTTCCCTGCTGTGGCTGCTGGCCCCATGCCCTTGGTGGGTCACACCACTCCATGGCCATGGTGCTCAGTGGCTGCATTGCTCATGCTGCTCAATTCTGAATCCTTCTTGGTGGGGATTCTCAGTTGTTACTGGCAATGGACAGGACTTGGGTGCCTCATTGCCAAGTGGAAACCTGACTTGGAAAATTAATAATGAGTTCTATGGAGTGATATTCCTAACAGCAGTAATGGGCTGTTTACTGAAGGTGAAAAATAAATATAATGTGTTAAAGAGACAGGGGAGCATATAAGAGGAGTAACACTGGAAGACAGTAAAATATCTCAGGACAGTCCTCCTCAAGTCCTGGACAGGGAAAGGACGAAGACAAGCTCCTAAAAAAACCAGACAGACACAATAAAACAAAATAGACAGTATTCTTCATATTCAGTCCCTCAATCTGTTCAGCCTCTAATATGTTACTTTATGAAAAATTGAGGCAACCACTTTCTTTTCCTTAAAAAAATAAACAACCAAAACCCAAAAAACCTCAAACCCCAAACCAATTCACCCAGAAGCTGTTTTTTAAATTTAGCTGTAAAAAGAACTCTAAGAGGAGGCTTCCAGGTTTTCTCAAATGAGAGATCATCCAGACAACTCACCTATCAGTCAAAGAAACACAAAACAGTTCACGGTAACTCATGAATGTGCTAAACATGCTAATAAACATGGATATAAAGTAAGTTTAGTTACAGTGGTTCATTGTAGTGTTACGTGTCTTTTCCTCCAAGACCCCCTGCACACATTGCAGTCATTGTGCCTCAGGGGTAAGTGTCATCTCATTTTCATGTTTGCCTGCATTGTTAAGCTCTGTATAAGAACTGGTCGCCCACAGCCTATACTAAGGTTGGTGGAAGTATCTAGCCTCTTGCTGCTGTGATTCAACAGTCTGATGTTTTAAGGACTACTTTAAGATTCACTCTCATTGGTTATTTCCCCCCAGTAATTATAAAGCGTCTCTAGTATTTTAAGCAAGAAATTTGTATTTATATTTTTGATGTCTGGACTGAAACTAACACCTGCTTTTCTACTTTGTAGCTGTCTGTATCACACAGAAAGAGTATCACCTCAATAGGTCATCCTTTGTGGCAGTTGCTGAGAGCTGGTCATTGCTGGGCAATGTTAGGCTCCATCCAGTGCCCACACTCTGCTTCGTGAGAGCCCTGAGGGCTGAGATAAACACCAGCACAAGGCTTTGGTGAAATGTAAGCCATTGAAACATGACCTCTCATGGGTCTGGCAATATCATGAGAGCATTAGAAGCTATGATTAATCCAAGTTTGCTTTGACTTGCAGTCTGGGCTCTGGCATGTTTTTACATTGGTGGAAATACGATGGATTTGGACACCACTGCCAGGTATAGTATGGCCAAGGAAAATGACCCTCACAGAACAGACCTACTGCAACTTTGCACCTACAGACATGCCTACTGCTGTTGACATTTGGCTTTTATGCAAATGGTGGCTGCTAGTCTTTTCCTGGTGTGCCACGGATAGGCTGGATGACGAAAACCAAGGTTGCTGGATACCAAGTAGGCTGTATCTATCACATCACTTGGAAGGACTGTCATTTGTACCTTCCTGCTCCCTGGCATCCCGTCCCTTGACCTACCCAGAGGACACTAAATGGTTCCCTAACATCTCAGATATGGTTTTAATGACTAGAAGTAAAATATTTAGTGAATAATCATGACAATACTTTGGCTGCTTTAAGTCCCTCCTCTCTATGGACTTAAAAGCACTTAAAAAATCTTCAGGGACTCAGACTTTCTCTGATAAGATACTGCATCCTGTTGTAAGTAATAAACCACCTTTTTCTATTTTCCAGGTGACATCCCTAATGATCAGAAAACAACTCAAGCTCTGTCAATATTATAAGAACATTTGTTGTTTTATTCTTTTCGGTGGGTACAAAAACCACAGTTTCTTACACAGAACAAGATTATAAATAATATCTGTAACATGAGTGACCCGTAGTCTCTTTGATTCTACACTGCAGACTGATGAAGTACTCTAAACATTTTATCATTTTGTTTCTTGTATTAGACAGATGCAAATCTTCTGAACACAGAATGATGGAACAGAATGAAGGTAACAGCAAACAAGAGGATGACCAACAACTTTTATAAAAAAAAATTCTCTGAATTTTATTACAGTGATGGCATTTTATATCAATTATTGCAATGATTTTTCCCTAAGATGGTTAGAAAAAAGAATTGTGTTGTCCTCTACTGAATTTACATCAGTTAAAAAGCAAGCACGTTTCAATATTCCTCTTTTTCCAAAGAAAATGTAAATAATTTCTTTATTTTTTTCACAGGATTTACATATTTATTTTTTTTTATCACAGTTTAGTGATTCATTTCTACAGCTGAACAGCTGAGTATTCTTCCATTGTATATATTGATGTTCTGGAGACACAGGTTAGCATGTTCATTGACTTCTATAGCTATTTTTCTCTCTCTCTTAAGACAAAGACCAAAATGGTGTCCTTTCTGAGCATGTTCTTCACAGTTTAATGCGCTAAATTGGCAAGTCTTATTAGTTTTAAGTCCACTCAAGTGAAATTTGTTGCTGTTAATACACCCTTCCCAGCCCCCTCCCCCCAAGAAAACTAAATTATGAATTTTCCTGATATAAAATCTGAGTTTGGGTTTCCGAGCTGAGCTCATGCACACATTGTTGCTGATGATGTCTGGCGCATTTGGACGTACTTCCCTTTCTCAGCCAAATTATTAGTTCATCAATGACACTCCCATGTCGTTACAGTCTGTGCTGTGTTCCCATCAGTCACCAACACAGTTTGATTAAGGCACTCAATTATTTTTTTGGTTTTTATGGTAGGTCCGATGCAATTACAGCCAATCCTGAACTTTGTCTAATTGCAGTTCCAGTATGCACGGCCTTCGGGCAGTCGGGAGTCAATACACGTCCGTTTTCTCCCACACTCCCTGTGATGGATAATCTGGCTTTGTTTCTTATGGCTTCAGAAAAGGTAAGCTACGTTTGAAGAGAAAGCAGAAAAGAGGAAAGTGTTATAATGTTTCTGTCCTTCAACTAAACAGAACACAGCAAACACCAAAATATTAAATTTTAGACATCTGCATTTTTTATGTTAACATTAAATATAAAAATAGTAATAATCATAAATAATAATACATAGCATTTAAGTCTACTTAAAGACTAAAAAGTCTTAAAAAAGACTAGAAATTCTGAGGGTAAATTTAATTACAATAAATCATTACTGATTCAAATATAAAATCTGAATTTGATAATGAAATTAACTGAAGAGGCAATACCTTAATCTAAACTTCTTCAAACTATATTTATATACAGGGAAAAGACCTTTATGAACCTGAAAGCATTAGCATCTGTGAATAAAGTCATGCACAGGCATTTATAGGCTTAGACCTTCAACTAGGAATGTCAAGATAAAATCTAACTACTGAAAATTGCTTATAAATTGCAATAGATGGATCGTCTATCTTTGTGGCAATTCCAAGGTTCAAATCTAAAGAAATTATTACTTCTTTTCACAATGCACATAATTAGTATCAGGAAATCTGAGAACTGTCCTCAAATCTGTTTCAGATATATATATTTCCCTACAACTAGAGAAGGTGGGAACTTTCAAAGGTAAATGTAATTTATTGAAAGAAAATACAGTTTTCTACACTGTCTAAATTTTCCACAAGAAGGTTTAAATTTTTTTTGCTTTAAAATCTTAATCTAACTTAAGTTATCCAAAAATGACTAATGGAGCATTCTCATGTGATAATAGAAAAAGCCAAGATTACTGGTTTAGAGTAAACGATTTCCAGATGACTAAAATTATGGGAGGTCTCTAAGGTCAAACAATGCAACAAGGACACCTGGAAAAACAGGCACCCAAATTATGCTGCATTGAAAGAGATTTCAGAGATAACCATGTTAAGATATTAGTGGGGAAATCTGACCTCTAGTCAGCAGAAGCTATAGTCTAAGAAACTAACTCATGTACATGCTGTGCAGGGATGCAGTCTGAAATACCAATTGGAAAAAAACAGAGACAGGAGGGTGCATTCACACAGGAGCAAAGGGATGACAAACATAGTAATATCATTTTATTTGCCTTATTACTGATCTCTGCATTTCAAACTTTATTCCTCTGAGCCCGCTTTCTCCTTCTCAGGTAGCAGTGAAATTCTGAGCTGGTGTTTGATATATGAAGTTAATTTTATATATGAGTGTGTCTGTATAGGGATAAGGAGAGTCCTTAAAACTCCCAAACATTTCCACTGCTTCTGGTGCACTTCTATGGAAATGCACCAGTCTAATGTTGCATTGCTGTCAGCAGCTCCTTCAAAAGGAGTCATCAAAAATACAGTGACTGTTGTGGCACAGCTGGGGTTTGGATATAAATGTAACTTTCCAAACCAATTACCCTAAAAGCTTCAGCCCTCATAATTAATCTGAATTCAGGAAAAGGCCTCAGCTCATAGAGGGCATTATGGCATTCCCTTATGTTGAAAAACCTCGGCTTTGGTAATTGTCAATTGCAATGTCCAGTCACCCTTTGAAAAGTTTCCCTGCTGCCACTGTACTTTGTGACAAAGGAACTGTTAACAAACATATCTTGACCTCAAACAACACCCAGATACGAAAAGAGTGGCAGAGGTAATGAGGGAGTGGGAATCTGGACCTATAGAGGACCAAAAACTTCAACTACTTCCCAGCAGCAAATAAAAATCTCTGCATTTGCAAAGCACAGACACAATGCAATGTGGTGTAGAACCACATAGTGCAATGTCTGGAGTCCCGTTGCAAATGGATGTTGAGGACTGGTACCTGTCTGTAGAAGTGCACAGAACATGTTTTGGTCAATGGCAAGAAAAAAAACAAAGGGGCTTTAGTCTGGGGGAAGCGTGAGAGTCCAAACCAGATTAGAAAGCAAACTTGGGTGGAAAGGAGACAGCTTACTCCAGATGTGCTAAATTTCCGAGAAAGTCATCATTATGTACCAGAGTTTCTCCACCACGTTGATCAACTATCTATTCATGGACATTAAGAGTTTGCCACTGGAAAATCTAAGTGGGAGCACAGATTTATATGGGATATATGAGTTGTGTGTAACTGTGGTTTAGTAGCTCAGTCTATATAGCTTTCTGGCCATTGACAACACACTCAGGACAGAAAGACAATAAAAAGGATCCAGCAGAAAAAAAAAAAAATAAATGAGAATAACAGTTTCTCAGCAGCTTTCCACAGAAGAGCAGAAAAACTGCAAGAAAATAACTCTTCTCCTCTCATGGCAGAGATAACAACAGCTCAGCAACACACCACAGAAATAACTCAGACAATTACAAAGCCAGGAAGACTAGGTCAAACTTGTACTTGGGACGGTGCCATAAAGCCAAGTAACCAGGTAAGCTTCTGCTTTGTATTTTAAACTATGCTATAGGTAACAAGCCAGGCTAATACTCTGCTTAATTGTTCTGCTACAATTTCAGATTTATGGCCTGGCTACAGAAACAGTTTCAGGAGCAGCTGGGATGAGAGGGAAAAGTCTTGGTATTTACTGTGAATATTACCCAAACTGTGAAAGTCTCTTAGCAGTAACTGTATGCAGTTAATAGTGATAACGTATTTCTAAATTTGTCATTAGTTTTGATTAAATTAGTTGTGGGATTAATCATGTGAAAACACTGACTGCCTTGTTCCTAATGGGAGATGGGAATTTAAGAAACTAATATCCTCAGTCTATGTAATACAAATATCCTATCCTGTGTGGGTTCTTTTGTTGTTCACACTCCTCTAGTACCTGGGTCACATGGAGGTGTCTTTGGCACAAATATCTAAGATGAACTTTTAATGGATTTTTCTGTCTTGATGATGAAATTGAAAGTATACAAGTCAAAGTATGTGCACTACACATTTACTGAGCCATCCTGTAGCACTTCACTTTTTTTTTGTAGTTAATTGTAATAATAATGTTTTTCATTGATTTTTGTGGTTTTGTAATTAATTTTGGTCATTAGTTATAAACAATAGTATGGGATAAGAGAGCAAGAGAAGACAGCTGAGCTGGAAACTGGTTCCTGAGCTTCATGGCCCACTGAGGCAGCCACGGAGAGGAGGTGGTGGTGGCTGGCTGGATAATGGGATAATCCCTTCAAAAGCCTGTGGGTTTGGGGTGAGGAACTCAGTATAGGGCTTTGCCCTAGAGCAGCTGGAGAGAAGGATATAAGGGTCTGCACTGTTCTCGGCATCAGCTCCACTTGTATACTAAGGGCTTATTACAAATACACAAAAATGGAAAACTGCTGACCCAGGGAAGAGGAAGGGATTGTTCCCTCCTTAAGCAAACCTCCTTCTCTGCCTTCAGCAGATGCAACTGCCTATCATCCCTTTTGAATGTCTCTATCCCACACATAGAGATTAGTCCTTTATCATACAGACCAGTCCATACATACAGACTAGCCCTTCATTTTCTGCTGCCTCGCAGGCAGGTGAATTTCCCTGGAGTAACTCACATTTGACCGGATGAAACTAAAATAAAAAAAAACATGGTAATGAATATTAACAGAGGATTATTTAAGCTATTTTATATTAGTTTAAAACATACACCATTAAAACTATTTGATGTTAGCTTAAAAGTCAGTGTGTACGTTACTCATGCAGGTTAGAACCACCAAGCATCTTTCCATATTAGCAAGTTTTAGTTCTAGTACGATCTCTTTACTCCTTGGATAAATAAACATATCAAAAATTTCAAAATGCAGAAGACATATTTCTGCAGGAATATGTGCAGTTTTGTGGGCTCTGTACTGCTGCCAGCTAAACAGGGGTTTATGACTAGCGCATGTATGAACAACAGATGGCATAGTCATCCTGTGCAGAGTGCAGCACACAGGTACCCCTCACTGCCTCCCTGGCCAGGGGAGGATGACTGGACCTTGGCAGTCTTCCACATATGAGCATAAGCATTTTTATAAGAAGTCCACTTGAAATTTTTCAGGTCAATATCACATCAAATAAGCAGAATGAAGAATTTCAGAAGTCTGTAAATATTTGCTCAAAATCCTAGTGATTTGTTTGTGAATTTTAAAAGCCTGCACCCTAAAATGTTTTTAAGTGACTATGAGAAGTTTTGACTGACCCAAACATGAATTTTCAATTAAAAAATATGCAACATTCTTACATCTTTTCTATCCTTTTAAATGTATTTTTCCTACAAGAATTCATCTCTGTTTGCAGCAACTCCCACAGAAATCCAAGCTTTAAAGAAAGCTGATCTTTCCTTAAAAATGATCTTTACTTAAAAATAAAACTCAGCCCTTTTTTTTTTTAATATAAGAAAAACTAAGGCGAAAAAAAATTCTTCAAGTATAATCATAGTGTTGCACTTAAATCACAGATTTGTGTGAGAGCTGTGGGGATTGTCAAGTCATGCCATGTTTGGTGTGCACAGACAGTTTGGGTCAGGTCAGTATTTGAATGAAAGCTTAATTCTTTTGTTTGCTTTCTTTAAGACTATGTTTTGAATGCATTGCATTCTGTAAACTTGATAAGGAATATATTTTCTGGGACTTTTACTTTTATACCAGCTGGGGGACACTCTCAGTTGTGAGCACATCACTAAACAATGCAAGGGAAAAAGCACTCTTCATTTGCATTTTGCACAGTTACTTGAACAGGATTACTTCTTTTTAAGACCCTTATTACTAACAGTAGGGAGTGAACTTGGGAGATTAATATTAGCATCTGGTGCATCCCAGTTCACAGTAATGAGCACTGTCCTATACCCTTGGAGTCCTCTTGACACCTGCTCTGCCTCACATTTTCTCTAGTGAACAAAGTGCACACCTAACACCTTTTTTTTTTTTTTTTTTTTTTTACAGGGGGAAATTTGGCGGCTCTGTTACGACTCAAATATACTCAGGGTCATGACTTCTTCTACAAGAGGGAACAAAAGAAAACTACACAGCAACAGTATGTTTCGGACAATTTCCCAGCCAGCGTACACCAAGCCCCCTCCCTCGCCCGCCGAGAACCCACCTATTCCTCGCAGCGCTCCAGCTATCATGCTCAAACACCATTCTCTGCTCACTCTGTGTTTGCTCTGTACTGTATGGTTCGGTACTGTACCGGCTGTGCCTTTAGGCTGTAAGCTCCTCGGGACAGGGACCTGTTATGTGTTTGGCACACTTCACCTATTGTACAGCGCCGTGTACTCCAGCGCTATATAAATAATAAATAAAAAATGATAATTTTATCTCCAGTTGTTTCCTACAGGTTTTTTTTTTTTCCTAGGTGGCAACATAAGTATTATATTCTTCATCTCGTTTCCCTAAATCTCTGTTTCTTACTTCCACTATAGGGATGGCTCAGTGATTTCAGGAAAATGTAGCTCAAGTTTTTGTTAGCAGAGGACACATGTGGCTTGCTATTTGCAAGGGAAAGGGAGCTCTAGGTAGCATGACAGGGTAGGGTCCTAGCTGCACATTTATGTATAAAGCAGCCCGTACAGCTTGGGAGCTATGTTAAAGTTATATTTAGAAGCTCAATTTGCTGCTACGTGCCATTTCCAAAGGTCAGAGAGTTGATTTGTCTAATCATTAGTTGGCAAGATACTCACTGTACAGATGAAAGCAAGCACATTAGTAAACCACCCCTGCATGCCTACTCAGGAGAGCTACGCAGGATGCAGCTTGGCAGCATCAGTTGTTCAGCCTCCGAAATGACTGTGTGAATATCTAAAATGCACTAGTCTTGACCTAGGTAAGGGGTATATTACTGAAAGCTGAGGACAATAATCAAGCTCTATCCACTGGTTAGTGACTTTATGTGACTATTAGAGTGGGCAAAGGTTGACCTGAAGCAGGATATTGTGGGGAAAAAAAGCGCCACACAATTAGCATAAAACATGTATCAAAGGGAGGATGAAAGGACATGGAGGGAGGAGGGGGAGAAGGTAAAACAACATTTAGACTTCTTGTAACAGTGCCTTTTCTTCCATTAGGTTAACTATGGTTCAGTGACATTGCCTATCCTAAATCTTGATTATAATGAAGTTCCAGTTAGGGCCAATATCAAATAATACAGGCTTGCAGCAATTTGTCACTAGTAGAGTGCAAATCTATGGCAAAACAGATAGCCCAATCAAATACTTAAAGACTGGCCCTCTGGATATATACTTTCTGATTTCAAATAGTTGTCATCTTCCAACTGATTTGACAACTTTGTGCGGTTCAAAATGTATTTTTCATGTTAAAAATTCCTTGCAATGCAGATGTCTATTAGCAACATAGAATAATATACTGTACATCTGCAGCCAAAAGAACTGAACCACTTTGCACTGAAGTTTTCCAAAATATAAAGCTCTGTTCAGAAGCAAGCACCATAGACAGACATGTCACAACACTGCGTTACAAGACGCATCACCCACTCGCTGTAGTAGGCCCTAAGTCCTACCCCTAAATTTTAATACTTTCGGTTCCATATACGTTGTAACCTTCTCTATAAGTTGCTAAATTCTGGGTATTCTGCGAGGAAGTTGGGTTAAAAGTCTGTGCACTCTTTGCCACCTTCATTCGTTTCGCCTCTGCCCTGGACTTGTAACAGAACTCTATCAAAGCCACCAGCATTGCCAAGCCCAAGCCTCCAACCAGAATGTAGAAGACTCCAGCAACGTTGCTGAGACTCAAGGCACTCGTCTTGTCCTGGGGAAACAGAAGTGACACAGTTAACCCTGGAAAACAGATGCCCAGAAGCACAAGCCACACATCAAAACACTGGAAATAGAAATAAATAACAATGCTTAGCTGAAATTTAACAACAGTTGTTTACACACTTTCCCAAAATTTGACCTATCTGGACCTATAAAATACACTTTAAGCAACTAGTTTTTCTGGTTGGCATAAAAAATATAAGTTTATTGCCAACATATCAAGATGTCATTGCTTGCTTACAGCAAAGCATTGCTTCCATTAAGTGGAGAATTAGGCAATGACATTACTAGCTCTCTTTAGGGGACATTTAAGCACTGATATGAAACTGCATTTATGTAAAGCTCTTAAGAAGCCTTGGAATCCAGAAATCCATTTATATCAGACAAGACTCTGCTTGATCTTTACAAAAAACAGTAATTGTACTTGTGGTAGGCATTGCTGCTAATTTAAAAGATCCAGACTGAGCATCTGATACTTAAATGACAGGTGAAAATAACATGTGAGGCTTAATTTCTTTCTTTGAACAAACACTTCCTCTGACAGTGCACACTGTACCATACACATCATGATATATTTGCCTCTTACCTATTACGGTACTTTTTTTTTTTTTTTTACTATAGATACAGTTCTGGAACATGCCCATGGACTACTACGGCTCAATAACAGTACACTTCTAAATAGCAATTTATAAGATTTTACACATTATTGATAATTTAGACAACAGTGAGAGCTTTCTTTAACAAATTATTAAATATATACATAATTTTACAAATAATTGCCTTCTTGGATGTATTCACTACTTTACATTCGTCTATACTTCTATACTGCATAGTTATGAATCACATTTTTTTGACTTGAAATCCCTGTGCATTTTTAGTATAGTTCTCAAGGAACTCTCTCAGCATTGACTTCCATATGCTACATTGTGTGCCTTAAGATACTTATAAAGCTTTATTGTTATGCAGACTATATAATCTTTAGCTAAAGTAAGGAGAGTACTTAAATTCTGATTGCAATCTCTATGAAATTTTAACTTAATTTTGAAGAATGCAAAAAATTTGGATATTTAATTTAAGGAGGCACTATTTATTGTGTAATCAGTAGATTAGCACAGTAACAGTTTTGATGGATGTACAGAGGTGATTGGGGCTTACAGATGTGTTCAGATTTGTCTGTGTCTTTTTAGCTGGCTAAGAGGAGTCTGAATATCTTGGAGATGGCTGTTCCTCTGCTGCCAATTACTAACATGGTGCTTGCAAACAAAGAGGAGACAGGACTGAGAAAGACCTGCCTTAATGTAGGTGGTGGGTTGAGGCTTTCTTAGCTGTCATTTATGGGTACTCTGTCATCTTCTTAACTGGTTTTCACTCCTTTCTTCAAAGCACTTGCCAGAAGAAGCAAAATGTGTTGAAAGCTTGCTTCCCATGCTACTTTTATCAGGGTAACTCTCAGGACGTGCCGGCAGCAAGCAGCAGGGCCCATCACTCTTTCATTTTAGCTGTGGCTGCACAGGCTGGCGCTGAGTCAGCCAGTGTGAAGAAATGTCAGACTTTCGGAATTGAGGGCTGGAACTGACTGGTGCTTCCCAGCCATCAGAAAATACCTGCTTCTGGGTCTGTTCCCAAATAGAGAAAAACGAAAGAGCCTCCACTCCCTGGAGATGTCAGGATTACTGTTTGGGAATGGATTAGGATGAACACTGGAAGCTGTAGAAAGTGATTAATTATTGAAGTCTGTAACTTAAAAAAAACCCTAAAAGCTCAAGACTTCCTTGGCTCCTCAAGCAGCCAGGGCCATTCCCAAAGGCTGCCAGGGCCATCTTCCTGGGCAGCAGTGAAAGGCAATCCTTTCCACTGGCATTTCTCCTTTTCAGAAAAATGCTGAGGTAGGCCAGCTCCAAAAGAAGAAGATGTGAAGGGACATTTCCTAAGTAGTCAATGGGAAAAGTCCATTCCCTCCAGGCAGGAAGGAAACAACTAACTCAGCCTGCCTTTCCCAAATTCAAAAAACCTGCCTTGTATTTCTTCAAGGAGATGCTCTGAACATGTAGGATGATGTTTGGTGATCTGTATCACTGAAGACTTTAAAATGCAATAGTGCTTCCTTAAATTAAAGTGAGACCCCCATCAAGATGGGCTGAAGCGGATTTGTTCTGTGGATACAGCTGCTTACTTTATTTCTAAGTCATTTTGTTTATTACTTCCTCTACTGCTTTGTGAACACGATAGTAGGTCCCGAACTGTAGCGACTGACCTTACTTCCAGAGTCCTTGGGTCCACATTCACCTTTATCGTACCACCATTTGTTTTTCAGCTTGTCTAAGACGCCTGCCTCACTGAGTTTCAAAACGGCAAGGTTTACAGGAGTTCTTCACGTGGAAAATAACATAAATAACATTATATATGTTATTTTATGTTATTCAAGTAAAACTACATAGAATCGCATTGCAAAGTGACAGAGCAGAGGCCACAGTGGGTGCTATGTCATGTACTGTTGGCCCAGGTTTAGAGACAGACATATGACCGGGACCTGCTCCATCGCTTTAGGTAACAGGCACATACTGCTGGGGAAAATTTGTAAATAAATAGTATGCAATTACTGTGAACCCAAAACTATTGGCTTAGACATATTAACAACATACCCTTCAGAGATACATGTAATACAACTGGATATACGACTTAAGAAACATTAATTTGTGTTCCTTGCTTTCAATCTATTCTTAGTTTGTATGCATACAAACTAATAATATGATTTGACTATAGGTATTTCATTTACTGCCCTCAAAATTATCCTGGCAAGAAAAGAAGATGCTTCATGCAATTTGCTGCCCATAAACACTTGGCACAGCCTTGTAATAGGTCTGTATGCAAAGAACTCAGGGGAAGAGCTACAGTGATACCCTTATCTTCAGCTAAGAGCATGACAGTAAGGCTTTCATTTTCATTTCCTGTTTCAACAATATTTTAAAATTCAAGGTTTTTCCTTACATCTCACTTATTCACATCAGTATTTAAAGGGTCCCAGGCTGATGATAAATTTCTACTTGGAGCAGCTTCTTCTACTGGTGGTATTTGCTGTGGGTGATGTAACGGAGTTAAATAATGGAATGAAACATAATCTGATGTCTCAAAGTTATGAACTGCCTGGGGTATACACTGAAGTTACTTAAATTCAGTGAATAATCTCAGAGTATTAGGGTAATGCCCCACTTTGTGCAGTTCTACCAGTTTATTTTTAAAAAATCTACGAAATTAATTAACAGACTTACTTTATGTACTTTCCTCTTTGAATCATTGTCCAATTCTTAATGTGGTAGCATATGGATATCTATTTATGTGCAGGTGTGCATGCAAATACAATATATATCAGAGAAACAGGTAGATAAACATAAATGGCATGTAATAGATAGCCTTCTGGTGATGATATATGACATGGGACCTGATCCTGCGTGTGCCAGCAGATTCCTATGGGAAAATTAATCTCTCATAATATGACATAATCCATAACTAAAATGTTAACTCATGAATTCAAGGCTTAATAAGTAAATAAACAGTGCAGACATTAATTAGTATAGTTTAACTGAACCTTCTAAGACAGTTACCATTGAAGAGAAAGGGGCTTGTGACACTCTATAACTGGTTGAACCGGAAATCCCCAAGTGCTTACGTATTAATGTATTTGTGCATGTTTGTATATATATTTAAAACATAATTAAGCGCTTCTGGACCCTGTATGCTATTCTTAGCTTTAGGGATCTTGTCTGTTAATACATTCTGATTATTCCTTGTATATTTACCTAAAGGGGGGGGGGGGATTCACTTCACCTGAGTTTTTTCACCTCTAAATTATGCCCCAAGCTTTGTCTGTCTGTATCGGCCTCCCTGTAGTTAAGAGAAAAGATAGGTACCTCCAAATGGTGGGCTTAGATTAGTTTTAACAAAGGATGATGTTGAGATGCCTGTCTCTTCATTTACTCTTAGGGAAGCCTTGGTGCCTTTGAGAAATTTTTGACAGCCACAGTTGTGTGAGAAGATTTCCCAGGTACTCTCAAGTGATCCCTCTAAGTAAAGTAAAAGCTTCACCCACTTTCCAAATCCCAAACGTTTAATTCATATGCAATATTCTGCTTCTAGAACTGAAAATGCCCATTTCTCGCCCTTTTCCAGTATTCAAACTTATATTTTGCCTTCAGGCTCCCTGGCAGCAGGCTGTGCAGGTTGATAGTGGAATATGAGAGTCCCACAGCTGGGAAATGAGTGGGTAGCAGTTTCGGGTGCTGACAAGCTGCCTGTCAACATGATTCTCTGTTTGCTTCTAGTACAAGTGCAAAATAATTTATATTATTTGGCTAGCTGTCATCTGTAACACGTCGTGCACTGGCACTGAGCCACATTTTAGTGCTCCTAAATCCCATCAGTGTAACAGGGCTGGTTACGACAAATATAAGGGGCATACAGGTACTGTTCTCACTTGGAAAATCAGAAGCCTGTAGAGTTGTTGCATATGAACTATCAAGACCAGCAGCAAGGTGGGAGCATGTCAGAAAACAGATGCCTCCAACTCCTTTGCTTGTTTTTATTTCAGCATTAACAGTTTAGGCATATAAAGCCTGAAACAGGCAGGGATTTTTTTCTTCTTTGCAACTGCAGTTGCTATAATGTCATCCTTTCTGCATTGTTTCTGGAAGGAAGCTCTCAGTTTTCCCTTTATGAAAAACAATGAATTTCATGCTTAAAATTGCCATGCCATCCTCACTATATAACTGAACTCAATCAATGGCAATGGCCAGCACGGATGAGGCAATTCCCACTTTTCACTGGAATACAGCCAGTGACGTGACTGAGGCTAGGCCCTTGTTTCTCCTCTCCACGAATTTTGTTGCAAAACTTTCTGAATGAAGGCACTGCAGAAGGTCAGGGAAGCCTGTCCTCTGCACCTCACTTTCTTGCCTGAGCTAGCAAGGCTGTGTGGTTCATCCTTTGCTTCTGCCCTCAGACAGTCCCTGCTGTGATGAGAGAGAAGCACTCCAAGTAAAATTTAAAATTATGCATTCAAAATATTTTAAAATATTTTACACTTTCAAAACAGGATTTTGTCTTAACTTAAATCAGTCAGCTGCGATGGGAAATGTATGTTGTCCAATATAAGACGCCCAGACTAAGAGGCTGTAGAGTGGAAAAGGAAGATTTTTGCTTATGCTTTTCAGAATAGCAACATAGATACCTCTTTGCAATCACAGTAAGTGATTGCAGGTGTAGTGAATTTTAATGTACTTTAGGTTTTGTTTCATTTGTTTTTTTCATTTGAGTAGATTTTCAACAGCTCTCATGGGAGATGCAAGCCCAGATCATCTTGGCTCTCAGGACAAGTTGCTTACAACTTGTTACTACATTGCCTACACAATCAGTTGGTGAATAGTCCCACTGATACTGAAAGGGCCAGAAACGAAAAATCAGTAAGGCTTGCTGTATGTGAACAAGAGCAAAAGACTGAAGTTTTATCCAGGGAATAAATCCAGCATTTATAATTAAATTTCTCATCACGTTCCGTATTGCATACTTGATATGGCAATGGGAAATTACTATACATTTGGGTTTTGTTCAAGTTATTTAGTGATTCCTGAGTTACTAACATTGGGCTAAACTTCAAGTAGCACAGTTTGTGAATACTGGTGTAGTTTTTCCAATGTATGACTGTTGAGAATCTCTGCTGTTATATATAAACAGGATCCATCTGTTTATCATCCTGAAATTCATGTAAAGATAATATATGAGAAATAATAACTAAAGCAACACTTTACCTATGGAGAAAAATTTTTCCCCAGTAGCCATAGTGCAAAACTGTTGTGTGACAGCACGGTTCTTCACCCATGTGCTGAAGTCACTGCTGGCACAGCCCAACCTGGGCAAAGGGACACTGATTTTCTATCTTTTCATCATGTTCCCAGCCCTTCTATCTCCTCTCTTTGCTTCTTACTCACTTCCTCCTCTCCTGTCATCAATCACTTGCTGTTGGAAGGGCTGTTTTTTAAGAGCCTCAGGCTGGATCTTGAGCCAGCAACATCAGCAAAATCACAGAGCTTCAAAAAGGCATTAATGAAGTTGTGAGCTAGCTGCATTCAGGACAGCAAATGGGTAATTATAGCATTTGAATCACAATACTGAGTGATTGTGAAACCAATACAGAATTCTAGTAGACAGGGCTTTTAAAATGCAATCATGACTATGCTTTAGGAGCATTTTCATTACCGACTCATGGCTGAGCCAGTAATTAAGTGTAAGGTCAGTCTCATCTGCTGAAGTTAAAAAACGATGGCTCTTATGTTCTCTTGAGGGGTGACAGCACAGTCTGGAGAAGATCTTCATCAGCACAACTTCCTTCCACTCACACTTTTATAAAAAAAATGGAGCACAGTGGTGAAAACTGTGTGTTTCAGTACCTTCCCATGCACCCCGTGAAATGATAATGGCATTTAGTTGGGATCTGAGGTAATACTTTCAAAAGCACTCAAATGACTTGAAGACCTCAGTTTTATCTTCAACCATGAACTGATTAATGAGGTCACTAGACCACAGGTGGTTCACACAGGGCAGCTCCCTGAAACATCTTTCTGAATTTTGGAAGATTGTCCCTTAAAGGGAACAATAAATGGGGAGGCTAGAGATGACCTTTTAAGAGCACAGAATGGAGGTAAAAGCAATCTTGTTTTACAGAGCAATACAAACCTTTGGAGAACTGCTGAGCTCTCAATAAACTTTCTCATTTCTGTAGTCCTCTGGTTATTCTGGGTCTAGACTCATATTCTGACTAGTGAATCACAAATAGTAACAGCAGAGTTATCGGTCAAGCCTCCGGTGCTGTATTTCAAGAGAAAAGGATGTTCTTATTCTCATTCATGATAGTAGGAAGCCCTGTAATTTGGACTGGAGCTGCTAACAAAGCTCAGGATTTGTTTTTTTTTTTTTTTTAAATTCATACAATGATAAGAAGTATTAGCTACAGGTGCTTAAGAACTTAGTTTAGGACTTGTTGGTAGCTGTCAGGTTTACAACAACAGTGCATAGTGCCCTGGTCATTTCACTAATGATCATTTGCCAGCAAAAAAATCCCCCAAAAAACTTAGAGGTCCATTAATTCAGTAGAAAGGCTCTTATTGAATTCTATTGAACAAAACTGTTCATGAACAAGGAAATTGATTTTATAGATGATAAATGGCTAACTAATACTTTGGAGAATCAGACTGGCTATAGTTTATAGCCTAAGACCAGATGCTGCTGCAATGCAGAATTTGAGAAGCGGGGTAATGCCTGCTCGTCTGAACGATGTGCCTGGTCCTACCAAATGTGGGCAGTGCAGGTGCATGACAGACCTGGATCTTCCCAGGAGCACTAGTAGTGCCTACTCACTCATCTATGTCTCGGAAAACATGTGGCAAGAAACGGGCCTGAGGTCAGATGAATGCTCATGGCAGGCTTTATACAGTCCTAGAACCATAGGTTGAGCTCCATCGTGTTCTCCATCCTTTGCTAATGCTGTCTTGCCCACCACATTTTCTATTGTATCCTGAACTGCATGTGTCACCTATTGTTTATTTCCACTGGCAATGTGTTCCTTCCTCCCTCCTGCATTCATGGGTCTCTCCTGTTTCTCCATGGACTGCACTCCTCGCCTTTCCTTTCTACTCTTCCCCTCCTCACTCTTTTCCTGTCACTTGCCATCACACCAAAACTGCTGCTTCAGCACTTTTAGGCACTTCCCAGTGAAGCCCTGTCTGTCCCTCTACCATGAGCTGCTCCCCTTTCCTGCTTCATGACTCAAAGCACCTGTGGCAGGGAAAGTAAGTTAAAAGCATCCTTATTTTCCTACCTAGCTTTTATCTCACCTTACAACCACAGCAGGTTTGTGAGAATCGTATTCTAAGAAAATGGAGATATTTTAATGATTTGATTCCCTAACTGTGACATTTTAAAAATTAAATAAATACCCCTCCACCAATAACAATAAGAATACAAAATTTCAGGCTTGGGTGGAGCAGTTGATAGTAACAATGTGGTAGATCTGTGGTTCACTTATCAACTTTCTCAGCAGAATACAGTGTCTGATCCACTTGCAGGTAAGTGCTATCAGATCTAAAATATCTAAGCACTTTGGAAAAGAAAATAGAGACCATTTTTGAAACTGTGACTGCTGGCGAGCAGAGCGGTGTGGGGGAAAATAGGTAGAGCAGCGGGATTGAAGGCAAAGTAAAGAGGATTAGGAGACCAGTTCTGGGTGAACAGAACAGCCCAAGGGATGGTCCCTGAGGCCAGGACACAGCATGAAAGAGCAGGAGGACTAGAGAGGGAGAGAAAATAGTAAGAAAAAAAATATATGTAGGCAACTGTAAAGAAAGCTACATAAACTGTGTATGAAAAATCAGTCAAATGTAATCATCTATATCTGACAAGCTCTGTGCCTGCAGTTACCTGTGCAGCATTCTCTCATGTATTGTTCACACACAAGCACATAAATAAATGTTATTACATGCTGCCTGACATGGAAGGGGTAGTTTTTAATATCTTCATTCTTCCCCACTTCACCATCTCCCACATTTTTACTTCTTTTCAGCACCAGACAGTTTCTCAAACATGGCTGTGAGGAGGAAAGGATGTACTGGTGCTGGCCATATGGAAGATATGGGAATGCAGAAAGAAGAAGAAGAAGCTGTCAACACCTCAGCCTAACATGCAGCCTAAAATTCCTGTCTGATAAATTCTGATAAATTATGCCTAGGGAACCACTGTGGGTTTCACTTTGCTGGAAAGACTTCAGGAAATCTCAGCATGAACATATTTTATCTGAAATTTGTCTTCCTATTTTGGGTACTCATGAAAATTGTAATTTGTACCAGTATTGTTTGAGTCAATAATGGATCCCTGAGCCTGGACCATACATTAAATTATTCCTCGGAGGTAGTCACACTGATTTTTGCCTTTTTCCTCTACTGTCACTGAAAAATATTTTGGATAGTACCATATAGTAGGAAAAAAGTCTGAGCTGGTGAGCAGGCTCCTGAAGGTATCAAACTGCTTTTTCACAAGAGCGAGCTTGCAAAAGGGTCACCACGATTTCAGAAGATGCAGGTTTCCGAAAACCGGTGATAGATCTCACCCCAGAGACAGTTTACGAGTTCCCCTTGGGGTGCTTAGACAAATGCAAATATTTTTGCTTTGACAGTAATTGCATACACCTCGATTTCAGCTGCAGGTGCCAGCAGCGCTGTGCTACTGGTGAAGCTGTTTTGTCGCAGGTAAAACCCCAGCAGATGCACCAATTACTTTACATACTGTTTACCCGCTTTTGGTGACATTGAGGCTAACCTTGGAGTCACCTCCCCCGCTGCCACATTCTCCTTTGTCGTACCACCATTTGTTTTTCAATTTGTCCAAGAGGCCTTGTTCATTCAGTTTTAAAACTGCGAGGTTAACAGCATTTCTTGAAACGATAAAACATATTTTGTAAGAAACTGCACAGCTGTTAAGATGTTAGAAGGAATGAGGACTTAAGCTGTTTATAAGCTTGATCCACACACTAAATAAACCTCTCATTTCCATATTTCAAAGCCCTTGGCAGCACAAATAATTGTGGTTACTTTCAAATGTGAAAAATGTGTTTCCAGTGTAGAAATGATTTTCAGAACAGCTTGGATTTTAACACAAAAATTCTATCAACCAACCCAAACTATTTTTGCAAAATGATGATAAAACTCTGCCTGGAATTATAACCAATTTACACAGATTTATCTGAATATATATTTAAAGTATGTTCAGTGTGGGCCTAGGCTGCTTTTTCAAGCAGATGGGAAAATGTATCCCCATGTACCAAAGAGGCAAGATCCAGACTGCCTATGCTAGACGCTGCCAGTCACTGTGCCACATACAGTTTTGACATGTAGCACTTCAGACTGATCCCACACAAAGCTATGGGACAGCGCTCCAGAAACAGGCAGTATGAGGAAGAGCTGAAGAGGAGCGCTAACAGCTCACATGCTGACTAGAGATGCTGTCTAGAGCCAGTCAACAGAAAGCACTGGACAAAGGTGCCAAGAGTCCTGTCTGTCTGAAGCTCTATCCCCTGCTGTAGGCACATCTGTACATTTGGGATGCGGGCTCTAGAGTCCTGCTCCCTTTGCACAGTAGAGGCTTAGCTGAAATGCAAGACATGGGGTCTAGCTTAGTGTTGTGACTCTGGGGACTGTCCTGCTATTCTGGGAGAGGACACTGTCCCCCAGCCCAAAGGGCACCTGCAGTATGGAGGAGCAAGATGACAGTGGAGGGCATCCTAGCTCGGGAAATCTGTGAACAGCCAAACAGAAGGTCAAGTTCTAGGAAGAACAAAGCCAGCCACTTTGCTGGATGCTGAAATATGAGAAGGTTGTTTGGGCATCCTGAGGACTTTTCCATGGAGAGTTTATACATGTTGCGCTACCACTGGATGAAAGACAAATCCTGCTTCGCTAGCAACACAGTGGCATGGGTACAATAGACTGAAAGGGGATCCGTGAGCCTGGTGGTCTCTGTATCATGTTTAAATGTTCTTTTTTCAGATGAGAGAAATACATGAGAGAGACTTCAGATCTCTGCACGCATAAGGGTGTTGCCAACACTAAGGCTAAAGCACAGAATCACTGCTTCTGTATGAAATCAAGGCTGCTGGGAGTGGTCTGAAACTAAGATAAGAAATAGGACAGAGCTGATCCTAGGATGAAGTTGCTTCTGTGCATGCTCAGAGGTTTTCCTTTAGGTGTCTAGAGAGCATTATGACTGGATGGCAGAGGGTATACAGTATAGATCACCATACAAACCCAAATGTAAGCCATCTGGATTTATTATAGGAACTATAGTCACTATGTAACATTTTAAAATCAGTTCACAACTAATCTGCCAAGGTATTTCTGCAGCCTTCATCACCTCTGGATGAAACTTCGCCCTTGTTTAAGCGTACAACTTCCTATCTGTATTACTAAGACCCTCAACAGTCATATATCACATACACAACTACATCAATATTTATTCATAATTTATAATAATAAACTTTTATCTTCCTATTTTTTATGTCCAGAGGTCCCTAGTGCATCCATGCTTATCAGACATGTGCACTCTGATTGGTATCTACCAGGCTCACTTGTGGATCTGCAGAGGCATATGAAGCAGTGGCACCATGCATCTCCAAAGCATCTGCGTCAACAGCTCAACTACTGCTCTTCAGGGATGATACGTGGTTGAGAAAGATGGAGTTTCTCTCTCTAAATTTGTT
This sequence comes from Oxyruncus cristatus, assembly GCA_013399855.1. Lineage (NCBI taxonomy): Eukaryota > Metazoa > Chordata > Aves > Passeriformes > Cotingidae > Oxyruncus > Oxyruncus cristatus. Next base: position 2,393,283 of record VXAY01005118.1, read on the forward strand.
TAATGCTGTCAAGATCTTTCTATCTGTACTGAGTGGGATTTGACAAGAACTATGTCAATGGCATCATCACCTCAACAATAATGAGAGGATGCAAAACCTTCAAAGCGCTTGGAGAAGGGCTGGGAAGAGAGATCCTCTGGTGGTAGGGCTCCATCAGATCATATGGCATCAGAAGACACTGGGGATTGTGATTCACCCTCTCTAGAGATGGCTGGACTTTGGTCCCTGGGGTCCCTGCTGGACTTAGAAGGGAAATTTTTCTCTCACTTATTAGGTGAGATGTTTTCCTGGAAGACAGGTACAGACAATGGTACTTCACAGCTTATGGAGTGTTCCTTACAACATTGGCTCATCTGCGGGACAAATGTCAGCTTCAGGACTGTCTTCTGGTAACAGTTTTTCATAAAGCTCCTGCTGGAAGCAAGACAGATCTTTGCTGACTGGTCATGAAGTTTGGAAACTGCTTGTGTGTAAATCTGACTTTACCTAGCTTCAGTGTAGTTAGATTTATATGAGATTTTCAATATAGATAAAGTAATTGCCTGTCTGCTCCTGAAAGTGAAAATGAGAACTGTAGGCTATAGTGGGAATGATAACAGACTGCTCTTTGTGGATAAATCTTTAAGGGGAATTTAGCAGCCAGGCTGACAAATGTGATTTTGTATAAGTGCTCTAATTATGGTTCACTCTCCAGAGGGAGAGAAGCAATTGCAAAACTGGAATGAAATTACTCATTTGTCCCTTTTGTTCTTGGAAGCAATTGCTTTTGAACCAGTCATATTTACTACAGATTTTTCATACTCAGCTTTTAATTACAAAGCCTATACTTTCGGTCTGTTTGTCCTATTCAGAAAGGTAACTGTGTGGTCAGCCTTGCCACTTAACAGATTAGAATTCCAATAAGCTAAACATAAATTTTACCTTTGTAAGGACATTGGGACTGAGCCACAGATGATAGATGATCCTAGAAGCACTATTTCTTGGATGCTGAGCAACATTACTTATTTTGAAAATGGCTTAGTTATGTATCTGGAGCTTGCTGTCTACAAAGTCAATGTCAAAACTCCTTCTCCCTTCAACAGGATCCACACCAAGGTCTAATTTAGTGCTGTTATGTCAAATTGTCACACTGGGTGGCAATAACATAAACAGCTGCTTTGACAGTGCTACAGATGCAGGCAGGAGTGATCACTCCCATGAAAAATGAAGTGTATCTCAAGGAATATCACTAACTCTCAATTCAACAAACCACTTGGTCTCAGTCAGATGTTAAAGTACATGGGAAGCCCTATCAATCTGTTCATCTGTGAAAGCATCTTCATACTATTTCCTCTAAGCTGTAGTCTCTCTAGTGTGAACATTAAAGCTCACCAAATTAGACAAAGTCCTTATGCTAAAATCCTTAGAAAGTTCTTTCTTTTTAATCTTTATCTTATCTTGGATGAAGATGGTACCTGATAATTTACAACTTTTTTTTATCAAGCTTTCCAAGTTAACATCTACTTAGACCTTTCATCTGGATATTCTAAGATGAATTAAAAACAACTAGGTGGGGGTTTTTTAACAACTAACATAAGTTTTCATGTTTAATTTTAATGTTGAAGGGAAAGAGCTTTCTCACTTGCCAAATGTTCAATTTTATCTTTCGAACCATTAAAGATTATCAAGGAAAATTTTCCCACAGTTATTTAGAGAATCTGCAGCTGGTTGATAGTAATCCTAGAGTAATAAATAAGTAAATGAAACCCATTCATGAGAGGGTTATTTAGCTGGGTTATTAGCCATATCCATAGACAGTTTCACAGCACAATAGAGAAATGGAAATAAAAAGGATGAAGAAGTAAATGTGGATTTAAGCCGCAATCATCGCTCTGAAATTAAACTGTATTGTTTACAAATAACACATTATTGTCCTCATCATCTCTAGTAGGCCATGTAAAACCAGGTTAGTTTCACACTGCTTTCTCTATTGCTTTGTTATCCAGCTCCACCTCCACATGTGGAAATAAATAATTTCCTTCGGGTCAGTAAAACACAGAACCTTTGCTCAACACTGCTATATCTCCCACAGATACGTTATAACTGAGAGCCTAAAATGTGCAGTGATGACTGCATTGAAAATTATATACCAAGACCTCAGAGCCACGCTAGATCACCCATACTCATCCTAGCAAGTGCATCATTCTGCCATGGAGAAGGCATTTTGAAATCTGAGTATCCGTGGCAGAAACTTTTTTAAAAAATTAGGCTGTATCCTCAATACCACACTTAGTCAAAACTCCCGCTGAAACAATGTGTTCCTCAATAAAGAAATTGAAGTCTTTGCAAAAGTAAGGGTTTAATAGTAAAAAATAGGCAAGTGCTTTAATATTTGACTCTTAATCCTTGGTGTCACTGCACAGTCCTGCCTTTTCCATTACTCTGAAGAAAACACAGTCCTTATATGTAAGTCAAGCCTGTTCAGACAAAACTGCAGCCCTTGTGCTACATGATACCTCACTTCACATGGAATTCGGTGCATGGACAGTGATTTCAATGCATGGATCACAGCTATTTTTAGGCTGCCTTTAGAATTACAGTATGAAAAAAGTGACGAGAATGAAATCATTATTATTTAAAATTACTGTCCACCTCCCCATAAATAAATAGTAGCAAGCAGTTTAAAACATTAGGTAGTATTACTTGCCTTTTTTTTTTTTAAAGAGCCAATTACGGATACGGTTTTGATAGTTATCAAAAGATAAAACTGCACAGACAGATGACCGTGTGACTACCCAGTCAATTGTAAAGTAACATCAATGATCCCAAACAGGGATACCTCATTTGTTACCCAAAAGAATTGCAGTAGGGTGCTTGTCCAAAGCCCAGGGAAGCTGGCAGAGAGGTCTGTTTTGACTTCCATTGAATTTGGGTCATAGCAATGGTTAACAGTTGACCCATCTGTTGGACTTCAGTCCACTAGAAGCAGAGAGGCAGGCATACAACAAATGGTCTGAACGCTATGGCACACAACACTGTGATACCCAGCTCATGTACATGCTCAACCACAGGAGGGGCATTTCCAAGGCTGACAGAGACACACAAAGGTCCCCGCACCATGAGGGAATGAGACAGAAGTCCAGACTAGGGACCACTGCAGCCAACATCACAAGCACTGCTGGAAATCTGAGACACCATACTGGAACATCATGAAAAGGGGCACCAGATTTTGCCTACATTTTCAACACTTTCAACACCTATTTCAGCACAGCAACTCCACATTCCTTAGAAACCAGAAACTAAAACATGAAATGCATTCTGCACAGTAAGTCAAGTCTGTTTTCAACAGCCTAATGCCCAGAGCTTGAATACATACAACAGACAGAAAAGGCTCTCTCCAGCCTGATTAGACTTGAATATGTATCCAGAGTCTCAGCCACAGCTATTTTTTGAATCTCTGGATGCACAGTGGTTCACAGGATGGGTGTAAATCACCTCCCATCTGCACCATTCAGCACCATCCCCAAATGCAATTCCAAGGACTCAGCCTTGGCCTGAGCACACATAGTGAAGGAGACCTCCTCCGTGAAGTAAGGTCTCAGAATATCTGTTTTTGAATGCTAAATAGCATAAAGACACAGACAGGTCTCTAAGTACTCATTACAACAAAGGCAGAATCTCTGCTGTAAGCATTTAATGACAATATTCTAGGTAGCTGATAGAGTTTTTCAATGAAAACTTAAATGTCTTAGCTATTTAAACAGCTTTGACATTTTCCTGAATCTCTTTCCTGAACTTAAGTCTCATAAATTCTGAGTAACTGGCAATGTTAGATAGCAAAAAATACTTTCCTGCATCCTGGGCAGATTCTTAGTACAATTGTGCTGTTATCTTTACAGACGGCGGCACTGTTGTTTCACTGCTTAGTGTTGGGAATGTTGTTCACTTGCAATAATGAATGAGCAAGATGTGCAAAAATAACATGACTCAGTAATGAGACTCTACATACACAGAGACAGCTTTGTTTAAGCTGCAGCCACATTGCACAGCCATCATCCTAGAACCACTGGTGCCACTGCCGCAGCTGTTGAGGCAGAAGCAGAGACCCCAACCCTGTGAAAGGCTTTTCACAAATCCTTCCCAAAAGGGATTTCAAAGCCTCAGAAATTGCTCAGTCACTTAAAAGTCACATGGTGTGGAGGGATGCTATCTCTGTTTAACCTCAGGTTCTCTGAATGTGTAACAAACTTCAGACAAAGACTACCTGAATGTTAAATGATCAAAGGGCCTTAGGTGGTCCACACATATGTCAGATATGGACCAACCGGCAAAATACAGAGATTTCCCTTCTATTATGGTAAAATACACGACTAAATTGTCATATACATTTGTTGTATATATACACCTACATAACTAGTGCCTGGAAAGAAGTGGGAATCAGTAAAGTACAGCACAATGGCAAGTAAAGCCACAGATGTGGTGGTGCATCAGTAGAAGTTCATTGAAGGAACAAGCTTTCCCAAGACCATAATACCCCTGCCAGTGATGGCAGCTAGTGCTGGCAATTCATGACGAGAGTCAAGCAACTCAAAGCTAATTTTCTTCCTTGCACTTTGTATGTCTCTCCCTGCAGCTACCTGTTGATGCAGCCATCATGCACACCAGCCCCCGGGCATTCCTGGTGCAGGCTGGAGGGCATCCTCCCTCAGGAAAAGACAGAGAGAGCTCAGTGAAGCCAAGTTCAGTGTGCTTATTTCAGTGATGTGAGTTGCAGTTATTCTCTCATGATCTAATCTGTATCCAGATCAGGTGGTTTGGGAAGAGGTGGCCACAGCTGCCAGGGGCCACCCCTCAACCCCCAGCCTAGAGCTTCCTGGATGCAGCAGAGGATCTGTCTCAAATGCACTTACAGAAACACAAGCGGGTGTATTTTTACAGCTCATATATATCACCCATTCAAGTGATTTTTAATGGGAAAAATTAAAATCCAACCTTACCAAGCAAAAAATTAAATGCTGCCCATCTTCTGAGCTGTTTATTTTATCCTTGTTTTGAAAAGCGCTGATGGCAGATTGTAACATGACACAAATGTAGTGCAGTTTAAGGGTGTTTGACAATTCATCAAGGGAAATTAAGTGTAAAGCTGCATGGCACTGGCTGAATATGTTTAATAAATCAGGAGTGAAACAAGCACTGTTAACGAGGAGGATGTAGCCAATGCTTACATTACTGTATACTCAGAAGGCTTGAAGGATCAATAATCTAAATATTTAAAAGGAGAGCTAAAGCAAGAGCATTTTCACAAGAAAAATAACCTAAACTTTCATGAAAATGGGCCAACTTTGAAATCATGTTTTTTAAAAACATATTCAAGAACTTACAAGGACAATATTTGTACTGGGATCTATAAAGGTTTGCATGCTGTAATGTTACTCGGATGAAAAAAACTGTATCCAAATACTGAAGCACAGCACACATCTAAACATTTTCACATGTAGCTGACTGAGCCCTTGGAACTAGCTCTCGTAGCTTGTCCAGCATTTATAACTAACTAACTAACTAACTAACTAACTAACTAACTAACTAACTAACTAACTAACTAACTAACTAACTAACTAACTAACTAACTAACTAACTAACTAACTAACTAACTAACTACTAGTATTCAAGTTGTGAGTCTTCACAATACTAGCTCTTTAGCAATTAGTCTCTCAGGCCTTCCTGCTAAGCTCTTCCATTTCTATATTCATGCTTATCTAAAAAAGGATGTGATCAACCATCTCAACAGAATGTTCAGGCCCAGCTGAGGACCACCAGGACAGTGTATGCCTCTTGAATTTCATCCTGCAAAATTCACATACCGCTGAGGACCTGACTGGCCTGTACAAAGCCAAAGTACTGTAAAAAAGCTCTGGGTAGGTTGTGTGCTACATTAGAAGCTGATACCATTTAAAAACATTATTTAGAGATCCCCTGGACAACTGCATTTAAAACATCCCTTACAGAACAATATATCAAAATATTCTGCAATAAATAAGAATAAAGCATTTTTACAAGAATTTTTATGTATTATTATTTATTTAGAGATGGGAAATTTAAGGCAGTGCTCACATATTTTTTAATTGTGGCTAATTAAAGTAAGTAGAGTGCTCTTCATTTAGCCATCCAAATAAGATGCTTAATTTCCAGGGGCAGTGAGTATTTACAGCTTCTATGTATATCCTAAGTATACAGTTTAGTTACTCAAGCCGAGCTTTGTAAACAAATGTGAGCCAAACTGACACCTTGAGGATCAGCAGGAGTTCCAATTAATAGGAGACCCACTGCTGCTAAAAATTGCCATAGCTACTTTGGATTCAAAGAGGTTCTGACAATTTACACCAGCTAGAGGTCTGATGACTGTAATTTAAAATATTCATATATATTGAAAGCTGTTTTGCAGCAAGATATTCCAATTATAGTACGCAAACACTTCTTGGTGTAAGCAATTAAATATGGTTTTTGCTTGTGCAAAAACAACAGCAGTTGACCTGGGAATGCAACTCAGCTTGTTTCTCTGTTTTATACACAGCTTTGATGTAAATAAAAAACACATAAAATTGTCCCCAGAGTAACTGTTCATACTGGTTCAGTAGATAGTCTTTAGCAGCAGAAGAAATGCTAGTTTTTCCCAACTCTGAGCTATTTTAATTTTTGCTAACAACTACCTTATCCTGTTCCCATCAAGCAGCACAATATTTTTTTTATCAAAGCAAAATTTTTCTTGCTGGTTCCAGCATAAGCAGGATTATGTGAATAGGTTGCTGCAGTCCAACACCTGCAACTCAGAATACATGTTTTAAAGGCTTAAAATCATAGAATCATAGAATGGTTTGGGTTGGAAGGGACCTTAAACATCATCTGTTTTTGACCCCCATGCCTTGGGCAGGGACACCTTCCACTAGACCACTTTGATCAAAGCCCCATCCAGCCTGGACTTTCAGGGATAGGGCATCCACAACAATGCTGGGCAACCTGTGCCAGTGCCTCTCCATCCTCAGGAAATCCCTCATCTGAGTGGGATTTTTCAAAAGTATCTGAGCACCAGCGTAATACTGTTTCCACACTGCAGGAATTGGTCTCAAGATAAGCTTGGCCCACTGCCAACTGCCTCAAAACTCTCTCTCACGTCAGAAACATTAGGAACCTTGAGACCTTTGTGGCTTTTGTACATTTGATATTGTGGAAAACACAGTAATATTTTAAAATTTGGAATTGTAAAATGATAATGTTTAAATAAATAATATATAATTATATATTTTTACAATAAAATATTGATTTTACAATATCTATATTATAAACACTTAATGCTTTCAGATGGGGTAACATTCACCTCTGGCATGGCTGGTATAAAGCCTTTAGCTTTTTACACCTTAGGTGAAGCAGACCTTGACTTACAGTTTCGTCGCAGCAGATTGTTTGGATGCTGTTTCACCTGCTTCTCCAGTAACTCCTAAGTTTAGGGGCCCCCAGTTGGAAGACAATGGCAGTACTGGCACAGACATGCAGGGGTTTCATGGCAAAGCACAGCATGTGTTTCCGTGTCAGGCAGAGGTTCCATTCATGTTGGATGAGGGAGTAGTAGCTTGAGGTGAGGGCCACTGCAGTGAAGATCTATCAGGTCTCATGCTGTCCTTCTCTTCTCCTACCTAGACTGCATTAGTGCAAGCCTCTTGAAATGACATTATGCTGTGTTACCCAGGCACATGCTGTTGAAACTCCTTATGTCACTCCATCCACAAGAAAGAGCCAAATGCTGCACAAATGATCTAATTGTTTTTCAAATCGGTGGCTTAACATGACTGAAAACATTATTCACCATTACTGATCTTGGCCAGTAGATTTAAATTTTTCTTTACATAACACCTTAACCGTATTTGTAAGGCATTTTAAATTTATGATTCTGAATGCCACAAAGTGACTATTTCCACCCAGAATGAGGCTAAGAAAATTAATCTTTTTTAAATGTAATTCAGTTCTTATTGAATAGAAATATGGTGTGGTTCCTTGTAACTTAAAAAGTTGTTCCTTCTTTATATTTATCTCAATCCATTTGGCATCTCTGATGGATTACCAGACAGCCTATTGAGATCACAAACTCTGGCCACCCTACGCAGAGGAAGACTTTACTGTATGAAAATCTTCCAGCACAAAGCAGGTGGCAGCTGTTTCAGCAGCTTCTAATTTTTCACCCCATTCAACATGTCCCAGCAGTGGCAGAAATACTGTACATTTGACTGAGCATTTCACAGCTTTCATCCACATGAAGACCCAGCCCTAGGCTGAATCACCTATCCCAGAAGAAATGTTACTGTGACCTCCAAAAGCAGCAAGAACCCATTGCCAAATCTCATTACAAATCATGTAAAATAAAACATCCTGTTGGACTACCTGCAAAAATTAGGTTTTCTGGTTCCTAAGCAGCCATATATCTCAATGTGCTATATAAATGTATGCTCTATTCCGGGGGTAGCAGGGCACAATAATAAACCCAGGATTTTAATGAAGTATTGAACACATCTGGCATTTTTGGAGCCTGGTTCAAATTTGGCAATATTTGAAAAGATTTCACTATCAGACTTCTCCAATGTTTCATTTATGCCAGGCTGAATCTCACCTTTATGAACATACAATGATAATATGGGTAAGTGGAGCTATATTTGACATGATCTTCTCCTATTTTCTATTACTTATGATTTGTTGCTGTATTTTCCTTCTTGCATGCATCAGGATCACACAAAGCAACTGATTAGCAAAAGATGTCAGTTTAAGATTCAGAAATGGCAGAAAAACATCAGGAGTCACAATGGAGTTACTTCTACCAGTAAAGGCACTCAAGTGAGCATCTCTGAAAGCCTTTTACATAAACTACCTCAACCATCAGCTTATGATGCTCCATAAAAGGTGACGGAAGCCCTCTATCCTAGCTAATATTTCTGAAATGTCCTCAGAGAAGGGTCATACAAAAGAAATTGCATTTATCCACTTTCGGGGTGAATGAAACATAGGTATCTATGGCAAGTACGGTGAAAGAAAAAACAAACTACTGCCATCTTCCCAGCAGCTGCATTCGGAAAAGAAAATTAATACTATTGCTGTTCCCAGGAATTCACAGGGTAGCCAAATTCAGTTAAATTCTTTAAAAAAGCATAGCCAGCAGGTCCAAGAAAGTGATTCTGCCCCTCTGCTCTGCTCCTGTGAGTACTGCATCTAGTTGTGGGGTCTGTGCTATTCTATGATTCTACAGTTCTATTAAGGTCTATATTTTTATTTTAGAGACAAATCCACTATCTTAGGTTCTGTTTCTAATGAGTACCAACCTTTTGCCTGTCTGGTTAAACTTTTCAGCCACCAAATACTAGTTTCACCTTAATGAGAACGAAGCATGGAATGACTGCAAAGCAAAATATCAGCATTCTGTACAGTGCTGAAAGGGCTGTAATACAAAGAGTCTGCTCATCCATTAATTTTTTCCTGGTAAGGAAAGGAACTCCATATGAGAAAACTATAGGGAAAAACTGCTGTTTGCTTCTGAGGTTATTCATCCACTGACAACAATGTCCACAAAGTTATTAACAAAACATGGCCACTATGTCAAAAGCTATTGGTAACACAGAAATCAGGATGGATGCTTGATTTTTATGGTTGCCAGAAAAAAATCACTAATTCACAAGATCTCCACAGTTGACATACTATTATTAGATCTGAACTTAGACTGAGAAGAGGCATGAGACATTATATACATGCTTCTTTTTGACTCCATACAGATGTTTTTCATAAAAAAGAACTATAAGGAAGGCAATAAATGGAAAGATTCCAGCTAAGAGATGGTTTCTTAAGTTTTGGTCTAATTATGATGCAAGGACCTTGAAGTTCATTGCTTTAATTAGATCAGAGACTGAAAGAAAAAAACAGGGGAGCCATTTCCCAGGTGGGAACTGTAGCTGCAACTGCAATGCAACAATAAAGAGCACTGCATAACTTGTGGCTTAGTGAAATGCTGGCTTGTGTTTTGCCTAATGGCAGATCAATACCATACAAATGAAGCAATTACAGTTGTGCCATATAAAGCCTTATTTGGTCAGCAGCCAAAAATGGGGATTAGCTGGAAAAGTTCCTAGGACTTTCTGTCTGAATATTATTGCAGAAGTTAATGAGGAATATCTGATATGCTTAGACAAACATAAACAGTGCCAGCAACCAGATGAGATGGTCGGTCCAATAGTCAGTGTTCTGATAATTAAAATGCCCTGAAGCCAGCTGAACATCAGCCCAAGATCAGGTGAAATGATCACAAGGGCAAACTAATCCCTCTGGCAACCAGCTATATAATGTTGCCACCATTGGTACAGCCATGTAAACAGCAGCAAACTCTCCACATTCCTGCAGCATGGAAGCATGTTCCCTTCTGTACAGCTGTGTCTCAACACTGCAGCTTGTGGTGGGGAAGTAAAGGCCACAGTCACTTCGATACAATGGTTCTGCTAGAACTTTACTATGCGCTACTCATTCTCTACCAGTAGACCACCTGGTCTAGTAAAAGGTGTCCCTGCCTATGGCAGGGGTGTTGGGACTAGGTAATCTTTAAGAGCCCTTCTGTTGTGGTTTTACCAGCACCCCTCACCCCCACCCCCAGGGTTGAAAAATAGTTAATTCCAGGTAGATTTCCGGAGCAAAGCCAATCACAAGTTTTAGTAACACCTCTGCAAATGACATATTTAAGAAAACGGGAAGAGAAGATGAATTGAGCAGAAGAAATTCCAGCCTGGAGGAGGGGGGAGGAGAACAAGAGATAGCAATGTAGCCTCCAAGGTCAGTGTAGCAGGAGGGGGGAGGAGAGGCCCGGGGGGGG